>NEWO01000148.1:338758-476576 GCA_003013225.1 Phalaenopsis aphrodite | reverse complement strand
TCAAACAAAAATTGCGCCGACAAGGTATCGTTGTTGAATCTTCTAGCATTTCTTCTTTGTCGAAAAGATCTAAGTTGAGGGCGAGTGGTGTGCTGTGGTGCTCCAGGATTGGCTCCTCCCTCCCGGTGCTGTCGTAAGCGATATCGTTGATGTCTTCTTTGGTATTGTTAGCGAGTTCATCATACTCAAGCATGATTTGATGATTGTTTTGGGAATCTAGATCAGAGTTAGATTTGTCACAATCAATTACGTCATCACTAGAAACCATTAAAATGTAGCCAAAATCATGGTCATTATATTCATCAACCCTTGGAGGGGTAAGAAGATAATCATATAAAGTCAGAGGTTCGAGGATTTTCTTCCCTGAATCCGAGCTAACCAATCTAGTAGAGACAGCCCTTATCCTATCCCCCGTGCTATCAATATTTGTGATGGCATTCTTCTTTTTCTTTGACTTTGATGATGACAGCTCTGGCGGTGAAAGCTTCATCTCGGGCCTGACAGGCTGAAGATGTTTAGTGGTAGTTTGCTTTGAAGCGTTATGGATTTGATTTAACATCTTCTTGGATGATTTTCTCTAAACTGTATCCCATCCATCTTTTCTAGCATGTGCGGAAGATTATTTTGATGAATTTTGTATTTGGTTTAGGAACCTCTTAAGCTTGTTCCCAATTGTACTCCATCCTTCTTCTCCAGTGTACGGATCAATCAGAGAGATTGGCTCGGCTGAAATCATATTTATGGAACCTTTTTCAGGTTCTTTTAAATACTCTTTCAAGATCATTATATTTTCTTCTTTGAGATTTTTCTCGAGCCAATCCTTAAAGATGAAACATTCTTTTATTGCATGTCCCAGTAATCTATGATATGGGCAATAATTCGGTTGATCCTTCTTATCGAACTCTTCGGGTTTCTTTGGGTTTGGTAGCTTGAACTCAGGCTTCTTCATCAGACTTCTGAATATTTTAGATACAACTTCATCTTTGAAAGAGTACACCATTTTTTTATCATTTTGCCAGAGATATTCTTTTATTCTGAGATGATCCTCCTTGAGGCGGTCACTGGTTAGACTGGCTATTCAGTTTCGGAGCCTACTATGACGAAGATTTATGAGGAGTTTCTGCATATATCTTTATCGGTTGTTTTCCTTTATCAACAGTTGTGACTATTCCAGATTTCTTTTCAAATACTCTGGTTGTTTTGGATTTTTCATGAGAATCCTTATGTTTGATTTCTTCATGAAGACTACTAGCCTTGGTGAGTAGCTTCTCAAAAGATTTGATGGTGAGTCCCTTGAGCATGAAAGCTACTGTTCCATGAATGCTTTTGAGGATGATCTCAATCTCATGAGGTTTCTGTAGCTGAGAATCGTAATTCAGGCTAAGGTTTCTCCACGTCAAAATGTAATCCACTAAAGTTTTATTGGGCTTTTGTTTTTCCATCATGAGTTCTCCTATGGAAGCATGATGTTGCGCTCCAGTGAATCTCTTTATAAATAATTGCTCCAACTCAGTAAACGTCTCAACCGATCCATTAGGCAAATCATCATACCAATCGAAAGCAACTCCTAACAGGCTACTGATGAACTATTGACAGATAAAGCTTTGTTATTTCTTGTATTGCCACAACTGGCTCAAAAATGTGTTATGTGCTGTCTAGGATTTCCAGTTCCATCAAATATTTTAAAGTTTGGAGGAACGAAACCCTTAGGGAAGGTTAAAACATCAAACTCTTCTGGGTAAGGTCTACCTTCTAGAATCAATGCACCACCCTTAGATTGGGTTAAGGCATCCCAAACTTGCTTGACCATCTGTTTAAATTCCTTCTATGGTATGGCAGCCGGTGGAGAATCTTTCTTTGGTTGCTCATCCTTATTTGTTCAGACAACCTTTATTCTTTCAGTTGTAATATGTATGATTTATGGTTGGTTGATCTCTGGAGATGCTAGTTGCAACACTTGTTATTGCCCTTGACTGGTGGCCATGGCGGTCATGGCAGTGGCCATCTCTTCTATCCTTTTCTCCAATAGGCTGACTTGCTCATCCCTTAGGAGGATAGCCCTGCGCAACTCATCTACGGTGTTCTCTTCAGTATAAGGCTGAGCGTCGCGCATAGATGCAGTGGCCTTGGTCTCGATAACATGGACATCCATGAAATATTCTTTGAGGTAATTGTTATAGTCAAAATTTTCATCATCATCATCAATGGAAACTCCATGTTCTTGAGCCAACCCAGAAATCTCGACTCTGAGCTTTTCAACTTTTTCTTTGATTATTGATTCTTGAATCATCTTAAGATCTGGAGGACCTTGTTGGACCTCTTCTACCTGTTCTTCCATTTTGCTGGCAATCATTGCAACGATGTCAGATATTTTGGACCCTGACTTCATTCCATGAACTTTCCTTGCTAGTTTACTAGACTGTATCAGTGCAGCAAACTTGGGTATCCATACTTTCCTTTTTGATGATGATGTCTCAGGACAGAGTGTCCTAGCAAAAATATCAATATGTCGAGGAGAAAAATCAGGTAACCTAAACACATGACAGAGTGTCCTACGGTGCAGACTAGATATAATATCAGGTAACCTCTTTATCTTTTCCTTTTTAGGAATATCTTTTTGATGTGTGCTTGGTAGGATTCTCGAACCCAATCTTGAGGTTACTGGTCGATGGTCTGTGGTCCTAGTAGCAGTGGAATCTGTAGTAATAGCGAAATTGTTAACCCTGTTTCTCAGGCGAAACTAGACAAGAATGCGAACGGGCATATTTTCATTTAACTTTAGTTTGGCAGACTTGATGTCCCTTAAAATCTCTTCCTTGATTTGAGGGGATATTGCATGTCTCACTCGTTTGAGTAACTCACGGACTGAACAACCCTCTTTGATAGGTAGTCTCTGAAAAATTGAGCTGACTCGAGTGATAGGGGTAGACTTCCTTTTCTCTCTATCTTATCCATGAAGTGATGGTAATGCAACAACAATCATCTGGACAGTCTCGTGTCCGTCGGTGTCCACTAGAGGATTAAATCTGTTTCCTCGTAGTAGTGGATATATTTTTGGTAGTTCAAATTCCTCTTGGTGAGGCTCTTCCTCGATGGGCGTTTTCTCAGGAGCTTGGGCTTTAGCAGCTTTCTGGATCCTTCTATTGCGATTTCTTTTCTGAGTTTGGGTTTGCAGTGCAGTTTTTGAACTTGATCCGATTTCAAACAGTAAAGGTGGAGCAGCTAATCCTTCAGTTGGATCAACAAAAATCATTGTTTCTTTTCCCTTGGTAGTGGGAACAGTAGGTTTGGCAGGCACTGCGGTGGCAGTAGCAGTCTTAGCCTTCTTGGAAGAAGGGAAGTCCTGAAGATAATCCAGGTTGAAGTCAGCAGACGACTCTTAAATTTCTAGAGCGGTGACTTTCATCACGATGAATGAAGCTTTTCCGAGGATGGCCTCAAGGTCTTCAAATTTGGCTCCAAACTTAATGGTGGGAACAACGTTGCGGGCCTCGCGGCTTGTTGGCAAGCTGCAAGAAAAAGTCAGCATTGGGTTGGCCATTGCAGCAGCTTTAAAAGAGGAAAGCTCTGGGTTAGCTATATGGCCAAAACCTTCTAATCTTAGTGCAAGAACTAAAAATTAACAGAGGTTAATCTGTAGATTGGGTAAGTTTTAGTTTGTGGAGATTTGAAAATTTTTAATAAAAAGGTGATTTGAAAGTAGAAATAAAATTAATTTGTAAAAATGAAAATTTGATTCGTGCGTAGCACAACATAAATTTGATTTAATTTGCACAATAGCAAATCAAACTTGAAAAGGAGATGTGAAGTGTTTAGGACCCAGTGCAAGACCTATTTAGTAACACATAACGCCCAGGTGGAATTTAGTCCACCAACACATCTATTGAGGACATTAAGATTTAAAGAGTCCTTATTGTCCTCTTGAACCCCTCTGTTCAAGGGTGATTGAATAGGTAGTCCTGAAGTCCAAAGAGTTGTCGTACTTTCCCATGGCAGAAATGGGTAAAACATGCCAATGAAAGAAGGGTAATTTTAGTTCATAAGGGACATAAACGCATTACCAATGTATGAAGATAATTTTTCTTTGTTTAAATGGAGAGAAAAGCTTATCCCCAGTGGAGTCGCTAGAAGCTGTCAGCACTATTTTAGTTAAGGAGTTGCTCGTACGAAGCTGTCGGTTGCTGGAATCGAAATCCCGTCGCCCTCTTCAAAAGGACGTTTAAGTTTAGAAAATTATGAAATCAAACTGATCTTATATTTTTATAGTTTAAATGAAAGAGCGTTATACCTCAAATCTTGTATTTATCCCGAAGGATAAACATAAGACTTGAGGATGAGGCTTGATCAAATTAACTAAGAAATATATGACATCCGTTTGGTTTGCGAAACTGTTTTATTTGCCGAAAAGTTCCCCTATTTAATATTAAGAATTAAATAGGGTTTATATTAAGTTGGGTTTGAGAAAAGCTTCTAATAAATGCAAGCCCCTATAGTTAATTTCATCTTAAATGACTGAAGTTATCTAAGAAAACTCTTAATAAAAATCAAGAAATATTATCTTCAAGGAATTCAAAGGAAAGGACTTTTTAATGAAATCGGACAAAGAGGTGTGAAAGGGGAATGGTTCAAATTTGGGACATTTATTATAAAATCCAAAGGAGGAAGAACTAGGGGATGACATAGATCCAGAGGAGAACCTCGGTGCCTTTCAGTCTATCCTATTGTTTGGCTTCAGTTTTGAGAAAAAAATTTAAGTGTTTCATCCTGCCAATTTTATTAATTTAGGGATTATATTTATGTGGAACGATCACACAAATAGCCTGGAAGATGTGAGGATTTAGGTCGTGACGAACGACAACCTCGGAATCCTAAGACGAGTTAGGGCTTATATTGTACAATAGAGCTGTACAAAGGCCTAAATATGAGGTGAGGATTTATTTTGCATAAGTAGACAACCTCAAAATCCTATGGCTTGGTTGTTTAATTCTAAGGAATGAATTGGTTTAGCTAGTGAAGTCATGTTTTGCTGTTGAAGATGGTTGTACTGCCCACCATGCTAGCTCCAAGCTCATTGCCGTGAAGAGTTTGAGCTTTCTAGAGTGTCAAGTTATGATGTCAAATCGGGTGGCCCTATGGTTGTAGTTCTTTTAATTTTTTGTGGGATTTTAAAGTTGATTAGAGCGACACCGGTTATGATCCCATGGTTCGCTCATTCCAACATCACTATTTTCTATTGGATTCACTTAATCCAAAGGAATTTAAAAAACTAAATTTAATGAGTTTCATAATTTCATTTAGACCGTGGGAAGCCTCGTTAGCAACCGTAGGTTACCTCCTCCGAGGGATTCCCGATCATCCGATAGAGACATCTTAATTTAGTTGCAATTGTAGTTTTGTGTGATGTTTGTGATTAAATTTTGAGTTGTTTTATATTTTGAATGTTGTGGGGGTAAATTATATCTTGGTTGATTTTAGTTTTAGTTTTGGTTTTAGTTTTGTGGCTATTCTAGTAGTTTAGTTTTCATGCAGGGTGAGATTGTTGTCTAACATGCAGGTTTATTTTAACATCAAAAGTATAATATGAAAGTATAAGAAAGACGACATTGTGAACTGTAAAAGCGTACTTGGCGAGTCTTCTCGTTCCACCACCTGAAACTCAAAATGCATGTTAGGGCATTTTTTATGAAGTAGGAAAGTAAAGTTTTGGCGACCTACCAAACCCTAGGTCATATCTTGATTAAGGATGATTTTGTTAAGCAAAACACATTAAGTTTAGTAGACCTCTAAGGTATCCAACAAGTTAGGGGAAAGAAGAAGGTCCGTGCTTCCCTCTCACTACTTGGTGAAAGGCCTCAAGCTCATTTAAACTTATTGTATTGCTTAATGATTCACCCTATGAACACCCTAAAGCTCAATAAACATTGTTTTCTAATTATCCCTAAGAGCAGGGTAATTGCCATTTGTAATTTAATTTGAAAGTTATGTGGATGAAGACCCTTAGAGGAGTAGGTCACTATTATTAAGACACTTGGACAATTTTTTTTGGGCTTGTGGTGATTTAAAAGGTGTTAATTTTAGCTATGTTTGATTTCCTAATCCTCATTTAATCAACCTTGATTTAACTTAGATCACTACTAAGCCCTTATGACTGTCTTAATTAATTTTGAAAAGGTTAAATTTTAGGTGATCATGATTCATTATGTTAATTTCATTTGAACATCAAATAGGGGTATTAAATTGATTAATTATTTACTTCAAATTCATACCCCTAAGTCCTAGGTTCATTTAATTTTAATAAACCTCCAAATTTTAATAATTTAGAAATTTATTAATTTATACTTTTAATTAGAAAAGTGAGGTTGGTTTCTACCAATTAATCCATTTTTAATTTCAATCATCCAAATAAGCTGATTAAGATCAGAGGTTGCACATTTCCCTTCTTGAATTAAGCCAAAATGTTAATTAAAGCCAAATTCCTAAAATTACACTTTTGTCTCTAAGGCTCTAACACTTCATAATTTATCAAATTCAAATCAAATGGCTTTTAAACTTTTATCCTACCTCATTCATTGGTCAATTAAGACAACAGAGGAGAAAATGTCATTTTTCAAAATTTAATTTAATTTATATAATTATTTTATGCAAAAATAGGAGTTTTCAAAGAAAATTCCATAACTTGACCAAAGGAAAGCCTAATATCTTGAAATTTTTACTGGAGGTAGCAGTAGACTAGGGAACCATGTGGACAGAATTTCATGATTTTTTTAAGTTTATAAAAATTATTAGAATTATTGTAATTCTTGAGGTATTTATAAAATATAAAATATTTTAAATGTGAAAAATTAAGTTTTACATTTTTGAATAATCTCCCTAAGGTTAAAAAACCCAGAAAAGTAAATTTTATATTTTTTTAATTTTTCTTTGATTTATTGGAATTATTTTAATGGAAATCCTTTTTTTAGCCTTTAAAAATTATTTTAAGCTTCAAAATACAATATCTTTATTTATAAATCTTGAAAATTATTCCAATTGCTTCTGAATTCTTAGAAAATAATTTAGAACATTTCCATGAATTTTATTATTTTGTGATTTTTATGAATTCTAATTATTTAAATATTTAAAATGGGCTTAAAAAATGAAGTTTTTATTTTAAACACCATTTTATTTTTATAAAATTCCCCTAGTCACAGAGAACTCAAAAAATAAGTTGTTATAATTTTTTGAGTTATATTTTGGTCATTAAAAATCATTTTAGTGCCAAAAAGGATATTTAACTTAAAAAGTTAATTTAGGCCATCAAATGGACTCAAAATGCTTTAAAAATTTTATGGGGAGTTCTATGGATCTTAAACAACTACGGAGATCATTAATCAAGTCATTTTGATGTTTTTGTTTTCTAAAATTAATTACCTTAGTGTTTTAGAGATTAGGAAAATTAGGTTTATTTTGGATGACTTAGCTCATGAGAAATTTTCCTAAAGGTTCTATAGTCATATAAACCTTCCAAAATTTTCTTAGATTTTTCTAAGCAACATGCTAATTATTATGATTAATTTAAGAAAATAATGTCCATAAACTTTAAAAATATGGGTATTTGTCTAGAGGTATTCTCTGGTTTTAGAAAAATCAGGAAATGTTCCCCTTGACAATGGCTACAACATGCCAAAAGTTGAAGCTATGGTGAAATGCTTATATGCATGAAGAATCAAAAAACTCCTAACCCTAATTGATTTTTTAAAAACCAAATATGCATCAAATGAACACAAAATTTAATCCACATTGTTATCCTCTATTCACTGAGCAATAGGTTATTTTTATTTTATTTTTGTGATTTTTCTATACCAAGATATGAATTTTTAAAGTTAAGGGACATTTTATAATTTTTTTAATTCCCTATTTATCTACTTAAAGCGCGACACCACCTCATTCTAGGCAGCTCCGAAGCTCCATGCGGTGCACTCCCATTCGACACCACCATCCACTTCAGTGCTGACTCGAACCATGATTTATGTCCCGAAGCACTCTCCGACTTCATCTTGACCATCCATCTGATACACGCTTGATCGAACGACGCTCTGTCATCGTCCCCGATAGCCTAGCCCGAGAACCATTCATCTTCCAAGCTTAATATCTCCCTCATTTCTCAATCAAATTAAGTGAATTTTTTTAAAATGCTTGTCTAAACTAGAGGAAAATATCATAAATTTAAGATGCCATGAAATTAAGCCCAAGCAAATGGAGTATCAAAAGAAGCTTGGGAGAAGAAAATGTTTAATACCTTGGCTCTGAGAAGGGAAGCTTCAATCAGAGATGCTCGACACGTTCGTTGAGGTCCAAGGAGGGTAAGGATTGAGCCTCTTACTATGGTGTAAGGTCTAAGTATGAATTTGACCAAGCTTGATTTCAGGTGTTGGTTTAGAGCTATGTTAGGGGCTCTTTCAGAGGGGTATTTGATGGGGCTTTGCCTTCTCTTACTATTGTGAAGGTGTGGGCGCAAGTAATTGGAGTTTGGTGGAGTTTTAAGGGATGTCCTATTTCTGCCCTAATTTTTTAGCTCAAAATTCGGGTTAGACAGAAGGAATTAGGGCAATGGAGTGATTGGATTGCACTGTGGAGGTCTTAAAGAAGCTGAGGGAGTGATTTGGAGGTCTTTCTCTGAGAAAATTTCAGCACCCCTCTCATGATCATAGGAGGGAAAATTTTATGAAAATGGCTATGGGTGGCTATCATGACCAAATGAGGGGTGAAAATTGGTGCTTAGGTGGAGGGCAGAAAGGCTCTAACATCTCATTTGGGTGAGGTGGCCTCTTGGTTTGATTTTGATGAAGTTCAAGAGGAGGTGGTCCTCAGTTTTATCTTCTCTGAAGACTAGGCCAGCCGACCATGACAGGGGGAGGTGGCTAGGAGCTCAGGGAACCCAGAGGAATATGTCACAACAATTTATTGGGCTAAGGTTTAGTTTTTGGCAAAAATGTCCAAGGCTTAAGCTAATATGGAATCAAAATTAATTGATTTAGGGGACCTTTGGTCCATGGCTTAGCTTAGGTGGTTAGGTGAGTTTTGGCTCAGTCTTAGGGTCTAACTAATGGTTGTGGAGTCATTAATTTGATTGCTTTGGGGTGGTTAGGCTACATTTAGTGCATGGGTTCAAGTGGGTGCAAATGACCAAAAATTGGGTTTAGGCTAGGTTAGCCATGTCATTTGGTTCAAATAAATTTTTTATTTGGTGTAAGTTATTGTGAGGAAAAATCTTGGTGAAGGATGAAAAGGGTTTTGAGTTCAATTGGAGGGTCAATTTGAAGGATTTTGGAGATTTGGTGAATTTGGGCATGTTGGGCTAGACTTGGGTCTAGATTTGGCTAACCATGGGCTAAGTCCAGATTGATGGTTGAAAATGGTCAATAGGAACCTCATGAAGAGTTTTCAACATAAATTGGGTGCCAACTTTAGGGTTAAGGCATTCAATTTGATGAGATTAGGTCATGTGGCCAAAATTGAGGTTTTGATCTAAATAAAAATTGGGTTCAAAGCATGGGTAAATTGAGCTTGTATTTGGTTTATTTTGGTCACATTGAAGGTGAATTTGAGTTTGGGATTGAAATTCAGGGAGATTAGGATCAAATTGATGGACATTTGAGTTGAATTTGAGGAAATTAGGACCTTTAAAGGCCAATTTGGGGGTCTTGGTCAAAGATGGTCATATTGGCCAAATTAGGTCATGTGGGAGTTGAAAAAAATGAAATTAGGAATATTTGGAATATTTTGGAAATTTTTGGGATTTTTAAAATTTTTTAAATTTTGGGCCCATGAGGGACATTTTGGTAATTTGGCATATTTTTGTGATTTTGGGTAATTTGGGTGTTTTCAAAAGGCTTGAAATGATTTTTGAACAAGTTTAGGTATTTTGGATAAATTTGTGAATTTTGACCAAATTTAGGGTTTCAAGGGTACTTAGGTAATTTGGGGCAGTTTAGGGGCAAAATGCCAGGTTGAGTATTTTCGATAAAATTGGGGAACTAACCACCAAAAGTAAGTCATGGACCAATGGAAACCCCATTTGGGTCCTCTATGTATTGGTCTTAGCTAAACCCTAGCCTAAGGTTAGTAGGTTTAGGGGGCCATCAACATGAGTTTCCCAAAAGCTCAACAGATCAAATTCAGGAAATTCTGGGTTTAGGATAGTGAGTGATTGTGAGTGAAGTGAGTGCCTTAGCTCTAGAACAACCCCCAAGGTCAACCCTAAGGTCAAATAGCCCTATAAGACCTCTCCTTGAGCTCCCCCATATTGACCCCACCTACTAAGTGCTAGAGGTTAGGACCAATATGTGGAACTTCAAGTTGAGTAAAGAAGAGTTTAGAATTTCTAATGGTGAGTGTGCCTTTTCTAGTTCTCTAAGAATAGTCAATAGGAAAGTCCTATGACTAGACCCTAGGCTACTAAAGAGAAAGACTAGAACTCAACCAAAAGTGAGGTCAACATCAATCAAACTGACTAAGCTTTATGGGCTTATAGGACTACTTACAGAACACCTATAGGAATGTCCCCATATAGGCTAATATTTGGAAAGCTTGTTACTTACCAGTTGAACTTGAACATAAGGCATATTGGGTGATTAAAGAGTTCAATTATAACTTGAAAGTTGCTGGTACAATTAAATGAGCTTGAAGAGGAAAGGAATGAGTCTTATGAAAGTGCCAAAATTTATAAAGAAAAGATGAAGATGTGGCATGATTGAAGGATTCTTACTAAAGATTTTTCAGTCATGGTAACAAGTTTTGCTATATAATTCAAGGTTAAGATTATTTCTAGGTAAACTTAAGTCCAGGTGGATGGGCCCATTTATTGTGATTAAAGTTTATCCTTATGGAGCTCTAGATATTAAAGATCCTAAGTCTAAGAAAATATTTAAAGTTAATGGACATAGATTGAAACCTTATTTTATGAGGGATCAACATAAGTTTAATGATGGAATGATGTTGGGTCAACCAGAGTAAGCACTGGTTACGTTGGGCTGACGACGTTAAATCAAGCGCATTGTGGGAGGTAACCTAAAGTTATCAGTGCGTTTTTATTTTGATTGTTGTTTTATGTGTGATTATGAAAATTTAGGGTAGTATTTTTGAGACTATTATGTGTTAGTAATGATTTTAAGACTTTATTTAGTGATCTAGACATGCTAAAATGAGAATTTGGACGTTAGGTTGACTAGTGCAAAAATGTGCACAAGCGCTTAAGCACCAAATCCAACGCTTAAGCATGACAATTTAAAAACATGTGTGAAATTAATATTCTAGAAAGGAAAACTGCCTAGAAGTTTTCAAAAAATTGCTAAGACAATTTCTAAATGTGTCTAGGAGTTATTGGATGAATTTAGTCCTATAAATAGATAGGTTTAGTGAAGGAATTTCACCCCATATCATTTCTAGCCCTAAAGTCTAAGAGAGAGATAGATTTTAAGATGATGTCTTCATGGGAGATAGATTTGAAGAAGAAGGAGGAGACCATGAGGAAGAAATTCATTAGTCAAAGTGCACAAGAGATGTCTAACAGTTTCTTAGCCGTTAGTATTGAAGGGATATCAGAGAAGATCAACAAAATTGAAAATACCATGTATGTACTAGAGACTAAGGTATTGGAGATTCATGAACATCTTGAGCATATTGGATGGCAATTGAAAATGCTAGTTATATAGAGGAAGCGGATAAGAAGATGTTTCTTAAGCAAAAGTGGATTGAAGAAGATTGCATCATAGCAAATCACCACCGGCCGTTTTATCAACTTTATATTCCAGTTTCCCCAAGAGAGACTAATAAAAGACTTGAATTTGTTCCTTCTAATGAAGAATGGAATTAAGTTCTATGTTTGAATTAATGTTTTTGTGTGTTTAAAGACGTTGTCTTTAAGTGTTTTAGTGTTTAAGACTTGCTTTTAGTATTTGTGTTACATAGTTGTTTAACTGTGAAAAATTGTTAAGTGTTTGTATTTAGGAAAATTTTCTCATCCAAAACTATTTGGAATGAGAACTAAGTGTTTAAATGTATTTGTACACGTTTGTGAATTAATATAAGTTTGTTTGTGTGAAATTTTGTGTTGTTTTGATCTCAAATTGAAATAGTTACTAAAGAGAATTTTGAGATATAGGAGAGTTACAGGATGTTGAAAATAGTCATTTGTGTTATGAGACCATTTAGGGGTGGTTTACTTATGCAAATAGTGCATTTATTGTAATTTGAAATTTTTAAAAATTGTGCACTGGCGCCTAAGCGCCACATCTCGCGCTTAAGCGCGAGCAAACCCGAGAGGCAGGCGCATAAGCACCACTTACCATTAAGTGGATAATGAAAATTGGTTCGATAACGGTAAGAAGTAAAAATTTGAGCCAAAAATCACCATTTTTATCCTCCCGTCACCTTTAAACATTTAAAAATGCAATATTGAAGTGCTAGGGCACACCATTAAGTGGATAATTCTTGGTGGAATCATGAAAAATTTGCTAGATTCTAATTTCTTAAGGTAAGAGCTTTACTTCTCTACAAAAATTTTGGATTTTCACCATGTATTTTGAGTAGGTTTGGAAGAATTCAAAAATTCACTATTCATGGTGAAAAATGAAGAAAAATCTATGGAAATTACATATGAAGTGTAGTTTAAAGTTTTGGAAGTTTAGTTTAGTGGTTTAGACTTGATTTTTGAAGTTATTGTTGGAATTTATCAAATTTGTAGAATGACACAAAGAATGAAGAGGAGCAAAGGCAAAGCCCCTTTAGATTCGAGTAAATTAGTTAGTTCAAAAGCTTAAGATCGGTATAGTGATGCATTGAAATCACACAAACTAATTTAGTAACGATGTTTTAGAAATCTGGTTAGATACGTGGAAGATTTAATTGTTCGCTGATAGTGAGAAAAATTCTGTTATTTCTCTGCTGTGGCGATTATTTCTGTTGTGAGGGAATTCTATGCAAATCTCCTTGAAGCTGAAGACAATCAAGTCATGGTTCAAGGAAAGTTGGTACCTTTTTCGCCTGAGGTAATCAACTTATTTTACCATTTACCACCAGATACATTATGTTTTTATGCAAATTACAGCCCTACTGAAGCGGAGTTAGAGAAGATTATCTCTTACTTGATTATTGGGAGAGGACTTTGGAAGATCACTAATGAGGGAGAGTAAATTTCCCAACTTCAAAGTTATGTGCACCTTCAAAGGCCTGTCACTACTTCATTTCTGCTTGTCTGCTTCCGACCAATCAACTTAGTCAAGTGACTAGAGAAAGAGCGACGTTGAACTATTGTATTCAAGAAGGAAAGCTCATCAACATTGGTGCTTTGATTTGCCAGACTATCATCAATTCTGCTACAGCTGTTGCAACTGCAGGCATGGGATTTTCTTCCTTGATCTTTTCTTGTGTGAGCTGGCTGGAGTTAAATATGATAGCTGGGAGGAAGTATTATTACCTCTAAAGCCCATCACTAAGGTGAATGTGAAGACTTATTCTGAGCATTCAATTTTTGGTTGAAAAGGAGGATTTTCTCGGAGCTATGAAATGGAGACGTCTGCTGCTTCTACCTCTGATGCTTCTACATCTAGACCATCTACCTCACGTGCTTCTACTCGAGGTGAGTCTACTAAGACCCGAGATCAATTATTGCAGAAGATGATGGTAATATTAATTTTATCGTTGATAGGATACAAAATTTAGAGAATTTTGCAGAATATACTGATAGGTATAATAGGAGAAAAGTGATTATGAAGAGAAATTTCACTCAACTATGGTGAGCCTCATTAGGGGTAACCAAGGAGTACAATTTCCTCCATATCCTAGATACCATAATTATGAGCCTGCAAAAGTTTGGGATAGCGGTAATTCAGAGGATGAAGAGTAAAGATGAGAGATTTATTTTATGATTATAATATGATATGAACTTTGTGGTCTGAGCTTTCTACATTTGCATATGTATGTGGATTTGAACTATGAGATGTGGTTTAGACTTTTATGTTTAAGTGAGAATTGTGATGTGATGTGTTTTCATGTTTTGGACTTGAGACAAGTATGTATGTTTACTTGTTTAGATATTGTGATGTGTGAGACTTTTATTTTGATTATTTTTGTGATGTTGTATTTTGTTAGTGGCCTGTTTTAACATTCTAGGGTAGTAACTATTGATGTGTGTTTAATACTGTTTTAGTTAGATTAAGATTGAACTTGATTCTATGTCTTTTGAAAAGTTTAAAAATCTAGCTAACTTAGATCTTAAATTTAAATTTCTGAAACTACTACCCTATATTTTTTATTAATTATGTTAATATGTTTGTTTTTATGTTGAGAATGTGAAATCAAGTTAGTGTGTTAGTTTACTTTAATGTTTATACCCACTTCTTAGAAGTCTATTGAATTTCTACATGTTAAATTGAAATGAAAATATATAAAATTTGATCAAAAATTAATTTTACTTCTATTTTTAGTTTTATACTTGTATCATTAAGGTTTAAAAATTCCTGTTATTATGTTATTTTAAATTTTCATTATTGCTTATATATATCTGATGCTAATCTGTTTAATCTGTTAAAAAATTAAGTTTGGGGGGGATGAAAAATATTTTCAAAACTGGAAATTTTTTTTGTTCTCAAATGTGCTACAAGTGAATTTGATTTGAAAAAAAAATGATAATGTATGTGAAGTTATATTAGGGAAGTAAAATTTGACTTTAGAAATGAGTAAGAAAATTTGGTTAAAATTTTTAGTAATGAAGAAAAACTTTAAGTTAAAAAGTTTTTAGATGAGAAAATGATTAATATAAATAACTATATTTAGTAAGAAAAATTGTATTTTTGAAAATTTTAGATAATTTATACTATTATTTTTAATACTTAAATTTCTTTTATTAAAATAATTTTTAAAACTATTATTATATTTTTAAGTAAAAGACTTATATCAAGACTTTGCTTTAGGAAAAGAGAAGTGGAATTCAAAATCATTAAAGACCTATCCAGATATAGTAATCCTTGCCTGAAAAAGATAAGAAAAAGAAGAAAGAAAAGAGAAAGAGAAAGAAAAAGAAAAAGAGAAAAAAATTTGGAAGGAGAAGCTTGAGGATTAGTGCCTAATCAAAAATTGGTTCTACATTTGATCTTTTTAAAGTATAAGACTTGAGAAAATCATAACCTTGTAGATATAATATAGTAAGTAAAATTATTTTTAATGAAATTTTTTATGTAGAGATAATAAATGAAGTTTGGAAAATCTACAATACATTTCTGAATTAGATAGAAAGTCATATTTTCATCTTTCTTAACTTTAAGTTAGTCTCATTTACTGAATATGTTTTCTAAATTACAATGATATATTTTTAAATCAAAATTTTAGTAACTCCCAAAGAAACTCATAAACATATCATACATATTTAGATTTTAAAGATTGATGTGTCACTTGAGGACAAGTAACATTTTATGTTTGGGGGATTTCGATACAACTAAAATATATAGTGTTTTTAAACACATTTTTATACCTATTTTTGAGATATTGCGCTTTAATGGAAGGTATTTTTGTGTTTTTCTTGCAGATACAGGTAAAAAGAGTGAAAAATGCTTAAAGGAGTGAAAAAGGATCAAATTTGGAGCAAAAAGGTGAAAAATGTGCAAAAGAGTTTTGGTGCCTAAGCGCTAGATCTGACGTATAAGTGTCAATTAAACAGAGAAGGCCGCACCTAAGCGTCAGACGCCCCGCGCTTAAGTGCTAGTGGTAGTTATTGGGCGAGTAAATTCAATTTTGAAGAGGTTTTTGAGGCATCCATTGGCTTAATAGGTGGTTATAACCACCATGGATGAAAATTATCACGAAAGGATGCATCTCTTGGGGAAATATATCGAATCTAGACATTTTTGAACAGAAACCAAGGCACCTTTTGGAAAATTATAAAATAAAGAAGATTGAGACTTTGAAAGAGATCCTAAACAGGTCGAAAAAGTGTGAGTCCTGAAAGTATTGGAAAGTTTTGAAAGTTCTCATTTGGGGAGTTAGTTCATAGAGATTTTCAGGCACCACTTTTACTTTTATTTTATCCTTTCTGTTATTTTATTTTAAATGATAATAAAGAGAGGAGAATTAAAGGAACTTCAAGAGTTTGGTGGAGGACTTGAGATAAGTTTTTATCTTTCTGTTTTGAGACTACTTTTGGTTTTATTGAGACTTGTTGGTTTGACCATGATTTCTTCTTTTAAACTAAAGTGTGGTTTTGTTTTCTCCATGGATTTTGAGTAGTTTTTTTATCTTTCTTCTTAAAATGCTAAGTAATTAAGTTCTAGATGGAAGTTGTAGAAAGTATTGATCTTCAATGATGGAAGAAGTTGTGATGATTTAAATCCATGCACTTCATTTACTTCTTGATTTGGTCAATCAAGATGTTAAAATTTCTTGTGAGAACATGTAAGAACCGGGATGGTATTGTCTAAGTCAACAATTGGAAAGAATCACATGAGGTTGTATGAATGTGAATGTACTTCATATGATTGAGTGCAAATAAATAAGGAAATATTCTTTGAAGGGTGTAGAGTTAGAGGACTTTAAAGTGACAGGTTAAAGCCCCCAACTTGGTTTATTGTTTTAAGTTCTAATACGAGAATGTTAGCCCCAAGGTGGAGGGAATCAAGGTAACTCTAGAGTGAGAGCTAGTATCTTCCCTGCCTAGCCGGTCTTCAGAACTATTCAAACTTTAAATTAGCCAATGTTATTTATAACATCTCTAGTAAGGGTAAGGAATATTATTGCTCCTATTTGGCACAACATAATTTGCATGCTTCCATAACAGAATTCCTATACTTATTACTGATTCATAACAAGAAGAAAGATATTTTTATATTTAGTGCTTTTCATCTACAAAAACTCTAGTTATCCTTTTAAATAGTAATTGTTATATCAAAAAATTAAAAATACCAAAAATATTAAAATTTTCATTACTCCAAAAATCATCTTTAGTTTAAATAATTATCTTTTTATTAAAATAGAAAGTTTGTTGTTCAATGGTGCATATTACGTATTCTCCCTGTGGGTTCGATATTCAGGTTTTAATAAAAAAGTTCTATATTACTTGATAACAATACGTATACTTGTGTAGTATCTCAATATATATAAATTAAAAGTGAAATTCTTATTTTTCTTCAGATCAAGTTTTTGATTTTGTTGGAAAGTAAGGAAATATAAGTGAAATATAATCTGAATTATTGTTGTACTTTGTATATTAACAGTATCTAGGGATCAACAACCCATAGTTATCAACATGTTTTTATTTTGATTGTTGTTTTGTGTGTGATTAAGAAAATTAGGGTAGTATTTTTGAGACTATTATGTGTTAGTACTGATTTTAAGACTTCATTTAGTTACCTAGATACGTTAGAATGAGAATTTGGACGTTAAGTTAATTGGTGCAAAAATGTGCACTGGCGCTTAAGTGCCAAGATTTGGTGCTTAAGCACGACAGTTTAAACACATGTGTGAAATTAATATTCTAGAAGGTTTAAGTGCCAATTATTTTGCAAAAACATGCCAAAGTAGTTCCTAGACGTGCCTAGAAGTTATAAGGAGGATTTACGCTTGTAAATAGAAGGGTTTTATGAAGGAATTTCACCCGAAATCATTTTTATCCCTAAAAGTCTTAGTGAAAGAGAGATGTAGAGAAAATGTCTTCATGGGAGATAGACTTGAAGAAGAAGGAAGAAACCTTAAGGAAGAGGTTCATTTGTCAAAGTGCACAAGAGATGTATAACTATTTTTTTGTCGTTAGTATTGAAGGGATATCAGAGAAGATCAACTAAATTAAGAATACCATGCATTTACTGGAGACCAAGGTACTTGAGTTTCATGCACATAGCATATTGGATGGCAATTGAAGATGCAATTTAGCGACATTTGTTATATAAAGGAAGCAAATAAGGCGATTTCATTAAGCAGAAGTGGATTGAAGAAGATAGTATCACATATCGTCACCACAGTCTGTTTTATCAACTCTATATTCCTAGAGAGACTAATGAAAGATAGGAATTTGTTCCTACGAATGAAGAAGGAAATTAAGTTATGTGTTAGAATTAGTGTGTCAGAAGTTGTTGTTCTTAAGTGTGTAGTGTTTAAGTCGGGTTTTTAGTGTTTGTGTTACTTATGTATTTAATTGTGGAATGATTGTTAAGTGTTTGTATTTAGAAAATTTTCTCATCCAAAACTCTTTAGAGTGAGAATTAAGTGTTAAATGTATTTGTACTCATTTGTGAATTAATATAAGTTTATTTGTGTGAAAATTTTTGTTATTTTTAGCCTCCAATTGAAATAGTCATATGGGAGAATTTTGAGAGAGAGAGGGGAGTTATAGGAAGTTGAAAATAATCATTTAAGTGTTATGAGACCATTTAGGGGTGGTATTCTTAGGCAAATTGTGCATTTTATTTAAATTTGAAAATTTTGAAAATCGTGCACTGGTGCCTAAGTGCCATATCTCGCGCTTAAGCGTGAGCTAACCCGAGAGGCAGGCACCTAAGCTCCACTTACCAGCACTTAAGTGCCAGTTTATGAAAATTGGTTTGCGAACGGTTAGAAGTGAAAATTTCACTGGAAAAATCCTATTTTTCACCTTCCCGTCGTCTTCTTCCTCTCAAGTTCGCGATTTTGGAAGGCTATGACACACTTTTAAGTGGAGATTTCTTGGTGGAATCAAGAAAAAATTGCTAAATTCAAGTTTTTTTAGGTAAGAACCATACTTCTATGCAAAAATTTTGGATTTTTACCATGTATTTTGAGTACATTTGGAGAAATTCAAAAATTCACTATTCATGGTGAAAAATGAGTAAAAATCTATGGAAATTGCATAGGAAGTGTAGTTTGTGATTTTGGAAGTTTAGTTTAGTACTTTAGACTTGATTTTTGAAGTTTTTTTGAAATTTATAAAATTTGTAGAATGAAACCAAGAATGAAGAGGAGTAAAGGAAAGAGCCCTTTTCGATTCGAGAAAGTTTGTAAGTTTAAAGGCTCAAGATCGGTACAGAGATGCATTACAGTCATGAAAACTGTTTCAGGAGTGTTGTTTTAAGAATCCAGGTGGAGCTGTGGAAGATCTGATTGTTTGCTGACAGTGAGAATGATTATGTTGTTTCTCTGCTGTTGTAGTTATTTCTATTGTCAGGAAGTTCTATGCAAACCTCCCTGAGGCTAAAGACGATAGAGTTATTGTTCGAGGAAAGTTGGTACCTTTTTCACCGGAGGTAATCAATTATTTCTACCATTTGCCACCTGATACTGTATGTTTTTATGCAAATTATAGTCTGACTGAGGCGGAACTAGATGAGATTATTTATTACTTGACTGTTGGAAGAGGACTCTTGAAGACACTAATGAGAGGAGATTCAACTTCCCAACTTCAAAGTTAAGTGAACCTGCAAAGGTCTGACACTACTTTATTTTTTCTTGTCTGCTTCTAACAAATCATCTCAGTGAAGTTACCAAAGAGGGCGACGTTAAATTATTGTATCCAGGAAGGAAAGCTCATCAACATAGGAGCTTTGATTTATCAGACTATCATCAATTCTGCCACTGCTGTTACTACTGCAGGTCTGGGATTTGCTTCCTTGTTCTTTTCTCTATGTGAGTAGGCTGGAGTAAAATATGATAGTTGGGAGGAAGTATTGTTACTTCTAAAGCCCGTCACTAAAGTAAATGTGAAGACTTACTCTGAGCATTCTATTTTTGGCTGGTGAGGATGATTTTCTAGGTGTTATGGAATGAAGACGTCTGCTGCTTCTACCTCTGCCGCTTCTACATCTAGACCGGATACCTCACGTGATTCTATATCTAGTGGTGAGTCTCTTGAGACTGAAGATCAATTATTGCAGAGGATGATGAATCATATTAACTATACCGCTGATAAAGTTTAGAATTTAAAGTGTTTTGCTGAGCATACTGATAGGTATAATAGGAAAAAGAGTGATTATGAAAAGAAATTTAACTCGTCTCTCGAGAAACTAATTAGGGGTGACCCAGGAGTGCAATTACCTCCATATCTTTGATATCCTGATTATGAGCCTGTAGAAACGTGGAATAGTAGTGATTCAGAGAGTGAGGAGTAGGACTGAGAGATTTTATTTTTATGTTTGTATTATGTTATGGACTATGTGGTCTGATCTTGCTACATTTGCATCTGTGTGTTGATTTAGACTATGTGTTGTATTTTGGACTTTTATGTTTTATTGTTATTGTGATGTTTGTGTTAGTTAGTATTTTTTTTTAAATTCTAGGGTACTAACTGTTGTGAGTTTAGTATTGTGATTTAGTTAGTTTAGAACTTAACTTAATTCTATGTCTTTTGAAAAGTTGAAGACCTTGCTAACTTGGATCTTAAATTTAAATTTCAGAAACTGCTACCCTGTATTTTTATTTTATCATGTTTGTGAGTTTGTTTTTATGCTGAGATAGTGAAGTTAAAGTAGTATGTTTGTTTGCTTCTATGTTTGTACCCACTGTTTAGAAGTCTATTGAATCTATACATATTAAATTGAAATGAAAATAGTAGAAAATTTGATCAAAATTAATTTTACTCCTGATTTTAGTTTTATACTTGTATAATTAGGGTATAGAAATTCATATAAGCATGTTATTTTAATTTTCATTCCTCCTTATATATATCTGATGCTAAAATGTTTAATCTGTTAAAAATTTAATATGGGGAGTGTGAAAATTATTTTCAAAACTTGAATTTTATTTGTTATCAAATGTGCTGCAAGTGAATTTTATTTGAAAAGAAAAAAATGATCATGTATATGAAGTTATATTAGGGAAGTAAAATTTGATTTTAGAAATGAGTAAGAGAATTTAGTTTAAACTTTTAGTAATGAAGAAAAAATTTAAGTTAAAAGTTTTTAATGTAGAAAATGTTTAATATGGTGTAACTAACTTTAGTTAGAAAAATGGTATTTTTGAAAAATTTAGATAATTTAAACTTTTATTTTTAATACTTAAATTTCTTTTATTAAAATAAATTTCAAAACTATTATTATATTTTTAAGTAAAAGATTTATATAAAGACTTTGCTTTAGGAAAGGAGAAGTGAAATTCAAAATTATTAAAGGCCTACCCAGATAAGTAATCCTTGCCTGAAAAAGAAAGAGAAAAAGAAAAGAAAGAGAAAAAGAAAAAAAAATGTAAGGGAGGAGAAGCTTGAGGATTAGTGCCTATTCAAAAATTGGTTCCACATTTGATCTTTTTAAAGTATAAGACATGAGAACTTAAGCTTAGTGATATACTATAGTGAGTAAAATTATTTAAAATAAAAATTTTTAAATAGAGATAATAAAAGGACAAAATTCTAAAATTTGAAAATCTAGAATATATATAAATTAGATAGAAACTCATATTTTCATCATTCTTAATATTAAAAATTTCTAAACTTTAAGTTAGTCTCATTTATTGAATATTTTTTCTAAATTGGACTACTAAATTCTAAATCTAAATTTTAGTAACTCCTAAAGAAACTCATATACATATCATACTTATTTGATTTTTAAAGATTGAAGTGTCACTTGAGGACAAGTAACATTTTAAATTTGGGGGATTTTGATATGCCTATAATTTATAATGTTTTTAGACACTTTTTTATACCTATTTTTTAGATATTATGCTTTAATAAAAGGTATTTTTGTGTTTTTCTTTCAGGTACAGGTAAAAAAGTGAAAAATGCTTAAAGGAGTGAAAAAGGATCAAATTTGGAGCAAATAGGTGAAAATTGTGCTAAAGTGTTTTGGCGCTTAAGCGCTAGATCCGGCTTAAGAGCCTGTTAAACAGAGAAGACCACGCCTAAGAACCAGAGGCCCAACGCTTAAGTGGCAATTATTGGACGAGCAAATTTATTTTCTACGAATTTTGAAGAGGTTTTTGAGGTACCTTTTGGCATAAAGAGGTGGTTACAACCACCAAAGGACAAAAACACTTGTGAAAGGAAGCATCTCTTGGGGAAATACATAGAATCAAGACATACCAATGCATCTATTAGAAAATTATAAAAGAAGGAAGATTGAAATTTTGAAAGTGTGTGTTCTTGAAAAGAGAAAGTTTTGAATGTTCTTAAAGAAATTAGGGAGTTAGTTTGGAGAGATTTTCATGCAACACACCAAATATTTACTTTATCCTTTTGTTTTAGTTTTATATTGAGAGTGTTGTAAAAGAGAAGAGATTTAAAAGAACTTCAAGAGTTCGGTAGAGGACTTGAGATAAGTTTTATCTTTTGTTTTAGACTACTTTTGGTTTTAATTGAAACTTATTTTTGGTTTGACAATGATTTCTACTTTTAAACTAAAGTGTGGTTTTATTTTATCCATGGATTCTGAGTAGTTTTCTTTATCTTTCTTCTTAAAATGATAAGTTATTAAGTGTTGGATGGAAGTAGTGGGAAATATTAATCTTTAATGTTGGAAGAAGTTGTGATGATTTAAATCCATGTACTTCATTTACTTATTGATTTGACCAATCTAGATGTTAAAATTTATTGTGAGAACATGTAAGAACCAGGCTGGTATTGTCTCAACCAACAATTGGAAAGAATCACATGAGGTTGTATGAATGAGAATGTAGTTCATATTGATTGAGTGCAAATAAAAAGGGAAATATTCATTGAAGGGTGTAGAGTTAGAGGGCTTTAAAGTGACAGGTTAAAGCCCCCAACTTGGTTTATTGTTTTAGGTTCTGATATGAGATGTTAGCCCCCAGGTGGAGGGAATCGAGGGAACTCTAGTGTGACAGCCGGCATCTTTGCTGCCTAGCCGGTCTTCAAAACTATTCAAACTTTAAATTAACCAATGTTCTTTATAGAATCTCTAGTAAGGGTAAAGATTATTATTGCTCCTATTTGGCACAACACAATTTGCATGCTTCCACAACAGAATTCCTATACTTATTATTGATTCATGATAGAGAGAAATATATTTTTATAATTAGTACTTTTCTTTAACAAAAGCTCAAGTTATTTTTTAAGTTGTTACTGTTTTATCAAAATATCAAAAATACCAAAAATATTTAAACTTTCATTACTGAAAAAACATCTATAATTTAAATAATTATCTTTTTAAAAATAAAAAAGTTTTCAAAAGTGCATATCACATCATTTCCCTGTGGGTTCAATATTCAGGTCTTAATCAGAAAAGTCCTATATTACTTGATGACGATACACATACTTGCTTAGTATCTCGATATACATAAATTTAAAAAAGTTAAATTTTTATTTTTCTCAAGGATCAAGTTTTTGGTTTTGTTGCAAAATAAGGAAATATAAGTGAAAAACATAATCAGAGCTATTGTTATATTATTGCATATAAACAGTCAGTATCACATAGCTCAGCATTTTTTCCAAAGATTCTGCAAATGAAATATTAATATTAAGCTTATTAAATATCTCAAAAAAAGTTTGAAAATTGTTGATCAAGCTTTTTCCATCTCAGTTTTTTAGGAAAAGGAGGTGGTGGTCTTTCTAAATCTTTCTTAGTTAGAGAGAGATCATTATGGGTCTTTAGAAATAGTTTCTTTAGGTTCTACAATCTCTCTCAACTTCAATTTCTTTTTGACTTCCAACTTTTAGTCCCTTTACACTCATAAGTTGAACAACTTTAATTTTTTCTTATTTTGTTTCTTTGTCTTTAGGATTTACTTCAACATTACTAGGAAGTATTTCCTGGGGTCTATTGCTAAGTGCATTAGCAAATTATCCCAGCTGATTCTCAATATTTCTTATTGCAGCACTTTGACTTTGCATCTGATTAACCATTTGCAAAACTACTTTTATAGACAACTTTTCCTTAAATTTTTGGTTATTATAGTCAAGAGGATAAGAAGGTCGATAGTTAGAATTACTTAGACTGTTCCAGTTTTTTGTTGTTTCGCTTAATTAATCCCACATTGTTGATTTCCACCACCAGAATTGTTCCAGTTAAAATTAGGGTGCTTTCTCCAATTTGGGTTATAAATGTTTGAATATGGGTTATTGGGTTTATTAGAAACTACAAGTAACATTCCTAATGATTGAGAATCATTAGTTTGTCATAATAAATTTTCTTCACTTGCTTGAGGTTTTTGAGAAAAAAATCATAACATAATTATCTAACTTCTTATATGACGCAACAACTTGAGCTACTAAGATGGTAAAAGCATCATTCTCATGATTACTGGCTACTTTCTTTGGATTTATCCTTTCTGAGAGCCATTGAAAATTATTAGTGGTAATTTCTTCAATTAAGACATGTGCTTCATCAAATGATTTTGACATTAAGGATCTTCAAGCAGCAGTATCAATTATTGATCTAAGAGATTCTATTAACTAATTATAAAATGTTTGAATAATTAACCAGTCAGGTAAAGCTTGATGTAGGCACTTTCTAAGGAGTTCCTTAAATCATTCCCAGACCTCAAAAATTAAATTCTCTTTAAACTGAATAAAAGAAGTAATATCATTTCTATGCTTAACAGTTTTCGAAGAAGAAAAATATTTAGTCAGGAATTTTTGTGAGATTTCTCGCCAAGTTTTAATAGTTCTATGTGCTAATAAATTTAACCACATCTTAGCTTTATCACTTATAGAGAAAGGAAAAAGTTTAGTCTAACTGCATCATTCGATAAACCATCATATTTGAATTTAGCACAAAGTTCTATAAAACGTCCAAGAAGTAAGGATCCTCAATTGGTGTTCTCCCAAATTGATTATTTTGCACCACTTGTATTATTGCAGGTTCAAGTTCAAATGAGTTAACCACTACAACAAGGATTTGAATAAATAAGTGAATTTCATCTATCATAGGGTTATCAAAATCCCTTAAAGGTGTTTGTAAATTTTGATGTTCATTTTCATCAGTAAGAGTTTCAATGTTATTTTGTGATATGTTTGTCATTTGTTGAAAATTGTGAAGTTGTTTTTTTCTTTTGAATTCTTCTTATGGTTCTTTCAAATTCAAAATCGTAAGGTACTAAACCTTCAGATCCTGAACATCGCATATAAAAATTGAAATTCAAAAAAGAAAATACTAAAGCAATAAAGTAAAATGAAATTTTTTTCTTTTTAATTTTTGATTTTTGAAAAAAAGTATAATTTTTTTGCTAATTTTTTTTGTAATTTTTGAAAATTTCAAGTAAGAACTAAAAAATTTTAACAATAAAAAATAAAGTTTCAAAGAAAATTCTGAAAAAGATATTTCTTTTAAAGTTTCATTTTTCTATCACTTTCCTGACAATGGCGCCAAAAACTTGACCCGACCAGCAATTACACAGATACTTATGTTCCTTAATATGCCAAAAACTTGACCCAAATTATATTAGCGGCTAGTGAGAACAAATGTAATATGATAAAAATTTAAGAAATAATATTCTTATTAGGGGTACTACGCAAGTATACGTATCTTTTCAAATAATATAGAGTTTTCCTTAAAAATCCCAGCATCGATCCTACGAGGAAGTCAAATACAACTAAAGAAAAAATGAAATACATGAATGCTGACTTTAAAAGAGTTTTACTTTAGATTGCCAGAAAAATAACAAAGACTCACAAAGAGAACTTCTCACACACTTACCACACTCACACACTATGACACTCTATAGATCCAACCCCTAGCCCATTGGAATTAATCCATATTTATAGAGTTTCAAAAATGACCAAGGGTTGCTTCAGACATCTCTTCAAAATTTGACCACATTCAATGAATCTTTTAGAAGATAACCGTGGTGCCTAGGCGCTAGATCGGCTGGTTTGGTTCTTTTCTTCAATTTAGCCCATTTTGCTTCTTTTTACTCTTAAACTCATTTTCTTGCACCAACAACCAAAAACATAAAAATACCTTTCATTAAAGCATAATATCATAAAAAATTGAGTATAAAATGTGCATAAATAATATGTAACTTTAAGGTGGATCAGTGATCGCAACGGCCTACCCTAAATGAAGCATGACACTCAGTAGTTGGGTGAAATCATAACCCTCCTGGGTCCTTATGTTTCTCAATGGATTTTAACCTCACATGTGGCCAATTTGTAAAGTCAATGAAGTATCGCTGAAATGTCATCATAATTTTTTAAAGTAAAAAAGAAATCTTTAAATCATTCTCATCCCACAAGATTAATTCCTAAATACAAGACGAAAGAAAGGGAACTTCACAAAATTCATGGAAAAAAAACAAAAAACACATAATTTGTATTGAAACCCAAGTCTAAGAAACAAAAAAACTTAAACACAAATACAAAGTACATTATGTCTTCTTCTCAACACAAATTCTGGAGTCTCTTTAAAGATTTCTCCAATCTCTTACTTTTACAAACACAAAACACACATAAACACAAAAGTAGAACTTCCTAAAACCTTCAAATGCTGCAAACAAGTTCTCCCTTTTATCCCAATTTCATCCCGATTAATAGATCTCTGAAAATAATCAAGGGTTGCTTCAAACACCCTTTAAAATTAAAAAAAATTCATTGAATCTTCTAGAAGGATAGTTACTGGTGCTATAACACTCATTATGCCCATTTGTGGGGCAATAACACTAGAGAGCGAGGCTATGGCACCATAAAAAATGCACCATTTTGTTCATTTTCCCTTATTTTCTCTAAATGTCCATTTCATGTACCTAAAACTAAAAACATACAAAATACCTTCCTTTAAAGTGTAACATCACTAAAAATATGCATAAAATGATCATAAAATATGCATTAAAAATAGGTAATTTTAAGGTGGATCATGGCTCGTAGTTTAATTCTTTTGCACGGGCGTTTCAGCAGTCAGACTTAATCCCAGCCATCCATTTTTGATATACAAAATGAATAGTATCGGTTCATCATCCTCGCTATATGATTAACCAATAGTCTTTCATGTTTAAGGCATAAGATCTCCTTGGATTTTGAATTAAACCTCACAATTTTTATTTTTAAAGCTTCATCGTGTTTAGGAGAACACATTTATATGGCGAGTTATGGTTGCTTTAACCATTTCTTTCACAAAGGTCCGAATCTTAGCCATAAATTAGGGTTTGTGGCACATACATGGTTCCAAGAGGTGTGGTCTCAATTAAGTTTGATGGAAAGTTTCACTTGGTCCTTGCAAAGTATGCCTTGGTCCAATTTGAGATGAAATCAAGTTTAATATGTTCTTGCTGAAATGGAGTCATGATTTAGGCTTAAGATAGGTTAAAGGCATCAGGGTTGCTTATATTTGATTAGGAACTTCTTCATGGAGCTCAAGGAAGCTTTTAGGATGATTGAATTGAAGTTTTTTAGAATTTTATGTTAACCCAAAATTTTTCTCGATTTTGGGGTGTGAAACTAGGTTTTCTTGTTGAATTTCAGAGGCTAAAATAATGGGGGATTAGTTGCTTAGGAGATGGGGAGTATTTTTGCTGTTGAGGTCACATGTTTTAAGGACTCTATCTAAGGTTATCCTTAGTGTGAGCTCTTAGGTATGGCTTCTTATAGCCATGAGGAAGCCATGGATAAGGTTGAGTTCAATTAAAGGAGGAAAAAGGTGGCTCATGATGGTTTTCAAGATAAAATTCTGGCTGAGGATAACCATGTTTGAGCTTCCTTAAGGTGTGCTCATAATGAATTTCAATTATGGCAACAACGGTGGCTAAGTCATGTCTTCTTTCCATTGGAAGGATGATGAGGTGGATAAGGACTACAAAGATTAATTGGCTTGAAAATTCCATGTTGATCTAATGAAGGTGAAGTGGAAGCCATTTAAGTAGCCAAGTATCCCTTCCTCATGATGACTTTTGAAAAAGTAAAAAATGGTGGCTTTAAGTGTTTTAATGGGTCTTCATGGGTGTCATGAAGGATTTTATAGGGCATGGGTGACCAGAAAATGACAAGCCATGAATGTCATTGGGCATGGGCTTCCATAGAAAATTTTTTGCTTCCATTGGTAGGCTTAGATTTCTTCCATAAGTCTGGGCTTCACATGTAGGTTTTGGTTATGATTTTAGAAATTAAATCCTTAGATTAATAAGTCCTAATTTCACTCTTTTAATTAGTTAAAAACTAATTAATTAAGATAATGAAAATTTTGATCAAAAGATCATGAATTGACCAAAAATTGTGTAGAGTTGACAAATTAGGTCCCATGGTTGATCAAATGGTCCATGTGATGACCATTAGGTCCAGGTTCCAACAAATGGTCAATGTGGTGACCATAGGGTTGACCATTTTTATCAAGTTTGACCAATTGGGTCCAAAAGTTGACAAATTTGACCAAGTTTAACCAATTAAATCATAGGGTTGACCAAAACCAAGTTTGACCAATTAGGTCATAAGGTTGACCAATTGACCATGTTTGATCAAATAAGATCCTAGGGTTGATCAATTCAGCAAGTTTAACCATTTAGGTCCTAGGGTTGACCAATTGACCAATATGGTGACTATTGGGTTGAGGTTGACTAAATGGTCAATGTGGTGACTATTATGTCAAGTTATGTTTGCCTAAGGTGCCACTCAATTTGGAGGTCAAAATAGGGCAAGTTTAGCCCAATTTAAGAGTTTAGGGGATCTTTAATGGGTTTAAGGAGTCAATGTTAGTAGAATTCTTTCCCAAGATGGATTATGGATGTTATTCAGAATGGATCCTCACTAAAGTGAGGTCAACAACATGCATGTGGTTGAATAGGAGTTCCAAATGCTACTCCAAGTGCTCATACTGGTGGTACATGTAACCTAACTTGTTATGGAGATGATATAATTCCTCTTCAATCTTTCCAAGCTTATCGATAATCTGCTCTAAACTTAATGCAAAAAATCCATTAAAGTAGCTCTGAGCATCTTTATGCATCATCTTCTTGTCTTTAACCATTCATTGCTAGCTCTCTATGTATGGATTTTTTATTCTCTACTCCCTCTATAATGTTTAGAACTGTGAAGGGAATCCTCAATTCTCATTCTAGGAAATTTTGTAAAGAAGAAGAGAGAAGAAGATAGAAAATTGAATTTTGGGCGATTTAGGAGAGTTAGTCAAACTATGGCACTATTGCATCAAATTTGGTGCTATAACCCCAATAAAAAATTTTCAAATGTCAAAATTTATTTTTCCCATCCTTATTTTCATGAATAAAATAATTTTATGTGTCGTGTTAATCATGTAAGACTCAGCATCACTTCATACACTCATCATAACAATAATCACTAAATAAATCAAACCACACCGATAACTAAGGGTTGCCTTCCACAAAGCGTTTGGTTTAACGTTGTCAGCCCTACATATCTAAGGTTTTTATTCTGGTTGGCCCATCATTAGGATCTCCTCAAATGTAAGACTATTTCTACTTATATAAGCTTTTACTTTATGTCCGTTTACCTTAATTATTCTCCCAATTTTAGGATCTTCAATATCAACTGTACCATATGGATAAACTCTTACCACAATAAATGACCCCAACCACCAAAACTTAAGTTTTCCTGGAAATCATTTCAATCTTATATTGTATAATAAAACTTCTTGGCCAGGCTCAAAATGCTTTTTCAAAATCCTCTGACCATGCCTCATTTTCATTTTCTTCTTGTAAAGTCTGACATTCTCATAAGATTCATTTCTCATCTCGTCATGCTCATTTAATTGCATTAATCTTTTCTCACCGGCATCTTTCAAATTATAATTGTATTTTTAATAGCCCAATAATCTTTATGCTCCAATTCAACTGACAAATGACTAGATTTTCCATATATGAGCCTATATGGTGCCAATTATAGAGATGTTTTTGTAAGCAATCTTGTAGACCCATAATGCATTATCAAGTCTAGCAAACCAATCTACTGTTTTGTAATTTATAGTTTTTTCCAATATTCTTTTAATTTCAGGGTTGGATACTTTTGCTAAACCACTAGTTTGAGGATGATAAGCTATGGCATTTCTGTGTTTTATCCCATATTTTTGAGTTAGTGTTTCAATTATTTGGTTCTTAAAATGATTTCCTTCATCTGTAATGATTACTCCAAGCATTTGATCCCGAATTTTTATATATGAGGATTTATGAAGTTGACACCACTTCAACACCAAAAACTTGATCCTTATATGAAAAGTAAGTTGTGTAAAATATATATAATTATAGGTAGTTAATAATGGGATTCTACGCAAGTATACGCATTGTTATCAAGTAATAGTTAACTTTCTATTTAAGCCCCAAATATTGATCTCATGGTGAAGGTATAAGTTAGCAATGATAAAATTTAATAGGAAATTTACAGAAAATCAAACGAAATCACTGTCACTAGTTTTGAATGTTGAGATATTAACCAAACTAACTTACTTAATTATTAGCAAAAAAGGAAATGAAACTTGTAAATATTAAATACTAATCTAAGAACCACGTTTAGGTAATGAAGATTTTTTATGTGAAAAAGCATCCTTCCCACTACAATGAAATTTTGGTGAAATGAGATGAGATAAATGTTTTTAATATGTATTGTGCCAAATAGGAACAATTTTAATTCTCTACCCTGATGCAGTGCATAGAAAATCATTGGCTAATCTTAGGTTTAGTCCCTAAATCCATGGTTAGGCAAGGAGGATACCGACTCCCACTTCAGAGCTCCCACTTCCCTTCACCTGAAGGCTAACTCTCGTTTTAGTTTTTAAACACTAAGAACAAATTGGGGATTATAGTCTGTCACCCTAAAGATTCTCCAATTTTACACCCAGTAAAGAATATTCCCCTTTTATTTGCACTTAATTTCATAAATGAATTTCTCCTTTATGAAATCAAATGTGATCCTCACTCTGTTATAGAACTCATACTCCATTTCCTTGATCATATGTTTTACAACATATTTTAACAAATCAATTGGCCATAATGAAAAGTAGCTTAAGTTTGGATTTAAAAAATCATTATAATTTATTTTATATTTTAATTATGACACATTCATTTTATCTCTTCATTTTACCATATCTTAGAGTAGGGGGAAAGATAAAGGGAACTACTCAGACTTTATGAGAAAGATACGACAAAACACAAATTTCATATATTAAAGAAAGTTCATACAACACTAAATAAATAAACCAACTTATTTGGAACTCTTTCTCAAAGCAAAACCTTAGTAGTCTTTCCTTAGAAATGCGGGAAGAAAAATTCTCTCACTTTTCTCCTTCTCCAACACTCTTGGAGAAAATTTCACACCAAATCTCACCACAAAAACTCTAAATTATGAAAGCAAAATCACTGATTGACTCCAATTTGGTAGTGTAATGGAATTACGTGGAGCGAAAAATGGACGTAGAGGAGTTAAAAACATAGAGGAGCTCATTTTCTGATGAAATTCGACCATAAATAGAGCCCAAGGTCGGTTTTCCAAGAGGTGCCTCCAAAAACTCTTCAAAAAGTCGTCCAAATACATCAAACCTTCTAGAAATGAAGTCTGCACCGCCTTTGGCACCGTCAGCGCTGGTCTGGCGTCATCGTTGTTGAGTAAAAATCTCCAGCGTTAAATTATTTTACGTCGTCGGTGCTGACCTTGGCACTGTCGGTGCTGAGCATTTCTTCAAAATCGTCATTTTGACTCCAAATTTCATCATTTTTGCTTCCTTTTTCTTTAAGCCCTAAAAATCAATAACCTGCAAGAAAATATCAGAATACCTTTCATTAAAGTGCAATTTCACCAAAAATGAGTATAAAATATGAGGACTAAAAATGCATATAGTTTTGTTGTATCAAAATCCTCCAAACTTACATGTTACTTGTCATCAAGTAACTTCTCTACTACATAAAAAATAAAAAAATATGACTTATGGTAAATAATTTAACTTTTAGACTTTTGTATTTTAGTTTTCTAAATATAATAGTTTTAACTTAAGAAAAATTCAAAACAACTCTAGTTAATACTAAGGGTGTAAGGATATCAATAATTAAGTCTAAGGTTTCTGATCCTCTATTTCTTTCAAGAAAAATTGCAATTTGTTATATTAAAGTCACTTAGGAAATTCATATGAAAAAGAACTTCATAAAACTTTATTAATAATTAAGTTAACATTCCGATAAAAAGTTTAGAAAATGTGTCCAATTCTTTTTCCTTAAGTTGATTCAAGTGAAGCCAATTTTTAATTAGGCATCTCCTCAAGCTTCTCCTCACATCTTTTCTTTTTCTTTTTCTTTTTTACTTTTTCTTTTCTTTTTATTTTTTTCTTTTCTTTTCTTTTTTTGAGGATTAGTATATCTGGATAGCCTTTAATGATTTTGAACTTCACTATCCTCTTCTTAAAGTTAAAAAATTTTAACATTTCTTCACTTAACAAATTTATATTAACTTTAAGATTTCATAAAGTTTAATTCTTTTTTCTTACATGTGCCGCTTTAAGATTTAAATACTTCAAAAAAACAAATTTCTTTTACTAAAAATAGAAAAACATTGTCTTATTCTCCTTTACCAAATATGTTAGCCCATAGAATTAACCTTTATTATTGAAAATGTTTACTTAAATTTACTATATATTTAGAAACATAAATATAGTTATCCAAAGTTAACTCGTAATACCAAAGGTCATGTTAAATTTAAAATTTTTAAAATATAGTGAAGTGAGAAAAAATAAAATTATGTTCTTTTCTAATAATGATATTTCTTCTCCCCCCAAACTTAAATTTTTAAAAAGATTTTTACATGAAGAACTTTGAAAATGAAGGGTAAAAGAAAGCATTAAATACATAAAAAAATTCATTCCTATTGGAGATTCTGATTTTTGAATAGCAGGTGCTAATATGAAAATTATAAAGCTAAAAACATTAAATTACACATAATACATATAAAATTTGCTGAGAAAGAGATAATCACAATACATAACAAAGTGCTAAAAATAACGACAGAACTAAACTAAATTCCAAAAATGAAAACACTTTTTCACATTATAGTTTCACTTAAAATAACAACAGAGTCTCAACAACAACATAACACAAACAATACAATCACACTATACAAACTCATACAAACAAACAAACAAAAAGATCACAAGTTATCATCTTCCTCATCATCGAGATCTAACTTCTATTACTGATATGGAGTATAAGTAGGGTGAATAGGGAACTGAACTGTATGGTCACCTCTTAGGTATCTCACTAAAGCATCATCATACTTAAATTTCTAGCAAATCAGATTATCAGTGTGAGCATTTCTGGCCTCCATATTCTGCATCTTATGATCCATCCTCAAAATATCTCCCTATTGAATAATCATCTAGTCCAACAACTCCCTATTGTTGGGGTCACTTGAAGTAGGCTCACTAGGGGTTCTAGGAGTATAAGGAATATCCCTGGCCTATTTTCCAGATCTTCAATTAACATCAGACTCATAAGCCTTGATGTTGGCAGGCCCAACGGGTCTCTGAGGCTCAATCCTCTTCTCATTAGGTCTAAAATCAACTCCTGCATGCTCACAAAGTGTGTAAATCAGAGCAGGGTGCGCCAATCCACCAGTGGTCTCTCCTAGAGCCATATATCGAGTGTTCATATAAATAATAGAGCCTACATTTATGTCCATCACTTGCTAAATATAGTAGTCCTGGATGGCTCTATTCTTGGTCACTTTACTATGATGATTCGTTGGATTCATCCTCCCAGAAATAAAATAGTGTCAGGCTTTTGATAATACATTTAACATAAAAAGGGGAACCATTTTTTATTTTCCAAGCCCCTCTTTCACTTGTCAGAAAATAAATAACTTCATCTAAAGTATGATCTGTAGCAAAAAAGAATGATACTGACATCTATAAACATCTTCTAACTGATAAAACTCATTAATTTTTCTTGGAGTAAACTCCACCCTTTTTCCTCGAACAAAAACAAAATCATCAGAAGCATCAGGAAGGTTGGCATAAAATTCCATTACAATCCCAACTATCGCATCGCCAGAAAAAAAGCAGAAGTTTTCCCACTGCCGAGCGATAATAAATCGTTCAAATTCTCCCCCAAATTTTTAAAACCTCGGTCTTGAATCACTTTTTTATTTTCTTGCAAACTATGAAATTGAGCACTGGCTCTAAAGCTAACAAATCTCTGCTCGTCATATTCTACTTTTCTTTTGCTTGATATAGGTACCATAGGAAATTTAGAAAATTTGAAAATTTCTGAATAAATCTCAAAAATTCTAAAAATAAAAAAGTAAACTACTTTATACTTAAATCCACTACGTAAGATTTCTTCTCCAAAGCATTTTCTCTAAATTTCTCAAAAAAATTTCAAAATTTTAGATCTAGTCAATGTGAGAAAAATCTTTGGCGGAAACAAAAAAATTTTACTTTAAAGTGTAGCTCTTACCTAGAGAAGATGAAATCTGAAGTTTTTTTTGCCTCAAAATTGCCTCAAATCCTTCAAAAATGAAGCCCTAGGTGCAGAACCAAAGGTTGAAGGTGACTTAAGGGGTTAAAAATGGAGGTTTCCGGTGAAAATCGTGAATTAAAGGGTTAATTCGCTGCTCTCGGGTCGAGGGCGCTGTCAGTGCGGAAGGCCTGCAATTCACTAATTTGATTTTTCAAAATTTCAATTTCCTTTCAATTTTCCCCAACGTTTTTAGTATTTTTAAACACAAATTTTTATCTAAATTCATAAATACACATTTCACAAACAATCATTTTCACAAACAACAACAAACTGTCTTTTACATATGAAAATACACTTTTTACAAACACATTCACAAATTCATACCTATTAAACAAACTAATAATAAATCAGTGTAAAAATCAATTGACAACACTAAATGCTGAGACAAAACTATAAACATAATCAAAGTTCAGAATTCTAAAGCAAAAATAAACCAAATTAAACCTAACCAAATCCATACAATTACACTAAAACACATAAACATTTTTAAGCAAGTAAATAGTTCATAATCCTTAATCATTCAGCCTCATCTTCAGTGCTTTCACCTCTTCTAATATTCCCATAGATTGGTAATGAACATATAGGGTGTAGAAGGATCGGTACGGGAATTGATCTATTGAATTTTCTTCGATCCACCCCTTTTTTTTAAATATCCAAACTAATCCTGCTTCAAAAGTTCCAATGTGCTCAAAATTTTCTTTCATTCTCCAATCTAGGTGATCAAAAAGGTACTTAAGATCTCTTACTGCATTCATACTACTCTGAAGTTCTCTTTCAATTTTCTTCAATTTCTTCTCTAAAACAAGCAAACTTCCAATTGCTGGTGGCATTAATGAAGATGAAGCATGTGAAGAATGATCTATAATAGCATTTAGTGCTTCATGTCCATTACCAGCATGTTGATCATCAATAAGAATCATAGACTCCTATGGTAGTAAAACATTTTCCCAACTTTCATATGGCACTTGAAATTGACTGCAAATAAGAAAAATTGTTGAAGGATGCCCAAGTCCATAAATTGGCCATTCATAATGATTCCCGTCATAGATTTAGATATAATTGAACCTATATCAATAGGTTTCTCCATTTGAATGCAGTAGTTAAAATAACACTCTCCTTGGTGACTCTACCGATCTTCATAGTAGGGAGTAATTTTGTACGAATAAAAAAATGCCATTGTTTTGAAATTGGATTAAGTGATGAAGTAAGAAAACTAATATATCCTTCATCTCGTACTTCCTACAGATCACTTTCATCGGTCAGAAAATTATAAATATCTTACAACAAATCTCGAGTAGGAATGAAATTTTTATAAAGATAGATTAGAACATTTTCTATCATATACAATTCATTAATCTTTGCAAGAGTAAATGGTACAACCTTACCTCGAACAAAGACAACTCCTTGGGTAATTCCATGTAGATTTGCATAGAACTCCTTCACTATAGATATAACAACCTCAGCGGTAGTGTAACACAGAACTTCCCATCCCCTTTGCAGAATGACCTTTTCAACTGGAGCAATTGAATTGATCAACCCATGATTAAAAAATCCTCTTTCCTTGATCAATCTCTTCTTCGTAATAATTTTATCGTATAATCTTTGTGAGTCAAAACTAATAAACTTTCTTCTATTAAAAACTCCATACTTCGAGTTATTTATGAAATTAGAAGCCATGGAATCCGAAAATACAAAATTTCTAAGCATCCTGGGCATTTTTTAGGACTTTAAAAACACCTCTCGACAGTTATTATGGAGCGAAATCTATGGAGCGAAATCCTGCCAAAGTCCACCAAAAGTTGCAGGAACCATCCAACCATCCTCGGCGCTGTCAGTGCTCTTGAGGGGCATTGTCAATGCGAAGATCAATTTTCTTGGGCGTCGGCGCTAGTGGCCAAATTTTTGCAATTTTTTATTTTTCATTTAATTAAATCTCAACTTTTCTTCCAATACCAATATTAGACTTAATTTATAATAAATGTAATTTTGTAGGATTATTATCTTTTAATATATAAGACACTTAACAAACTAAATAATAATATATAAACATACAAGTATGGGTTGCCTCCCATAAAGTACTTGGTTTAATGTCGTCAGCCCGACATACCATTTGTTTAGTTGGGTTGACTTACCATTAAAACTTCTTTAAATTGAGGTATGTGCCCCAAACGATGCCCATTAACTTTGAATATTTTTCCAGTATTAGGATCTTTAATCACAACAGTTCCATAATGATAAACATTAATTATTTTAAATGGCCCTAAACATCTGAATTTCAATTTTCCTAGAAATAATCTCAATCTTGTATTATATAATAGAACTTCTTATCTAGGTTCAAATTTCTTCTGAAAAATCTTCCTATCATGTCATATTTTCATTTTCTCTTTATAGATTTTTTGCATTATCATATGATTCATTTCTAATCTCCTCAAGTTCATTAAGTTGCAATAATCTTTTCTCACCAGTATCTTTTCGATTAAAATTAAATTCCTTAATAGCCCAAAATGCTTTATGCTCTAATCCTACATGTAAGTGGCATGTTTTTTTAAATATCAGTTCGTATGGAGACATTCTTATAGGAGTCTTATAAGTAGTTCTATATGCCCATAATGCTGTGTAAAGTCTAGGAGACCAATCTAATTTATTAGGATTTACAACATTTTCTAAAATGTGTTTAATTTCATGATTTGATATCTCTGTTACACCACTAGTCTGAGGATGTTAAGTAGTAGAGACTCTATGCATAATATCATATTTCTTAATTAATTTTTTGATTCTCTTATTCTTGAAATGAGATCCTCCATCAGTAATAATTATTCTCAGCATTCCATATCTTATAAAATATTCTTAATTAAAAATTTAGAAACACTCGGAGCATCACATCTAAATACAGTAATAGCTTTAATCCATTTGGACATATAATCAACAACAGGTAATATATATATATATATATAAGTTTCCAAATGAAGGCATAAATGGTCCCGTAAAATCTAATTTCCACGCATAAAAAAATTTAACTTCAAATGTGTAATTTAGAGGCATTTCATTTCTTCTAGATATATTTCCTACGTTTTGACATCTATTGCACATTTTAATATATTCATTAACATCTTTAAAAATAGTAGGCCAATAAAATCCAGCTTGTAAAATTTTATATGCAGTTCTATTTGTTCTAAAATGTTCTCCAAAATTAGAATCATTGCATCTTTCAATTATCTGTTGAGTTTCTTCATAAGACACACATCTTCGAACAATTAGATCTTTACATTGTTTATATAAATATGGGTCATCCCAAAAATAGTCTTCTGAATCATATATAAACTTCTTTAATTGTGAATTTTTTATATCAGGTGGTAGAATATCACTTACAATATAATTTACTATATATGCATACCACGACATATTCATTTCGTCAAAACTATATAATTGTTCATCAGGGAAAATCTCTAAAATTTAATCTAAAAAATTAGTAAATATTTCTATTTCTATTCTAGACAAATGATGAGCTATTTGATTATCATTTCCCTTTCTATCAATCACTGTAAAATCAAACTCTTGTAATAGAAGTATCCATCTAATTAATCTTGGTTAATCAGCCTTCTTTTGCATTAAATATTTAATAGCAAATTGATCTAATATTAAAGGCATAAACAATAGATAATAACTCTCTTTCTATAGTAGTATATATAATTTGAGCCTCATTTAGAGTCTTGCTAGTATAATATATAACCTTAAAAACTTTTTTGTGCCTTTGTCCTAATATAGCCCCAATAGCATAATCACTAGCATCACACATTATTTTAAATGATTTTCCTAGTTAGGTGGTACTAATATAGTTGCAGTGACTAATTTTTTCTTTAATAATTCAAATGTTTTTATGCATTCTTCATTAAAATCAAATTTCGTATCTTTTTCTAAAAGTTGGCATAAAGGCTAGTTATTTTTGAAAAAATTTTTATGTAGCGCCTGTAAAAAATAGCATGTCTTAGTAAACTTCTCACCTCTTTAACACTAGTAAGTGGTGATAATTTTTCTATAACTTGGATTTTCGCTCGATCTACTTTCTTTCCTTTTTCAGAAATTTTATGCCCAAGTACAATACCTTCTACAACCATAAATTGACATTTTTCCCAATTTAATACTGAATTAACTTTTTCACATACTTCTAGAACTTTTTCTAAATTATTAAGGCATAATTCAAACCAAGTTCCAAATAAAGAAAAATCATCCATAAACACTTCCATTCCATGTTCTATAAAATTGCTAAAAATTGACATCATACATCTTTGAAATGTTGTAGGTGCATTGCATAGTCCAAAAGACATCCCATGAAAAGCAAATGTTCCATATGAGCTTGTAAAGGTTGTTTTCACTTGATCCTCTGGAGCAATTAGAATTTAGTGATAATCGGTATATCCATCTAAAAAATAATAAAACTAATTCCCTGCCAATTTATGCAGCATTTGGTCTAGAAAGGGTAAAGGAATGTGATCTTTTCTGGTGGCCATATTTAATTTTTATATAGTCAATGCAAATTCATCAACCAGTTACTTGGCTTATTGGTATTAATTCATTTTTCTCATTTTCTTCAACAGTCACTCCTCCTTTCTTCGGAACACAGTGAATTGGGCTTACCCAAACACTATCTAAAATATGATATATAATTCCATCATCTAAACATCTTAAAATCTATTTTTTAACAACTTCTTTCATTATCGGGTTTAATCTTCTCTGAGGATCAGGTTTAGGTTCATATTGTTCATCTAATAAAATTCTGTGCATACAATTTGAAGGACTAATTCCTTTAATATCTGTTAAAGTCCATCCAAAAGCCTTTTTATACTTTTTCAACATTTCTATTAACTTTTCTTCCTGAATTTCAGTTAACTCAGAAGATATAATAACAGACAATGTAGATGATTCTCCTAAAAATACATACTTTAAATAGGCGAGTAATATTTTTAATTCAAGTTCAGGTGGTTTAATACTTGAAGGAATAAGATTTTTACTATCATTTTCCAATAAGTCTAACGTTTTAAATTTGCCCTAAATATAATCCAAATGTTCTTTAACTTCATCTTAATTTTCAAAAATTTCTCCTTAAATTTATCTTCAAATTCTTTCTTAAACTGTTCATTACTTAAATACTCAGCTACTTTCATCCTGAAACATTCATTATCTTTTTCTATTACAGGATATTTCATAGCTTTTGCTATATTAAATTTTACTTCTTGATCATTAACTCTCATTATTAATTCTCCTTTTTGTACATCTATTACAACTCTTTCTGTTGCAAAAAATGGTCTCCCTAAAATAATTGGAATCTCTTTATCTTCCTCCATATTCAATACTATAAAGTCTATAGGGAAAATAAATTTATCCACTTTTACTAGTACATTCTCTATAACTCATTTTGGATAAGTTATTGATCAGTTAACTAACTGAAGAGCTACAGTAGCAGGGGAAATTTCTCCCAAATCTAAACGTTTAAAGATCGATAAGTGCATAAGATTGATACTTGCTCCTAAATCACATAAAGTTTTCCATAAAAATTTTCACAAATTGCACAAGGTATAGTAAAGCTACTAGGATCTTTTAATTTTTTAAGAAGCTTTTTCTGAATAATAACAATACAGTCTTCACTGAGTACAATGGTCTCATGATCTGTAAACTTCCTATTCTTATTTAGTACATCCTTCATAAATTTATCATAACTTGGCATTTGTTCCAAAACTTAAAAAAAATATTTATCGTTAACTTCTTAAGGATTTCTAAAAATTTTGTAAATTGTCTATCGTTATTCTTCTCCTTCAGTCTTTGAAGAAATGGAGGTAATGGTTTTTCTACAGGAACCTATGTCTGTTCATTTTCTTGTTCATTTTCCTTCTCTTCATCAACTTTAGTTTCTTTTTGGATCCTTGCTTCAATTTCTTTTCCACTTCGTAATTGAATAGCTTTAATTTGTTCTTTATTTTTATCCTTTAGATTAACTTCCATAGTACTCGGAGGAATTCTAGAAGGTCTGTTACTAAGTGTAGTAGCAATATGTTCTAATTGATTTTTAATATTTCTAATAGTAGCCCATTGATTATGTATTTGATTTCCCATATTCAACATCACTTCTTCCATTGTGAACTTCTTTTCCTTAACTTGTGGGTTAGGATTGTAGTTAAATCCTAGAGGATAATAAGGTCAAAAATTAGGATTTCCTTGATTCTTCAGATTTTCAGATGGATTCACTAAATTATTATAATTATTCCAACTAAAATTAGGGCAATTTTTCCATCTAGGGTTAAAATAATTAGAATAGGGATTATTATTTTGGTTATTTATAGTGTTTAAAGTTTCATAAGATTGTTGAGTATCGATAATCTATCCTAGTGAATTTTCCTCTAATACTAGGGGTATTTGAGAATAGTTCACTCCTATTTGGTCAATCTTTTTTGAAATAACAACAATTTGAGATGCTAAAATAGAAATTGCATCAAAATCATGAGTACTAGCTACTCTATTAGGATTTACCCTTTCAAAGGGCCATTGAAAATTGTTAGTAGTCATTTCTTCAATTAAAGAATATGCTTCATCAAAAGGTTTTGACATTAATGCTCCACCAGCAATAACATCTATAATAGATCTTAATGATCCTACCAATCCATTGTAAAATGTTTGAATTATTAACCAATCTGGCAAAGCATTGTGTGGACACTTTCTAAGATGATCCTTAAATCTTTCACAGGCTTCATATATTGATTCCCCTTCAAACTAACAAAAATATGTAATATCATTTCAAAGCTTAGCGATTTTTTAGGGTGGAAAATATTTAGCCAAGAATTTTTGTGTTAGTTCTCCCCAAGTTCTAATAGATCCAGGTGCTAATGAATTTATCCAAGCCTTTGCTTTATCCCTTAATGAAAGAGGGAAAAGTCTAAGTCTGACAGCATCATTAGACACTCTGTCATATTTAAATGTAGCACAAATTTCAAGAAAACTAGCAAGATGTAAGTTAGGATCTTCAGTAGGTGATTGTCCAATTTGATTATTTTGTACCATTTGGATAATAGCAGGTTTAAGCTCAAATGAAATAGCAGCAACATCAGGATTTTGAATAGTTGAATGAAGTTCATCTGCTGTTGGATTTGCATAATCTTTTAAAGGTCCTTGTTGATTTTCATTTATTGAATTTTCTATATTATTCGCCATTTCTTTCAAATTTTTAGTTTCTCTTTGTTCTTCTCAAATTTTTCTAATAGTACGTTCTAATTCTGAGTCGTAAGGTACTAAACCTTCAGATCCAATATTTCACATAAACAAATAAATTAAACAAAGTAAAATTCTTTTTTTAGATTTTAGATTTTTTATATATTATTTTTTAATGTTTTAATAAATTTGTATATATATATATTATCTAAATTTCCTAATTTAACAAAACTATTTAATTTAATTAAATTTAACCCTTACCTTCCCCGGCAGCGACACCAAAAACTCAATCCCAAATTTTTATATATGAGGATTTATGAAGTTGACACCACTACAACGCTAAAAACTTGATCCTTATATGAAAATTAAGTTGTGTAATATATATATAATTATAGGTAATTAATAATGGGATTCTACGCAAGTATACGTATCATTATCAAATAATAATGGACTTTCTATTTAAGCCCCAAATATCGATCCCACGGGGAAGGTGTAAGTTATTAATGATAAATTTTAACAGGAAATTTATAGAAAATCAAACGAAATCACTATCACTAATTTCGAATGTTGAGATATCAAACAAACTAAATTATCTAACTATTAGCAAAAATAGAAATGCAACTTTTAAATATTAAATACTAATCTAAGAACTATGTTTAGGTAATGAAGATTTCTTATGTAAAAAAACATCCTTCCCAGTAAAATGAAATTCTGGTGAAATGAGATGAGATAAATATTTTATTATGTATTCTGCCAAATAGGAGCAATTTTAATTCTCTACCCTGATACAGTGCAAAAAAAAATCATTCGCTAATCTTAGGTTTAGTCCCTAAATCCGTGGCTAGGCTAGGAGGATACCAGCTCCCACTCCAGAGCTCCCACTTCCGTTCACCTAAAGGCTAACTCTCGCTTTAGTTCTTAAACACTTAGACCAAATTGGGGATTTTAGTCTGTCACCCTAAAGATTTTCCAATTTTACACCCAACAAAGAATATTTCCCCATTTATTTGTACTTAATTTCATGAACGAATTTCTCCTTCATGAAATCAAATGTGATCCTCACTCTGTTGTAGAACTCATACTCCATTTCCCGGATCATATGTTTCACAACATATTTAAACAAATAAATTGGTCAGACTGAAAAGTAACTTAAGTTCGGAGTTGAAAAATCATCACAATTTATTTTATATTTTACTTATAACACATTCATTTTATCTCTTCATTTTACCATATCTCAGAGTAGGGGGAAAGATAAAGGGAACTACTCAGACTTCTTGAGAAAGATACGATTAAAAAAAATTCATATATAAAAGAAAGTTCATACAACACTAAATAAACAAACAAACTTATCTGAAACTCTTTCTCAAAGCAAATACTTTATAGCCTTTCCTTAGAAATGCGAGAAGAAAAATTCTCTCACTTTTCTCCTTCTCCAACACTCTTACAGAAAGTTTCACACTAAATATCACGACAAAAACTCTAAACTATGAAAGCAAAATCACTAATTGACTCCAATAGGAAAGTGGAATGAAAGGATGTAGAGCAAAAAATGAATATAGAGGAGTGAAAAAAGTAGAGTAGCCCATCTTCTGATGAAATTCAGCCCTAAATAGAGCCCAAGGTCGGTTCTCCAAGAGGTTCCTCCAAAAACTCTTCAAAAATTAATCCAAATAGATTGAAACTTCTAGATACAGAGTTTGCGCTGCCTTTGGAGTCGTCAATGCTGGTTTGGCGCCGTTGGCGCTGGTCTGGCGTCGTCAGTGGTGATTAAAAATCTTCAGTGTAAAATTTTTCTATGCTGTCGGCGCTGATCTTTTCTTCAAAAACTTCATTTTGACTCTAAATTTCTTCCTTTTTGCTTCCTTTTGCTTTAAGCCCTAAAAATCGACAAACTGCAAGAAAACATCAAAATACCTTCCATTAAAGTGGAATATCACCAAAAATGAGTATAAAATATGAGTCTAAAAATACATTTATTTTTGGTGTATCAACATTCCAAATATTATAAAAATATTTTTCCTTAAAAATTTTGCAACACTCTTAGCATCACAGTGAGACACAACAACTGGTTTAATCCATTTAGAAACATAATCCACTGCTATCAAAATATAAAATATCAATCCATTTAGAAACATAATCCACAACTATCAAAATATAATTTTTTCCAAAAGATGACATAAATGGTCCCATAAAATCTGAACCCCAAACATAAAAAGTTCTAAAGTAAAATTTAGGGGCATTTCATTTCTTCTAGAAATGGTGCTTACTCTTTGACATATACCATATAACTTTACATAGGTATTAAAATCTTCAAATAACGTAGGCCAATAAAATCCACATTGTAAAATCTTAAATGTAGTTTTATTAACCCCAATGTGTCCCTCAAAATCTGATTTATGATATTTTTGATAATTTCTTGGGTTTCTTGTAACAGTACACATCTTAAAAAAACTATCCTTACATTAGTTATATAATTAAGGGTCATCCTAAAAATAAATTTTTGCATCATTAATGAATTTTTTAAGTTGATGGCTATCTAATCCATATGGTAAAATGTTATTAACTAATTAGTTAACTATATCAACATACCATGTAATTTACCATTCATTAATTCTATATAGTTATTCATCAAGAAAATTTTCATTATTTTTGCCATTAAATTTAAGATTATTTTCCTGTTCAATCCTTGACAAATGATTAGCTATCTGATTTTTAGTACCCTTCCTATCCACAACTTGAAAATCAAATTCTTGCATTAGAAGGACCCATCAATTAATTGTTGTGTTGTATCCTTCTTCATCATTAAATACTTTATAGTTGAATGATAAGTAGGCACAATACATTTAGTTCTAATAAATGCACAATACATTTATCAAAAGCACACACTATAGCTATTAATTTCTTTTCAGTAGAACTTTAATTAATTTGAGCTTCATTGAGGGTTTTACTAGCATAGTATATTACATAAAAAATTATATCATATCTTTGCCCTAAAACAACTTCTATAGCATAATCACTAGCATTACACAATAATTAAAAAGGTTTTTTCCAATTAGATGAAACAATAATAGGTGTAGTGATTAATTTCTCTTTTAATAAATTGAAGGCATTCAGACATTCCTCATTAAAATAAAAGTTAGTATCTTTTTCCAAAAGATGACATAAAGGCCTGAAAGTTTTTGAAAACTCTTTAATATAACGTCTGTAGAAACCAACATGCCCTAGAAAACTTCTTACCCCTCTTACATTAATAAGAGGTGGTAATTTAACAATAACTTGAATTTTTTATGGATCAACTTTCACGCCTTTCTCAGAAATCTTATGTCCTACTGCGACCATAAATTAACATTTTTCTCAATTTAGAACAAGGTTTATTTCTTCATAGTGTTTTAGAACTCTTGTTAAATGATTTAAACATGAATTGAAAGAGTTCTAAAAAATTGAGAAATCATCCATAAAAACTTCAATTCCTTTCTCAATTAAATCCCAAAAAGTTGACATCATACATCTTTAAGAAGTTGCAAGTGCATTACATATTCTAAATGACATCCTTTTAAAAGAAAAAGCTTCATATTGACTAGTAAATGTTGTCTTTTCTTGATCCTCAAAAACTATGAGTATTTGGTAGTATCCATAAAATCCTTCCTAAAAGTAAAAATATCAATGCACGACGATTTTATCCAACATTTTCAAAAAAGGTAAAGGAAAGTGATCTTTTCTAGTGGCAGTATTTAATTTTCTATATTCGATACAAAGTAACCATCTAGTGACTTGACTTGTTGGAATTAATTCATTCTTTTCATTTACAACTATAGTCACTCCCCCTTTCTTAATAACACAATGAATAGGACAAACCCATGAACTGTTTGAAATAGGATAAATAATTCCCACATCCAAGCTCTTTAAAATTTCTTTCTTAACAACTTCCTTCATTATATGATTCAATCTTTTTAAGGATCAGCCTTAGGCTTATGATTATCTTCCATTAATATTCTATACATACAGATTGAAGGACTTATGTTTTTAATACCAGCTAATGTCCATCCAAAGCCTTTCTTATGATTTTTTAATGTCTCCAATAAATTTTCTTCTTGTTCTACAGTCAAATTTGAGGGTACAATAGCTAGGTAATGTAGATGAGTTCCAAAAATGCATACGTTAAATGAGTAGGGAGAACTTTCATATCAAGTTTAGGAGGTGTTACAATAGAAAGAATTAGAGATTTATTATTGTCAGCAATATCTAAAATTTCAAAGTTTTCCTAAATATAATTTGAATCCTCAGTGGTTATCTCATTTGATTTATCCTCAAAATCACTTTCAATTTCACTTTTCAGTTCTTTTTTATCTGATATGACATCACTATTTTGATTTGATATGACTTCACATCTTTCTTGATAATGCTTAGCAATCAAATAATCAATAATGTCCATTCTGTAACATTTATCAACTTTTTCTTTATGAGGATACTTTATTGATATAAGCACATTAAATGTAACTTCTTGTTCATTAACTTTCATGGTTAATTCTCCTTTTGACACATATATCATAGAACACCTGGTAGCAAGGAAAGGTCACCCCAATATGTGAGTAATTTATTTATCTTCTTACATATCTAATATAATTAAATCAACAGGGACGATAAATTTATCCACTTTAACCAACACAACATCTATAACCCTTTAAGCTATATAATAGATTGATCAACTAAGTGTAGGGTTACAGTAGTGGGAGTTATCTCTCCTGAACCTAACCTTATAAATATAGATAACAACAAGAGATTAATGCTTGCTCCTAGATCGCATAAGATTTTCCAAATTTTTTTTTTCAATTGTACAAGGGATGGTGAAACTACCAGGATCTTTAAGTTTTTTCAGTAAGCTTCTTCTGAATTATTAAACTACATTATTCACAGAGTGCAACAATCTCATAATCTTCAAACTTTTTTTTATTTAAAACTTCTTTCATAAATTTGGCCTAACTTGACATCTGTTCAAACATTTCTACAAAAGGAATACTAATGTAAGCTTCTTAAATATCTTGAAAATCTTGAAAAATGTTAATCCTACTTTTGCTGTTTTAAGTCTTTGAGCAAAAGGAGGTGGTGGTATTTCTAAATTAGTCTTAGTTGAAGAGACAGGTTGTTTTACTTCCTTAGGAACAATTTCCTCATGTTTTCAATTTCAGCATTTTCTCTCTCAACTTTAATCTCTATTTGAACTCAAACATTTAATTCATTTCAACTCCTCAGTTGGATTAGTTTAACTTGTTATTGCTCTTTTTTTTCTTTAGGATTGATCTCAACATTACTAGGAAGTGATCCCTGAGGCCTATGCTAAGTGCGCTAGCAATTTGTCATAGTTGATTCTCAATATTTTGAATTGCAGCACATTGACTTTGTATATGATTGCTCAATTGTAACACCGCTTCTTCTATAGATAACTTCTTCTTCTTAACTTGTGGTTACTACTAAATCTAGAAGGATAGGAAGGTCTACGACTAGAACTACCATGATTGTTCCAGTTTCCCAAGGGGTTGACTTGATTGTTCCCTAATTATTGACTTCCAACACTAAAATTGTGATTCTGATTAACATTAGGATGGTTTTTCCAACCTGTGTTGTAATAATTGGAATATAGGTTATTGGGTCTATTAATAACATTTATAGTTTCTAATGAATTTTGAGCATAAATCATTTTCCCTAATGAATTTTCTTCAATCATATGAGGCGTTGAAGAAAAATTCATTCCAATTGAGTCTATTTTCCTAGATAATGTAGCAACTTGAGATGCAACCAATAAAATAACATCATTATCATGAATACTAACTACTTTCATTGGATTTACTCTTTTAGGGGGACATTGAAAATTATTTGTAGCCATATCTTCAATTAATGATTAAGCCTCATCAAATGGTTTAGACATTAATGATCCTCTAGCAGAAACGTCAATAATAGATTTAAGAGATTCTACTAACACATTATTAAATGTTTGAATGATTAACTAGTCTGAAAGAACATGATATGAACACTTTATAAGGAGTTCCTTAAATATTTCGCAAGCTTTGTATATTGAGTCCCCTTCAAATTTAGTAAAAGAAGTAATATCATTTCTAAGCTTACTAGTTTTTGAAGGTGGAAATACTTAGCCAAAAATTTTTGAGCTAAATCACCTAAGTTCTAACAGATCAAATGCTAACGAATTTAACCACAATTTAGCTTTATCCTTTAAGGAAAGAGAAAAAGACTAAGTCTGAAAACATCATTTGATACATCATCATGTTTAAATTTAGCACACAATTCTAAAAAACACGCTATATGTAAATTTGGATCATTAGATGGTGTTTCCCTAAACTGATTATTTTGTACCTGTTGACCTCACTTTTGGTTAAAATCTAGTTTCCTCTTTAGTAGCCTAGAGTCTAACTATAGGAATTTCCTGTTGACTATTCCTAAAGGATACCCTCACCATTAGAAACTATAAACTCTTCCCTGCTCAACTTGAAGTTCCATACATTGGTCATAACCTTTAGCACTTAGTAGCTTGGGCAAATATGGGGGAGCTTAAGGGGAGTTCCCATAGGATTGTTTGTCTTTAGGGTCAACCATCTGGGGGTTGGACTTAAGCTGGTGTATACATTTTCACTCACTTACACATTACATCCCACTCACAACCCTGAACCCAAACTTGTTAAATTTGATCCCTTGATCTTTTGGGAGACTCATGTAGATGGTCCCCTAAACCCATTAACCCTAGGCTAGGGCTTAGATAAGACCAGTACATAGAGGACCAAAATGGAGACTCCATTGGTCCATAGCTCAAATAGGGTGGTTGGCACCTCAATTTCACCAAAATACCTAACTTAGCCTTTTGTCCCCCAAATCTACCCAATTACCAAAAAGCCCTCAAACTTTAAGATTGACCAAAATTCCCAATTTCACCCAAACTAGCCAAATTTGTTCAAAAATCATTTAAAACCATTTGAAACCACCCAAATTGTGTAAAACCTCCTCAAATTTCCAAAATTACCAAAATACCCCTCAAATTATCAAAATTACCAAAATACCCTTGGTGGCCCAAACTTTCCCCAAACCCACAAAATCATTTCAAAGGCCCTCAAAACCAATTTAAACTTTTCAATTGAACTCAATTTGACCAATTTGATCTATTTTGACTAAAAGCCCCAAATTGCCCTTAAAGGCCCAACTACCTTAATTCACCTCAAATGTCCACCTATTTGATCCTAATATTCTCCAATTTTAATCATAAACTCAAATTCATCATGAATAAACTCAATTTAAACCAAATCCAAGTCCAATTGACCCACTTTTGATTCCAATTTCAACACAAATAAAAAAGCACAAATTTGACCCAAAATGAAATCTCACTCAATTGAACCCCTAATCCATTCAATTGCCCCAATTTTGCAACATAAACTCTTCAGAACACTTTCAGATACAAAATTGAACCTTCCATTGGATTCAGTCAAGCCCCAATTTTACCCCAAATTTGCCATGTCTCCAAATCTCACCAAATTTAATGCCCAAATCCCAAAATTGACACTCAATTAATGTTGAGAACTCTTCTTAGCATCCCTATAGACCATTTTGAAGCCTCAATTTGGACTTAGCGCAACTTTATCCTAACCTAAAACCAAGTTTAACCCAACATCCCCTAATTGATCAAGTGGCCAAAATCCTTCAAATTGACCCTCCAAATCAATTCAAAATCACTCCAAATCTTTTCTAAACTATTTATGACAAGCATCTACGCCAATTTTCTCAATAAATTGAGTCTAATGTCATGGCTAGCCCAACCCAAACCCAACTTCAAGACAATTTGATCCAAATTGAACCTGTGCACCTAAATTGACCAAGCCATGCCAAATTGATGAAGACAAAGCTTCTATAACCAACTTCTGGACCCTAGTGACCAGGATAAACTTAGTTATCCCACCCTAGATGAGATATGGACCAATGGTACCTTGGTTTAAGGGATTTTATCCTTTTTTAGGCCTAAACCAAAATATACTTGCCATCATGTCATACCATTAGGAGTTAATCATAATTAAACCTCCCACTGGCTCACCTGGCTGCCTGACCACCTCCCCTGCTCTGGCCAGCCACCCTATTAACTGGAAAAAACCAAAAATGAGAGCCTCCATGCATCCATCAAAATCTAAACTCACCCATCTCAGCTGGCCTATTCCACTTGGCTTCGATACATTTAAACCCTCCACATAAGCATTGTTTTGCACCCACTAATTAGCCCTGACAGCCTCCCTAATCCATTTAATTTAAAGTCGTCTCCCATGGAAAAAAGATAAGGTAATACAATTTCCTAGCAGAAACTCTGTCAAATTTCTTCTAGAGCTCCTCCAAGTTTCCCTAAGCTAATTGCAACCATTTCTTAGCCATTTCCCCTACCACCTGAGCCCAATTTTTGAGCTCAAAATCATGACAAATTTTGGCCATCCTCCAAACTCCCCTAAACTTTAAATTGAACTACTCATGAGCTTCTATAGAGAAAGAGAAGAAGATTCCCATTGAAATCCCCTCTGTTGAGCTCTCTAAACCACTCCTAGACCAAGGCCGCTACCCATTTCACTGAACTTCTACTTGGAGCTTACACCAGAGGAAACCAACACATCCAGGAAGTTTGTTGGACTCCACTGAAGCTTTCACAAGCATCTAATAGAGGTCTCCCCTCTCAGATAAAGGTATAGGCCCTTAACTCTAATCTTGAGCTCAATTTTTACCAAATGTGAAGTGAAGTTTTATTTCATAGCTTTGTGACCATATGGATGTGTTCATCTTGAGTAGATGAAGGTGTAGGAATAAACCTCATGTGATTTGGTTGAGTATCAAGCATGGTGTTAGGTCTAGAAGTTTAACGGCTCATGGGTTTGGTTTTTTGAGGACAATGACGGAGTACTGTCCGATCATGCATGTATCAGACGGATGAATGCGATCATGATGAATGAGGAAAAAAATTGTGAACAGCGAGACACATGGCTGCAGAGTTAGACAGTGGTGCCGAATAAGGAGATGGTGCGTGGAGCTTCAGAGCTATCATGTTACATGTTGCTGACTGTGATAAATAGAAATTAAGGATTTTTATGATTTAAATAAATATCTGATCTTTAAAAAAAATAACTTTACCAAAAAAAATCATAAAAATAAATTAAAAATACCCTCTTGCTCAGTGAACAGAGGAGAATAATGTGCACTAAAAACAAAAATTATTTGCTTACTCTTTGATTTTTAATTAATTAAATACTCCCTAAGAGTTTTAAATCATTATGGCTAAGAAATGCTCACCATGGCTTGAAACTTTAAGAGTTTGTTCCTCATGAATGAGGCTATGTCCTCTGATTTTTCCAAGGTCATAGTACATCTCTGTGCTCCTAACTCTAATTTTCAAGCTAAGATGGTTATTTTGGCTTAAATTAATTATGTAAGTTGAAATATAACTTGAAAAATTATGGGATAAATTTTAATAGGTTTCTTGTGGTTAGAGAAGTCTAGGAAAAATATCATGAGGGTTTGAATAGTTTCTTATATTTTTATATTTAATTAAGTGCATATATCTTATATTATATTTAGTAAATTAAATATTAATAAAAAATCAACAAAATCAATTCCACAGTGTATAAAAATCATATTAGTCCACATAAAAAAAATGAAAATTATTTGACTAAGTTTAAGCACTAAAGTTGATTTTATACAAAAACATTGTATTTTGTAAAAAAATAATTATATTAAATTAAATACACTTAGGAGAATTATAAAAAGTGGTTTTCTAAGTTCCTTGTAATCAGGAGCACTTAGAAAAAATAAAAGTCATTTTTGATAAAATACTTGATTTTTTGCCAATATTTTAAATTAAAAATAATAAAAAATAGTTAAAAATTTCAAAAATACAAAAAAATTTCCAAATGTTCCTAATTGTTCCCTGATCATTTGGGACTCATTAAAATATTTTCCCCAATTTCTTCTAAGTTACGAATTAATTTTTAAAGGCTTAAAATGTATTTTCTTATTATTCTCATTAAAATAATTATAATAAATAAATTAAAAATCATAAAAATATAAAATTTATTTTTCTGAGTTCTTTGGACTCAGAGAGGTTTAATAAAAATATAAAAAGTATTTTTTGTAAATAAAACGCTTTTACTATTTAATTAAATAACTAAAAATCATTAAATAATTAAATAAATTAAAATTTTGATTAAGAAAATCATGGTATTTTGCCTAAATGTTTTTTCTGACCTAAGGGAACCTCTAATACTTTTCTCATAAACCAAAAACTTCACTTTGATCATTTAAATAAATTAAAAAAAAGAAAAATTATTTTTTTAACATAAAATAATTATTTAAAATAAAATATATAAAAAACCATATTTTTCTCCTCTCATGCTTTAATTACCCTACGGGTAGGTACTCTAAAAATCTCTCAAGTCACTTGAATTATGCTTCATAAGTTATGAGGTGAAGAGCCCCAAGGGTAAAGTGGTTATTCTGGATCTTGGTCCCTTAATCAAAATTTAGGATTAATCAAAGGGGAAATGGGCAACTTTGATCCTAATTTAACATGTTTGGATGATTGAAACATAATGGGTAAAAGGTAGAAACCAACTTGCCACCTTTCCATGATAAGAATAAAATTATAAATTTTTTAAATTCTCGGACTTGGAAATTGATCAAAATCAAATGATTTCCAAGTGATGGACTTAAGTTAAGGGGATGATGTTTCACTTATGATTAAGTCCACAATTGATGATGATCTGACTTCTTTTAATGAGAATCCATATCACCTAAAATAAAATTTTAATATTTGCTAACCTTCCTCCCATTAGATTTATTAAAGGGCTTGGTAGTGATCTAGGCTTGATATTTAATTCATTTGATGGTATTTAGAGGATAACATGATTGATGATTAGCACTTCAAGACCAGCTTTAGTGGTGTGTACAAAGGTCTTTAATGACTAAAACTTGCCTTAGGGGCATTCACCTACATAAATTTTAGGTAAGATATCAATTGATTAATCAAGTACCCTGCCCTTGGAATGATTAAAATGTCAAAGTTCACCGTGTAACAGGGTAATATTAATTTGTCTTAGGATGATTAATGGAACAATATGATAAGTTCAAAATGAACTCAGATATTTCAAGAGATCATCAAAGCAGTCTGGGGTCATCCCTTGAATACTTTGAAATCTCTTGAATATTATGAAGGATAAATTGAACTTGCTATATTTTGTTCTAGATCATCTTTTAAGATCTTTTGAGATTCAAAAAGTCATAACTTGGGGTTTGTTAGTTACACCTTCAACTATTCTTGTTTTATCTTTTCTGCAATATTTTAATTTTCTGGTTGAGTACTAATGCACCAAAAACATATGCATTTTTATACCTATATTTTATAATCATTTTTGGTGATATTGCGCTTTAAAGGAAGGTATTTTTCATGTTTTATTGCAGGTGTGATTTCTCCTAAGAGTTGTTGGAGAGGGAGAGAAGTGAGAGATTTTGCCTTCCCTACATCTTTGAAGAGAGAATTAAGAGTCATATAAAGAGAGAAAGAGTCCAAGAGGAGCTACAAGGGATTTGCTTTGAGGAAGAGTTAAAGATAAGTGGTGTTTGTTTATTATTGTTGTATAAAATTTCTTTTATTTATAAAATTCCTATTTTTTCATATGTTTCTCATGAGGTCAGAGTAGTTTTCTTTGTCTTTCTCCCTACTCTAAGATTGTCGGCATTATTTTGGGTTGGTTTGTGGGGTTGCCTGTAAGAAGCTGTCGGTCGCGGGAATTGAAATCCCGTCGCCCGCTTCGAAAAGACATTGAAGTATGTAATCAAACTGACCCCATATTTTTCATAGTTTAAAAATGGAAGAGCATTGTACCTCAAATCCTGTATCTATCCTGAAGGATAAACACAACATTTGAGGATGAGGCTCGATCAAATAAACTAAGAAAAGTATGACGTCCGTCTGGTCTACAAAACCTTTGTATTTGCCGAAAAGTTCCCTTATTTAATATAAAGGATTAAATAGGGTTTAAATTAAGTTGGGTTTGGACATGCTTCCTATAAGGGCAAGCCCTTATAGTTAATTACATCTTAAATGATCAAAGCCACCTAAGAAAACTCTCGATAAAAATCAAGAAATATTATCTTCAAGGAATTTCAAAGGGTAGGACTCTTCAAGAAATCAAACATAGAGGTGTGAAAGGGGATTGGTTCAAATTTGGAACATTTATTGTAGAATCCAAATGAAGAGGAACTAGGGGATGTCATGGATCTAGAGGAGAACCTCGGTGACTTCCCAAACTATCCTAATGCTTGGCTTCAGTTTTGAGGAGAAGTGCTTAAGTGTTTCATCCTGCCAATTTTATTAGTTAGGGCTTACATTCATGTGAAATGATCACACAAATAGCCTGGAAGATGTGAGGATTTAGGTCATGACAAACGACAACCTCAGAATCCTCAGATGAGTTAGGGCTTATATTGTATAGCAGGGCTATGCAAAGGCCTAAAGATAAGATGGGGATTTATGTTGCATGAGCAAGTGACCTCAAAGTCCTATGACTTTGTTGTTTAAGTCTAAGGAAGGTTGGTTTAGTTGGGGAAGACAGGTTTTACAGTTGAAGATGGTCGTACTGCCCACCATGTTAGCTCCAAGCTCCTTACCGCGACAAGTTTGGGTTATCTAGTGTGTCAAGTTATAACATCAAATCAGGTGGCCTTATGGTTGAAGTTCTTTAAATTTTATGAGGGCATATTAAAGTTGATTAGAGCGACACGGGTTAGGATCCTACGGTTCCCTCATTCTGGCATCACTATTTTCTATTGATAACTCGATCTGGGTCTCGACGACATTAATTTCTGTTAATCTTTCGTTCATGTAATATGACACATTATAATCTTCATCATTCATATTTTTTCCTTGTTCTTCAAATAATCGCGCAATATTGGCTCGGATTCTCTCCAGCTTAGCGTCGATTGACCTTCCTTTGATTACTTTTAGGTCAATTGGGGATTTCTGAAGAGTGTCATTTCTTTTGTTGAGCACCGGTGTGGTTGTGTAGAAGTTAATTGAATCAATCGAAATCATATTTACGGAACCTTTTTCAGGTTCTTTCAAATACTCTTTCAGGATCATTATATTTCTACTTTTGAAATTCTTCTCAAGCCAATCCTTGAAGACAAAGCAGTTTTCTATGGTGTGGTTGAGTAACTGGTGGTATGGAAAATATTGAGGATGATCTTTCATATTGACTTCCTTTGGCTTTTTCGGCTTTGGTAGACTAAATCCTTGTTCCTTTAGCAATTCATGGAACATCTTTGACACGACTTCCTCTTTCAAGGAATACACCACTTTCTGTCGTTCTGCCATGGATATCCTCTTATTCTCTACTCGGTATGATCTTCCTTGAGGCGGTTGTTGGCTAGATTGACCATACTGTTGTGCCTGTTGTTGGCGGGATTGTCGAGGCTGTTTGGCTTTCAAAATTTCTTGGCCGCGCCTCCTTTCTCGTGCCTTTATCAGTTGTGCAGGCTTTGAATTGGACCCAATCTCGAATCCAGAAAGTAGTGGGGCATAAGCGTCAACTGGCACTTCCTCATGTAGAATTTATTTTCCCTTACTCGACAAAACAGTTGGCACGGTGACAGTGTTTCCGATAGTAGGAGTAAAAACAGTTCTTGGAGTAATCTCAACGCTCCCAACTACAGACTTTTCAAGACTAGTAGGGCTCTTTTCAATCAACACCTTTGAAGGGGAGAATTCTTTGGTAGACTTCAAGTTGAACTCTACAATAGGCTCCATAGACTTATCTATTTCAAATTTCATCACTGTGACGGCCACCTTCCCGAACTTAACTCCAATATCATCGAACCCTTGTCCAAACTTAATAACTGCTAGGTCAGCCAGTTCATCCCTATTGACAGCGAACTCCATTTCGGAGGCGAAAGAAAATATCAACTTTGGCGAAGACACTGTTCCTGTCATTTGAAGAATTTTCGAAAGTCAGCGATGTCCCATGCCTTGCAGCTTTGACAGATATACTCAAATTAACGCACGTGTCTTAGAAACTAGGCATTATTTATTATTTTATTTTTCAAATTTTTTATTCACTTGTGATTAAAGCATCAAAGAGTTGTAATTAACAAATTGAATAAGCGTGAAGAGGTACAACAACATGGCATAACTCATAGAAAAGCAAACTCAAACTCGAAGGAGATGAAGAAATGCAAAGTTTAGGACCCAGTGCAAGATCAACTTTACAACGCTCAACACCCACGCGGAACCAGTTCACCGACACACCTATTGGGTGTCCGACCCCACATGAAAATTTAAGGAGTCCTTAATGGCCTCTGAACCTCTATGTTCAAAGATGGTTGAACAGCTAGTCCTGAAGTCCAATGAGTTAGCTATACTTTCCCAACATAGAAATTGGTAAAATATGCCATCGTAAGAAGGGTAATTTGGTCTAAGAGGGACATGGACATATTACCAATGTGTGAAGATAATATTTCTTGATTTGTATGGAGAGAAAAGCTTGTCCCCAGCGGAGTCGCCATAAGTTGTCGGCATTATTTTGGGTTGGTTTGTGGGGTTGCTCGTAAGAAGCTGTCGGTCGCTGGAATCGAAATCTCGTCGCCCGCTTCGGAAGGACATTGAAGTATGAAATCAAACTTTTCATAGTTTAAAAATAGAGGAGCACTGTAACTCAAATCTTGTATCTATCCCGAAGGATAAACATAAGACTTGAGGATGAGGCTCGATCAAATAAACTAAGAAAAGTATGACGTCCGTCTGGTCTGCGAAACCTTTGTATTTGTCGACAAGTTCCCTTATTTAATATAAAGGATTAAATAGGGTTTAAATTAAGATGGGTTCGGACATGCTTCCTATAAGAGCAAGCCTCTATAGTTAATTACATCTTAAATGACCAAAGCCACCTAAGAAAACTCTCGATAAAAATTATAAAATATTATCTTCAAGGAATTTCAAAGGGTAGGACTCTTCAAAGAAATCAAACGTAAAGGTGTGAAAGGGGATTGGTTCAAATTTGGAACATTTATTTTAGAATCCAAAGGAAGAGGAACAAGGGGATGTCATGGATCCAGAGGAGAACCTCAGTGACTTCCCAAGCTATCCTAATGTTTGGCTTAAGTTTTGAGGAGAAGTACCTAGGTGTTTCATCCTGCCAATTTTATTAGTTGGGGCTTACATTCCTGTGAAACGATCACACAAATAGCTTGGAAGATGTGAGGATTTAGGTCGTGACGAACGACAACCTCAGAATCCTAAGAAGAGTTAGGGCTTATATTGTATAGCAGGGCTATGCAAAGGCCTAAGGATAAGATGAGGATTTATGTTGCATAAGCAAGCGACCTCGAAGTCCTATGGCTTTCTTGTTTAAGTCTAAGGAAGGTTGGTTTAGCTGGGGAAGACAGGTTTTACTATTGAAGATGGTCGTGCTGCCCACCATGTTAGCTCCAAGCTCCTTGTCGCGACAAGTTTGGGTTATCTAGTGTGACAAGTTATAACATCAAATCAGGTGGCCTTATGATTGAAGTTCATTAAATTTTATGAGGGCATATTAAAGTTGATTAGAGCGACACGGGTTAAAGTTGGGTTATCCTACGGTTCCCTCGTTCTGGCATCACTATTTTCTATTGGATTCTTAGTCCAAATGAACTTACTAAACCTAACTTAATGAGTTCCATAATTTCATTTAAAACGTGGGAAGCCTCGTTAGCAACCGTAGGTTACCTCCTCAGAGGAATTCCCGATCATCCGATAGAGACATCTTAATTTAGTTAAAGTTGTGGTTTTGTGTAATGTTTGTGATTAAATTTTGAGTTGTTTTATATTTTGAATGTTGTGGCGGTGAATTTTATCTTGGTTGATTTTAGTTTTGATTTTGGGTTATGATTTTAGTTATGTGGCTATCCTGATAGTTTTAGTTTTCATGCAGAGTGACATCGTTGTTTAGCATGCAAAATTGCAAGTATAAAAGTACAGTATGAAAGTACAAGAAAGACAATGCTGAAAACTGTAAAAGTGTATCTGGCGAGTCATCTCGTTCCACCACCTGAAACTTAAAGCGCATGTTAAGGCAGTTTATGAAGAGCAGGAAAAGTAGAGTTCTGAGGGGTTTTCCTAACTCTATGTTGTATTTTGGCAAGTCCTTAAAAGTTTAATTAAGAATGATTCCATTGAGCAAAGAATATTAAGTTTAATAGGCCTCTGAGGTATCCAACAAGTTAGGAGGGGGAAGCAGGTCCATGCCTCCCTCTCACCAACAAGTGAAATGCCTCAAGTCCATTTAAACTTATAATTTTGCTTAATGGTTGATTCTATAAATATCCTTAATGCTCAGTGAACATTGATGTCCCAATTATCCCTAAGAATAGGGTAATTATCACTTATCATTCAATTTAAGAATTATGTGGGTGAAGACCCTTGAAGGGGCAAGTGAGTGTAATTTGGACACTTACCTAAATTTGTAATCCTAATTGGGCTTAGTGGTGTGTCAAGGATGTTTGATTTAATTATGTTTATTTCTCTAATCCTCATTTAGTCAATTTTGATTTAGCTTAACTCACCACTAAGCCCTTAAGACCTGTGTGAATGTCTTGATTAGTTTTGAAAAGGTTAAGCTTTAAGTGGTCATGATTCATGATTTGGATCCCATTTGAAAGTCAACATAGGAGTATTAAATTGATTAATTTTTGACTTCAGAAGTCATACCCCTAAGTCCAGGATCATTTAATTTTAATAAGCTTCCAAATTTTGATAATTTAGAAATTTATTAATCTTAATTAAGAAAGTGAGATTGGTTTCTACCAATTAACCCATTTGTGTTTCAAACATCAAATAAATTGATTAAGATTAGAGCTTACCCATTCCCCTCCTTGAATTAAGCCTAAATGTCGATTAAGGCAAGATTTCCAAAATTACACATTTGCCCCTAAGGCTCTAACACTTCATAATTTGTCAAATTCAGTTCAAATGACTTTGAAATTTTTATCCTACCTCATTCATGGGTCCATTAAGACATCAGAGGAGAAAATGCGATTTTTCAAAATTTAATTTAATTTATATAATTATTTTAATGCAAAAATAGGATTTTTCAAAGAAAATTCCTAACTTAACAAAGGTAAATTATAATCTCATGAACATTTTACTGGAGGTAAACCTAGACCAAAGGAGACATTGTATCAAATTTCACAATTTTTTGAATTCCTTGTGATTTATTAGAATTATTTTAAACTCTGGGTTATTTAATAAAAGTAAAATATTTTAGGTGGTGAAAATTAATTTTTGTATTTTTAAAAAATCTCCCTAAGGTCAGAGAACTCAGAGGAGCAAATTTTATATTTTTTTATTTTTCATTTATTTATTGGAATTATTTTAGTGTAAACTCATTTTTTAGCCTTTTAAAATCATTTAAGTGTTAAGAGTGGTATTTATCTTTAAAAATCAATTTAAGTTATTAAATAAGCTCAAAATATTTTGAAAATTTTATATTGAGTCCTCTGGATCATAAAACACAGTGGAGATCAAAAATCAAGTCATTTAATTGTTTATATTTATTAAAATTAATTGTTTTAGTGATTTAGTATTTGGAAAATTTAAGGATGTTTTAAATGACTTGACCCATGAAATTATTTTCAAAGGTTTCTCTGGTCATGGTAGACCTTCCAAAATTTTCTTGGGATTTAATAACAAATATGCTAATTTCCATATTTATTTTAAGAAAATGATGTGAAATATCTTGAAAAATATAGGTCTCTGTATAGGGACCTTCTCTGAGTTTGGAAAAATCACAGAATACTTCTCATGATAGAGGCTACAACATATAAAAATTTCAAGCCAAGGTGATGTGCAATATGCATGAAGAATCAAATGATTCCAAATAGTGTTTAATTTATTTAAAATATTTTATGCATCAAATAGACTTGAAAATTATTCCACATTATTCTCCTCTGTTCTATGAGCAAGATGGTATTTTTATTTTATTTTTGTGATTTTTCTACACAAAGTTGTGTATTTTTCAAGTTTTGGGGATTAAATAAATAAGAAAATGTCCCTATTTTCCTACTTATCCATGTCAACCTTGTACGGGTCGAACAGGCCACATGTCGCTCTGTGATTGGCACCACTAGCCAGTTCATTCCCGCCCATCTCGGACCGCGGTCTGTCCGACGTGATCAGGGCCATCCGATCCATACACGCTCGATCTGACAGTCACGAGTCATCATCCCAAATGGACAGGACCCGAAAACCATCCATTTTAAAACGTTAATATCTCACTCGACTCTCAACAAAATTGAGTGAATTTTTTTAAAGATGCTCGTATGGACTAGTACAATACATCCATTCGGTTGACAAAACCTTAAATTGACTTTATATTCATGAATCATTAAAAGAAGCTCAGTTTAGGGTTAACTTTCAATACCTTAGTCCAAGAGGGGTAGCCTGGATTGGATTCTTGTAGAAGCTTTATGTGGGTGCCAGAAGACTAGGGATGGAGCCTCTGGTTGTGGTGAAATGCTTAGACCCAAATTCGACCAAGGCCGATTTGGTGGTTTGGTTGAAGTTCACCTTAGGGTGGTCGGATGATGGGGCTTTTATGGGGGATCTTCTTCTCTTGATGTTGGGATGGTGTGGGTGCAATTAATTTGAATTTGGTGTAGGTTTGGAGGATGTCCTGTTTCGGCCTTGAAATTGAGCTCCAAAATTGAACTGAAGCAATGGATTTGAGTGGCTAAGGAAGGTTTGGTTAAGCTCAAGAGGTCTCTGAGAAGCTCTTGAAGAAGTTTTACAGAGTCTCCCTAAGGAATTTCAAGCTCTCTCCCTTTTGCCATGGAGGGGGAGTTTAAATAAAATGGCCTAGGCTGGCTGCCAGGGCCAATTGAGGGGTGAATTTGGTTGCTTATGTGGAGGGCAGAGAAGCTCCAATGAGCAGCTAGGTTGATTTGGCCTTTGGGTTTGAATTGGGTGAAAATCCCTTATCTTGGCCATGGTTTTAGCAATTTTCCAGTTACCAAGGTGGCTGGCTGGCCAGACATTGGTCACTTCTTGGCTCAGGGAGGTCGGGGGGTGGCTAATGATGATTATCTCCCAAGGGTAAGTGATGATGTTGGAGATATTTCAAGTTAGGCCCAAAAATAGGTAAAATCCCTTAATTTGGGGATCCATTGGTCTATATCTTGTCATGGTGGTTTTAGGAGGGTTTAGCCTGGTCTTTAGGAAGGTTTTTGTGGCTGTGAAATCATTACTTTGGTGGCTTAGACATGGTCAAGTCAATTTTTGGTGAAAGGGTCCAAGTGAGTGCAAATGACCAAAGCTTGAGTTTTGGCTAGGCTATCCATGTAAATTTGCCTAATTAATTGTTGAATTTGGTGTAGATGATCATAAGGAATAACTTTGGTGAAGGATGGAAGTGGTTTTGAGTTCAATTAAAGGGTCAATTTGAGGGAATTTTGAACTTTAATCAATTTGGTCATGTTGGGCTAGGCTTGGGTCTAGCTTGGGTTAGCCTTTGCCTAAGTCCAAATTTATTGTTGTAAATGGTCAATAGGGACCTTATGAAGAGTTTTCAACATCAATTAGATGCCAATTTGGAGGTTAAGGCAATTAATTGGGTGAAATTTGGGGACTTCGCCAATTAGGGGCTAAATTTGAGAATTTTGGATTTAGGCCAAAATCAAATGGATATGAGGCTTCACCAAGGTCAATTGATGGTTAATTTTGATGTATATGAATGTTATAAATATTTTTAAACATTAATTGAGGCCAATTGACTAGGCTATGGGTTCAATTTGGTGAGATTAGGTCATATGGTCAAAATTGGGGTTTTGACCCAAATAAAAATTGGGCTCAAATCATGGACCAATTGAGCTTGGATTTGGTTTAGTTTGGTCATATAAAAACTGAATTTGAGTTTAGTATTGGAGTTGGGGTCAATTGAGATCAAATTGAAGGACATTTGAGTTGGATTTGGGGAAATTTGAGTCTTTAAAGGGTAATTTGGGGATTTTGGTTAAAGATGGTCAATTTGGCCAAATTGGATCATGTAGTTTAAATAAATGAAATTAGGAATATTTGGGATTTATTGGGATTTTCTAGGAATTTTTGGAATTTTGGGTCAAAGAGGGGTATTTTGGTAATTTGGGGGTGTTTTAGGGGCAAAGGGCAGAGATGGGTATTTTGGTAGAGTTGAGATACCAACCATCACCAACAAGCCATGGACCAATGGAAATCCCATTTTGGGTCCTCTACATAGTGGTCTTAGCTAAACCATGACCCTAGGGCTAGTAGGTTTTGGGGACCATCTACATGAGTTTCCCAAAAGAACAAAGGATATAGGCTAGAAATTTAAGTTCAGGGTTATGAGTGATTGTGAGCATAGATGAGTGTAGTGAGTGTAGTGAATTCCTTAGCTTCAGACCAACACCCAGGGTTAACCCTAAGGCCTAGCAATCCTAAGGGTGACTCATCCCGAGTTTCCCCATGGTGACCCCACCTACTAAGTACTTAGAGGTTGAGACCAACATGTGGAACTTCAAGTTGAGTAAAGAAGAGGGTAGAATTTCTAATGGTGAGGGTTCCATGTCTATTTTTCTAGGAATAGTCAACAGGAAAAGTCCTATGGCTAGACCCTAGGCTATTAAAGAGGAGAAACTAAACCTCAACTAAAATTGAGGTCAACAAAGATATGGTGAAATGAAGAGATAATTTGGATGTGTTAATTTTAAAATATAAAATAAATTATGATGATTTTTTCACGCCATTCTTAATTTACTTTTCAATTTGGTCAATTGAAATATTAACATCTATTATGAAATATACTATCCAAGAAATGGAGTATGAGTTTCATAACAAAGTGAGAATCACATTCAATTCCATTGAGTACTTTGTTCATGGAATTGAGTGCAAATAAATAAAAATATATGTATATTACTGGGCAAAGAATTGGAGATTTTAGGGTGATAGACTAAAATCCTCAGTCTGGTCTTAGTGTTTAAGAACTAAAACGAGAGTTAGCCTTCAGAAGAAGGGAAGTGAGTGCTCTAGAGTGAGAGTCAGTATCCTCCCAACCTAACCACTGATTTAGAAACTAAACCTAAGATTTGCCAACGATTCTCTATAGCACTTGACTGAGGGTAGAGAATTAAAATATCTCCTATTTAGCCCGAGACATATTAAAACCTTTTATCTTTCTCATTTAACAAAAAAAACATTATAGTGGGAAAGATGCTTTCTCATATTGGACAACTTTGTCACAAAAATATGGTTTGGTAGTTATTGCTTAGCTTTGCTTTACAGTTTTGCTAGTAGTTGGTAATTTAGTCCTCATAGCACCCTAAACATTTGAAATTAGTGTAGTAGATTTTCTTTATTGTTGTGAATTTCCTGATTTAAATTTCTATTACGAATTTACACCTTCCTCGTGTGATCAATGTTTGGGTAAATAGAAAGTCTTGTATTACTTGATAACGATGTGTATATTTGCATAGAATCCCGACATAAATTGCTTCAATTTCTTATTCATAAATAACGAATCAAGTTTTTGATGTCACTGCAAAGCGGAGTCAACTTTATTAATTTTACACATCTACAATTTTGGGATCAAGTACTTTCCTTGCAAACCAAAACAAATTTTCAAAAATTAATCAATATTTTCAAAAACGAAAACAAATTGTTTCAAAGGTAACAACCATAAATCCTTTTAAATTTTACTAAATTTAAAATGTCCTTTTGAATTTTTGGGAGTCCATCGGAGGAGCTAACCCGCGGTTGCTAACGAGATCTCCCCAGTTTAAATGGGTTTCATAACTCGTTTAAGCTAAGTAAATTTAAAACAAAATAGTGATACCAAAATGAGGGAATCGTAGGATCCTAACCGATGTTACTCTAATCAACTTTAACCCTTCCCACAAAATATTCAAATGACCTTAGGAAACACTTGATTTGACATCATAATTTGACACATTAAAAAACTTGACCTCCAAACCTGATACTTATCTCAATCTCTACAATTTGACACTTCTAAAACTTAAACTTGCCACGACGAGAGCTTAGAGCTAGCATTGTGAGTAGCACAACCATCTTCAACAACAAAGCATGTCTACATCAGCTAAACTATTCTTTAGAATTAAATAACAAGCCATAAAATTTTGAGGTAATCCGCCTAGTGCGACATAAATCTTCAACTTATCTTTAGGCCTTTGTATAGCTCTGCTATATAATTTAAGCCTTAACCTGTTTTAGAATTTTGAGATTGTCATTCATCACGACCTAAATCCTCACATCTTTCAGTCTATTTGTGTGATTTTTTCACACAAATGCGAGCCCTAATTAATAAAATTGGCAAGATAAAACATGTAAATATTTATCCTCTAAATTGAAACCAAACCACAGGGTAGACTGGGAAGTCACCGAGGTTCTCCTCAGGATATGTGACATCCCTAGTTCTTCTTCCTTTGGATTCAAAAAATAAAATGTTCCATATATGAGTCATTCTCATTTCACACCTTTTTATCCAATCTCATTGAAAAATTCCTATCCTTTGAACTTCTTGAAGATAACATCCCTTGATTCTTATCGAGAGTTTTCTTTGGTGACTTCGGTTATCTAAAAAGTAATTAATTATAAGGGCTTGCCCTTATAGGAGGCTTTTTTTAAACCTAGCTTAATATAAACCCCATTTAATTTTTCATATTAAATAGGGGAACTTGTCAGCTTATAATAAAATAGTTTCGCAGACTAAACGGTTGTCATACTTTTCTTAGTTTTTTTTATTGAGCCTCACCATCTAGCCATGTGTCTATCTATTGAGATGGATAAATAGCTTAAGGTGTAGCATTATTTCATTTAAAATATGAAAGATATGAGATCAGTTTGATTTCATATTTTCTAAAATTAAATATATATGTAAATTAAACGTCCCTCCGAAGCAAGCGACGAGATTCCAATTCATGCGACTGATAGCTTCCACAGGATGACCCCCCTAAGATTGTGCTGGTAGCTTTTGGCGACTCCGCTGGGGATTCAATTTTCTTTCCATTTGAATCAGGGAATATTATATTCATACATCGTTAATGAGTCTATGTCCCTTATAGACCAAATAACCTTTCTTCTGTTGATATGCTTCACCCATTTCTTTCTTGGGTAAGTACGGTCAAATCTTTTGGACTTTAGGGCCATCTTTTCAATCACTTTTGAACAAAAAGGTTCAAGAGTTCATTAGGAGTTTTAATCTTTGTGTGAGGTCAGACCCCCAATAAGAGTGTCGGCGGACTAGTTCCGCCTAGGCTATATACGTTGTGAAGTTGGTCCCGCAATGGGTCCTAAGACTTTACTTTCCTTTTCAGATTTGGTTTGTTATTTTACAAATTAAATCGAATTATGTGATGATGCGCTTAATTTTTAATTTTTTTTACTTAATTAATTAAATCTTTCTACTTTCAAACTATTTTTACTAAATTTTAAAAATCTTTACAAACTAAAATTAAATAAAGATTTTTCCAGTCTACAGTTTGGCCTTTGTTAACTCTTAGTGTTCATAGTAGAGTTACAAAATATTGGCCAAATAACTAACTCCAAAGCTTTATTTTTGAAGCTGTTGCAGTGGCATTCCCTACACTCGCTTTCTCTAGCAACTTGTCGATGAGTCGTGATGCCCATAGTGTCGCTCCCACCATCAAGTTTGGAGTTAGATTTGATGAAGTAGAAGTCGTGCTTGAAAAGGCTCCCTTTGTCATAATGAAATTTACCACTCTGAAAGTCCAAGAGTCATCTGTTAAGTTCAACTTGAACTATACTCAAGATTTCCCTTCTTTCAAGAAGGTAAAGACTACTGCCCCATTATACACCCATATTTTATACTCATTTTTTGTGATATTGTAATTTAAAGGAATGTATTTTTCATGTTTTGTTGTAGGTTGTTGATTTTTAGGACTTGGAGTAAAAAAAAGCAAAAATGATGAAATTTGGAGTCAAAATGGAGTTTTTGAAAAAATTATTCAGCACCGACGACGCCAGACTGGGCACCAATGGTGTCGTTTAATAGAGAGATGGGTTTAATTAATCAGGCACTGGCGTCGACGGTGCCAGAATGGGCACTGACGGTGCCAGTGTCGGTGCAGACCCTATTTCTAGAAGATTCCACAAATTTGGATGTTTTTTGAGGAGTTTTTGGATGTACTTATTGGAAAATCAGCTTAAGGCTCTATTTAGGGCCAAAATTGATCAGAAAAGGCCCTCCTTTTTGCATTTCTTCAACTCCTCCTTGCCACTTTACCTCCTTCCACACCAATCCACACCATTAGTCATTTATTTTCTTTATAGTTTTGAGTTTTTGTGGTAAGTTTAAGTGTGAATTCTTCTCTAAGAGTGTTGGAGAGGGAGAGAAGTGAGAGATTTCTTCTTCGTACATTTCCTAAGAGAGGCTATAAGGGAATTGCTTTGAGAAAGAGTTTCAGATAAGTATTATTTGTTATTATTATTGTATGAACTTTCTTTTATGAAATTTGTGTTTTGTTGTATATTTCTCATGAAGTATGAGTAGTTTCCTTTATTATTCTTCTTACTCTAAGATATTGAGAAATGAATAGATAATTTGGATGTGCCAATGTTAAAATTTAAAATAAATTGAAATGGTTTTTCAAATATGTTCTTAATTTACTTTTCGATCTGGCCAATTGAAATGTTAAAATATGTTGTCAAAGATATGATCTGGGAAATAGAGTATGAGTTCTACAATAGAGTGAGAATCACATTTAAGTCAATGAAGGAGGATTTCCTTCATGGAATTAAGTGCAAATAAATAGAGAAATATACATTGTTGGGTGTAGAATTAAAGATTTTTAGGGTGACGGACTAGAATCCCCTATACGATCTTAGTATTTAATAACTAAAGTGGGAGTTAGCCTTTAGGAGAAGGGAAGTGGGAGCGCTAGAGTGGGAGCCAATATCCTCATAGCTAGCCACAGAATTAGGGACTAAGCCTAAGTTTAGCCAATGATTTTCTATAATACTTAATCAGGGTAGAGAATTAAAATTGCTCCTATTTGGCAAAATACAAATTTAAACCATTTATCTCATCTCATTTCCCCAAAAACTCATTGTAGTGGGAAAGCTGCTTTTGCATATAAGAAAACTTCATCACATAAACATATATTAGTAGTTAATATTTTAAAAGCTGTATTTAAATTCTGGCAGTAATTAATAATTTAGTTTTTACAATATCTCAAACATTTGAAATTAGTGACATTAATTTCATTTTATTTTTAGCAATTTCCAAGTTAATTTATAATTTCAAATTTAACATTCCTCGTGTGATCGATATTTGGGACATAAATAGAAGTTTTATATTACTTGATAATGATATGTATACTTGCATAGTATCCCAACATTAAGTGCTTAACGTTATTACTCATAAAATACGACATCAAATTTTTGGCACTGTCATAAAGCGGAGTCAACTTTATAAATTTACACAACTATATTTTCAGCTGGATCACCCAAGCACATGCTAAGCCTGTTTTTGCGATTTTTGCTAAGGGAAAAGAGGTCATGATTGTTGAAGATACAACCGAAAGATTCACTGTCCCGCCACCCGTGTTTGAAATTGGATTGATTTCAAGAACTACACCATTAACTTAGTCACAAAGAAAAAATTGTGGTCGCACTGCTAAAGCCCGAATTTATAAAATGGTGTCTGAACTATGATTGCTGGAGACCTATCAGATTTTGTGAGGGAGTAGGTTCTATCCTTTAATGGACACCAATGAATATGAAAGTATCCATAAGATTGCTGCTACTTTACCTTTACCTCATGGACATGGTGGGGAAGAGGAACAAGCCCGCTCCGATCACCCGAGTCAGTATAGTATTTCAGAGACTAGCTACCAAAGAGGGTTATTCAGTCAGCAAATTACTTAAACAAGTGGGATGTGTAGTATCCCCTCACATAAAGAGAGAAATTTTAAGAGATGTTAAATCTCTGCTAGACCGAGAACAAGGTTAAGAGGCTCAGGGTTGATATTTCTGAGTTAGACTGAGAACAAGGAGTTTTTGTTGTTGATGATGATGAAGATTTGACTTTAACGACTATCTCGATGAAGTCTTCATGGATTTTCATGTCATTAAAACTAGAGCCACTGCATTTGCGCACGACACCCAACCTTTTGTTGAAGGGAACGCCATAGATGATCTGCGTATGGTCGTTCTATTAAGGGATGAGCAAATCAACCAAATGGATAAAAGATTGGAAGAGATGGCCACTATCATGGCTACCATGGTTACAATTAATGGACAATCTCAACCACAACAGTTAGCTTCTCCATAAGACAACCAGCTAGAAATTATACACATCACCAATGAAAGGAGGGAAGTTGCCTTGGCTAACACTGATGATAAAAAAGAAAGACTATGTCCAAAGCATCATACCAGATAAAGAATTTAAACAAATGATCAAATAGGTTTAGGAGGCCTTAACATATTCTAAGGGTGGTGTATTGATTTTAAAGGGTAGACCCTACTCAGAGGATTTCGATGTCGTACCCTACCCTAAGGGTTTTGTGTCACTGAACTTTAAGATATTTGTTGGGATTGGAAATCCTAGACAACATATAACGCATTTCTAACTAGCTGTGGCAATAGTGGAGGTAATGAAGTTTTGCTTTTCCGTTAGTTTTTCAGCATCTTATTATGGATAACATTTTATTGGTATGTCGAGTTGCCCAACGGATCAGTAAAGACATTCTCTAAATTTGAGCAGTTATTTGTAAAGAGATTTGTCGGAGTGCAACATCATGTTTCTATTGGAGATCTCGTGATAAAAAGGCTAAAGCCTAACGAGAAATTTATTGGATTATATCTTGAGGTGGGAAAACCTTAGCATGAAATGTGAGCCTCAGCTGCAGGAACATCACGCAATTGAGATTCTACTCAAAAACATCCATGAGCCAATAACTTTCATGCACAAGGGACTCACCATCAAGTCCTTCAAGAAGCCACTCAGCAAAGCTGGCAATCTACAAGAAGAAGTCAATCATATGGATCCTCATGAGAAGGCCGAAAAGTTCAGGATAACCAAGATAATCGAGAAGAAATCTGGAACAGTGGCAACAATCAATAAGGAAAAGCAACCAATGAAGATACAGTCAGAGCATTCCCATCAAAACTCACAACAGTCGTCACAGCATAGCCAACAACAATGAACACAACAGTATGTCTAGTCTAGCCAGCAGTCACATCAGGGAGAGCCATACCAAGTAGAGGGTAGAACAGGTCCGACTCTTTCGGAATGAAAGAAAGCAGTATATTCCTTCAAAATATGAAGTTGTACCCAAGATGTTCAGAAATTTAATGAAGAAGCCTGAGTTTAGATTGCTAGATCCAAGGAAACCTGAGGAAGTCGATAAGAAAGATCAGCTAAAAAATTGCCCTAACCACAGAATTCTTAGACATACTATAAAGGAATTTTTCATCTTTAAGAATTGGCTCGGGAGAAATCTTAAGGAAGGAAATATAACAATCCCAAATGAATATTGAAAAGAACTTGAAAAAAGTTTTGTATCACTTTGATAGATCTGTATTCAGAAAAGGATGTACAGAGTACAGTTTGGAGCAAATCTTCAAAGATGGTACTGGATCAGATTCAGACCACTTCATCTCAGGTAACGGTTAAAAGTCTATAGCCCGCTCAGCCCAAGATGAAGATCTCACTGAAGAAGTTAGTGCAACCAGAAGAGAAAGAGAAGAACAATGTCATGAAGGCCAAGAGCTTGGGGGGTAGGATAGGGGCTACCGCTGTTAGATTGGTTGTTTCGGATTCGACGAAGAAAATCCTTAAACCTGTGACCATGTATGATTATCTTTTTGCCCCCATCGGGGTATTATAAATGTAATGATTACGATTTTGTCTACGTTTTAACTCTTTATAGTGATAATGTAACTAACTTTGCTCTAACTCCGATCTCGATTCCCAAACCGATCCTCAAATCATTCTTAAGTTCGATGAACCCATTAACAATAATGATGAAGACATCGACAACATTGGTTACGATAGCATCAGAAGTGAGGAACCAGTCTTGGAGTGTCATGGTGCACCACTTTCAATCAACTTGTATCTCTCTAAAGAAGAAGAAGAGACACCAAAAATTTTTCCTACAACATCTCAAGAAGAAAAAATCACAAAGATAAACCTAAGGGAGGGAAAGTGTTACCCTCGAGGTCAGCTCTAGTGGATAAAGGAAAGAAAATAGTAACTCAGGAAGAGCTACCTCCACCTCTGCTAGTGGAAGAACTACAAAAGTAAGTAAAAATCGTAGGATAATATAAAGTGAATTATAATGTGCTAGCTCATCTTAGGAGGTTTCAAGCAAAACTAAGCATTTACGATCCTCTGATCCTATCAAAGGAGATGAGAGAGAGATGTTCTTAGCTCAGTTGGCCAGCACATCCTCGGATGAAGTTTGTTTATTAAAGGAACAACCTGGGATAACCTTCACAAATGAAGACTTGTTGCTCGATACTACTGACACCGAACAACAGCTCTATATCTCTATTAACATTGGTAGATTCATGTTGTCTAGAGTTTTGGTAGTTCCGGGAGCATCACTCAACTTAATGAGTTTACGGATGCTAGCATATTTGGATATTGAAGCTCAAGAGTTTACAATAGATAAAATGATGTTAAGAGGATTCAACCAAAATGGAGAAAGAGCCCTTAGATCAATTACATTGCTTATGAAAGTTAGAGCATTCGTAACAGCTGTTAAATTCCATATCATCAAAGTTGAGACCTCTTTAAATGCTTTACTTGGTCAACCGTGGATGCACGAACACAACATGGCTCCGTTGTCTCTACACCAATACCAAAATATTTTAAAGAAAATCAAGAACACTGTATCAAGGGAGATTTGCAACAATTTTCAGTTCATGAAGTTCGCATTCATGAAGACGTCGTCTAGTACGCACCTGTAAAGAAAACTGTCTTGTTTTGTGAGGTTTTGACAAATAAAAATGAGGATTTGGAAGGATCACAATGGTTAAGCCATTCATTTCCATTTCAATGATCTTCCACCACTCTTTTGCAACAAATTGATGGGGGTTCTTTTAGTTCACACACCCGAGGTCAAGGTCGGAGACGTGGATGGGGAGGAACCAATACAATTGCTGGATGGACTAGGTTGACCATCAACATTGACATGGAGGAAAGTCCTGATGAAGAAAGCTCTATAGAGCAAATGATGATGATAAATTAGAAGAAACCACAGTACAAGATACTTTTCGAAGCTGTGAGAAAAATGAATATTATGATCGGATCAACCACTATGTGAATGTCATGACCCTTACTCTATTCCAACCTCAAAAGGTTGAGAGTTTAGAGGTCATGGAAGTCCGTAGCATTAGTTCAAAGCCGATCAAGTATTACCGTTCTTCCCCTTCTACTAGTTCTAAAAATCATGTAAATTTAGAAGAGGATTCTAATGAATTAACAAAATTACCTTTTGGTTAATTTATCCTTGCGTACAAAAGTTAATTCAATAAGGATATGTGCCAAAGCAGATGCGAAAGGATAAGCTACAACATTTTGATAAATTATAGAATGTTAAAAGTCAAAACCCCAACTCGAAAGAAGGTCTCAGATTTGGTACTATAGGAATGGTCGATGACTCTGAATTTTGCATGGTTGTTACTAACGAATTGGAAAGGATTGCCTCAAAGTAGTAGATGAATCTCAAGATTAGTTAATAGATGATGCTTCACCAGAGTTTGAAGAAGAAATTAAGTTAACTATTGATGAATTGAAGGAGGTCGACCTCGGGACTGAAGAACATCCCCGAACAACATTTATAAATCTTTACACAATGATGAAAAATCTGTGGAGCTAATCAAGCTATTATCATAGTTCAGAGATTCTTTTGACTTGAGTTATGATGGAATGCTAGGCATTGGGAAATGTTCTTTGATGTGGCTTCTTCAACTAATAAAGACAGAGGATTAAAAATAGTTATACTTGGCAAAATAGAAATTGGTCTGATTTTTTTAATGCCAGATAAAGGTTTGTTGAGATTCTCTTACCACCAGATAGAGTCGTACACCAACAACAAAGCAAAATATAAATCACTAATCACTGGGTTGGAATTAATAATTGATGGATATAACAGACATCATCATCTTTGGTGACTCATAACTCGTCATCCAACAATTCACTGGACAATATAAGATTTTAAAGCTAAGGTTAACAGAATATCATCAATATGCAATGAAGCTGCTTGAATAGATCCCTAGTATGATCTCTATTGAATTCCTCAGGGAGAGAATGCCCATGTTGATTCTTTAGCCAAACATGCCAAGGAATTGGCATGTCCCCCAAAGGATTCCATTGACATTACAATTCAAGGATGATGAGTTTTGTCTCAGATTGACCTTGACAATCTACATAAGCTTGAAAAAGAAGAAGGGATGATGATTTCAGTTGCTCACATCAATGAAGAATGGTGTAAGTCATTGATGGAATATTTGCAAACTAGAAAGCTGCCGAGGACAAGTCTGAGGCATACCACATCATGAGAAAAGCTGTCATATGCTTTAGTGGGTAATGTCCTATACAGAAGATCATTCGATCAGATGTGGCTGTGATGTTTAAGCAGAGTAGAAGCACAGATTTTTATCAAAGAAGTCCATGCTGGATTGTGTGGAGCTCACCAGTCATGATCAAAAATGAAAATGGAGATCAAGAGACACAAATATTATTGGCCAGCAATGATATTCGATTGCAAGGATACAACCATAAGATTTCACCTTCGCCAAGTGCATGACGTGGTCTTACATCAACCTCTGAATGTGCTGCACCCAACCGTTACCTCGTGGCCATTCAAGTGTTGAGGCATGGACATAATAGGTCTAATAGAACCTCCATCCTCTAAGGGACATATATTTATTCTTGTCACTACAGATTACTTGTCCAAGTCGACAGATGCAGTGTCGTTATAAGAGGTTACAACACAACATGTTCTGTAATTTTTTAAAAGCCAGATTATTTACCCTTTTGGTGTACTGTATAGAGTGATTTTTGATAATGGGACAGCCTTCAAGAGCATAAAGATCAACATCTTTGTCAAAAGACATGGGATAGACTAAAGGTACTCTAGGATTTACTATCCCAGAGCAAATGACCTAGCCGAGGACTTCAACAAAATTCTCGTGCAAATCTTAAAGATGACATTGGAAAAAAATAAAAGAGATTGAGATAATTAACTATTAGAAGCTTTGTGGGCCTACCAGACGATGTTCAAAACTCCTACTCAATATACACCTTATGCACTTGTCTATGGGTCTAAGGCCGTATTGCCGTTGGAAGTTCAGACACCATCTCTCAGAGTTGTCATTGCCAACCAATTTACAACTCAAGAAAATGTAAAACTCAGACTCAAAGAATTGGAAAGTCTAAAGAGAAAATGACTAGAAGCACAACAACATTTGGAACTTTACCAAGCAAGGATGGTGCAGGCTCGTGACAAATTGGTCTGCCCGAGGGCTTTCAAACTTGGTTACCTTGTCCTCATTCTCAAAAGACCTATTATTTCTCACTGCAAGATAGGCAGAAAATTTGAACTAACTTGGGAGGGATCATTTGTCATAAAGGAAGTTTACTTAGAAGGATCTTACCAGCTGGTGGATTTTCGAGGTAAAAGGCCTATGTTGTTGGTCAATGACCGCTACTTGAAGACATATTACCTGACATTATGTTTTTTTAAAATCAACTTTTTTAAATTTTGATTATTTTGAGGTTGTTTATTTATCCAAGCATTTGTGAGTGAGACCAAAATTTTGTAATAAAATTAACCTAAATAAAATGAAAATTTTGGAATTTGTTAACTTTAATTTCCTCTTTTTATCTACAATTTTGAAATTCCATTAAATTAAAATAAATTAATTAAGAATTTTTCAAATGTATAAATTAAAACTTGTGTTTAATAAGTGCTTCATTTTTTGTTCTTTTTCATGCTAAATTTTAGCACACTGATGTTTTTTTATCTTCTGCATAAAACTGTCAGGACAAAAGCTCATTTTCACCTTTAGAGATGGCTTAAATCTCACACTAAATAGAGAAAGGGCAGCTCATGGTGGCATCATAGATTTTGACTTAAACTTTGGTTAAGTCAATGTGAACTATGAGGGTCCTCTGATGGACTTAGTTAGTCATCAAAAGAAAGAAGAACTACCTCACTGTTGATTATCAGTAAAAAAGAAGACACCTCCCAGAACAAGAAGAAAGTGATAGCACAACAAAATTTAATGGAGGGGACCAACCATTTGCCGTCCATGATAACTCCACCAATAGAAGATTTAATCGGTGCTGATGAAGAAAGGGTGTCAGATGCCCCACTAAGAAGAACTCAACGCTAAAATGCTAATCATCGCAAGCACAAAGCTTTTTTTTAAACTAGGAAAAGAGACAACTGCAGGAGGTAGAAAATACACTCACCCTGATTCTTGAGGGGAAATTTATGAAAGAGACTTCTTCTAGTCCGCATGTTACAGAGATGTGTCCGAGTTTCTTGCAGAGCAGATATAATCTGAAATACCAGATAAATTTACAAAGGTTACCCGATGTGCAACGTCAAAGTTCCTATTCAAGCCTCAATAAGAGGAGCATTCGTGGAATGCCCAACATGTAATGTTCTCCACTTAGGCCATTACAGTTCTTTTGAGGAGTTCATATCCGCCGACACAGGACACTGGGAGGTAGCTTATCTGGATACTAAGGCATATATTCCATTACCTATAGAGTCAAGCCAAACATGGTATCCTACATATGTAGAGATGAGGGAGTAGTCTCAACAATCTCATAGGATCCCCACGATAGAATTGGAAAGAATGAATAGAGTTAAAAAGCGAGAATTTGAATTCTACAAGGAAATACAATGAAAATTTGCCAACATATTGGAAGACTTGGAGTTGTATATAAGTATCTTCTTTGAAAATGATGAAAGAAGAATTCTAGCTTGCATTTTTGACCTGAGAGACAGAGCTCGAGCGGGACTATTAATGGAAAGAACTTATTCAGAACCACGAAAGTGGATGCAAGGAAAAGGTAGAATAGCCATCCTATGTGGTTGTTGCTACAATTGCACTAAAGATAGGCAAGGGAACCCCCCAAGTATCTTAAGAAATGATGAGGTGGATCTGATGCCTTCTGAAATAAAGAGGATGATCAAGAGGATGGTTAGATGGAGTATACTACTGATACACCAAAATAATATACTATTTTAGGTATTTATTTTATGCTTATTTTTGGTGATATTGTACTTTAAAGAATGGCATTTTCATATTTTTGCTATAGAAATATTATTTTTAGGCATTTGGAGAAAAAATGCCAAAACATGATGAAATTTGAAGTCAAAACAGCGAATTTTGAGATTCTGGCGCATGATGTGCGAAAATCCAGAGAACTGTCGCATGATGCGCTAGGGATGAATTTTTCAAATTAAGTCAATTTGAGGCGAGTTTTTTTGCGTGAAGTTCAAAAGGACACTTGTTCTACAAACCTCTTCAAGTAATTCAATGCATCTAGGCACTTTGAAAGGTTCTCTTAGGAAGGGATTTGTCTCTTGGATCTAATGACTCATCTTTTGAATTTAAAAGAGTCAACTTTTGGAGGGAATTTTGAATTCTTTTCCAAAGGAGGTGACCAAAAATAAAAGAAGAAGACTTCACACTTGTAAAGGTGTGTGTGTGTGTGGTGCGAAGGAGAGAGAAAGTGGGCAAGAGTTAGAGATAGGGAGAGAAGAGGATATTTTCTTCTAGTGTTGTAAGAGGAGAGTGAAGGTGAGAGATTTCTTTTTCATTACACTTATAAGAGAGAATTGGGAGTGATTGTAAAGAGAGAAATGTTTGGAGAGAACTTCTAGGGATTTGCTTGGGAAGGATTGTGAGATAAATTGTATTTTTATTTATTTTGTTTTGTAAACTTGTTTTTATGTCTGAAATCCATGTTTTGTTGTATCCTTCTCATAAATTCTGAGTATTCCTCTTTATCCTTCTCCCTACATTGGGATATGGTTTTGTGAAGACTAGATTTTTTTTTCTACGATTTTAAATGTTAATAATTTGTTATGATTTGAACTTCGATCTCCATTTAATTTTTGATATGTCCAATTGAAATGTTAAACTTATTGAGAGACATATGTTCTTAAATGAGATATGATTTCTATAACTTAGGGAGAATCACATTTGATTTTATGAGAGAGTATGTCATCCATGGGATTGGGTGCAAATAAATAGGGAAATATACTTTGTTGGATGCATAATTGGAGATTTTAAGGTGATATATTAAAATCCCCAATTTGGTCCAGTTGATTGGAAATCAATGCAAGATTGTTAGCCCACAGGTGAGGAAGTAGTGGGAGCTATGGAGTGGCAGCCGGTATCCTCCTAGCCTAACTATAGAATTAGGGACCAAACTCTGGATTAAACAATATTCTTTATAGTACTCGGAAGAGGGTAAGGAATAAGATTTCTCCTATTTGACACAAAACAATATATATATATATATATATATATATATATTCAAATGATTTCAATTTCTTTACAGTCCATATACTCATTATAAAGGGGAAGGATGTTTTCTTAAATTTGAACTTTTCGTCACAACAAAAACTTTGTTTAATTTTCATAAGTTTAGTTTTGAAAGTTTAATATTTAGTTTAGTTTAACTTCTGTAGTCTTATATTTGTATTTTAATTAGCATTCACTTGAGTAGTTAATTTTTAAACTCACACTTTATTTTACTTTTATTTTTGTTATTTTAGATTATAAATTAATTTTCATAATTTACTTTTTGGATTTTCCAACTTTTCTGTGGGATCGATAATAGAGCCCTTTATTATTTGAGCTATACATAGGGATTTGGTAGTTTAAAAGAAGTTTTGAAAGATAAATTATTTTCCTTAAAAGTATTTTTGTTGGATTATATTGCATATTTATTATATATCTGCTGTGTGTAATTTTGTAATATTGAAAAATATTTGCAAAATAATCACACTAAATCTGCCCCCGCATCAAGTTTTTGGCACCGTTGTTGTGGAAGTAATAGAAAATATTAGTATTTTATTTTTTTTATTTCAAAAAAAAAGAGTGTTTGTAGTTTTGTTTGAACATTTTCTTTTTTAAGTGTGTTTACTTGCCTTTTATTATTTGCTTTATTTTTTATGCATAGTGTAAGATCTAAAAATTTAGTGCCTTACGATTCTGAACTAGAAAGAATTGTTAGAAAAATTTGAATATAACAAAAAGGGAAAAATAATTTTAACAAAATGGCTTGCAATTTAAATAATGCTGGTAATGAAAATGAACATCATTAGAGACCTTTAAGAGATTATGTTAAATCCTACATCAAATGACATTCATTTAAGTATACAAAACTCTGCTATACTTGTCAATTCATTTGAGCTTAAACCTGCTATTATCCAAATGGTACGAAACAATCAGTTTGGAGGAACACCAACTGAAGACCTTGCTAGTTTTCTAGAATTGTGTGCTACATTTAAATATGATGGAGTATCAAATAATGTCGCAAGACTTAGAATTTTCTCTTTTTCACTAAGGGATAAAGCTAAGATGTGGTTAAACTCGTTAGCACCTAGATCTATTAGAACATGTGGAGATTTATCAAAAAAATTATTATTTATATATTTCTCACCTTCAAAAACTTCTAAGCTTAGAAATGATATCACATATGTTTCTCAGATTGAAGGGGAATATATTTATGAAGTTTTGGAAAGATTTAAGGATCTCCTCAGAAAGTGTCCACACAATGCGTTGCCGGATTGGTTAATAATTCAAACTTTTTATAATGGGTTGGTTGGATCTCTTGGATCAATAATTGATGTTGTTATTGGTGGATCATTAATGTCAAAATATTCTAATCCAAAAAGAGTAGCTAATATTCATGATTCTGATGCAATATCTATGTTAGCTACCCAAATAACTGCTATATCAAAGAAGATAGATCAATCTAGAATAAATTATTCTCGAACAACACCTGTGCTTTAGGAAAACTCGTTGGGACAAATGATAGAATCTTAATCTTCCTATGAAACTTTAAATGCAATAAACAATCGTTCTAATAACCCTTATGCCAATTATCATAATCCTGGATGGAAGAATCATCCAAACTTTAGTTGGAGTAATAATAGCTCTAATGTTGCAAATCTGCAATGGGGAAACACTGCTGCGAACCCATTGGGAAACTCCAATAATCAAGGGATTCAAAATTATAAACCTTATTACCCCTCAAGATTTAATAATTTATAGAGTAAGCAGAAAAAGCTATAAATTGAAGAATTGATATTACAAATGTGTAATCAATTACAAAGTCAAGAAGTTGCAATCAAGAACAAGAAAAATCTATTAGGATATATTTTTACCGCACTTAGCAATAGAACTTTTGGAACATTACTGGTACACCTAAATTACATAGGTTTTTAGACACATTTTTATATTTTTTTGAGATATTACACTTTAATGGAAGGTATTTTTGTGTTTTTCTTGCAGATATAGGTAAAAAGGGTGAAAAATGCTTAAAGAAGTAAAAAAGTATCAAATTTGGAGCAAAAAGGTGAAAAATGTGCAAAATAGTTTTGGTGCCTAAACGCCAGATCTGATGCTTAAGCGTCAGTTAAATAGAGAAGGCCACGCCTAAGCACCAGAGGCCCCACGCTTAAGTGCCAGTGGCAGTTATTGAATGAGTAAATTCAATTTCTGAAAATTTTGAAGAGTTTTTTAGGCATGCATTGGTTTAATAGGTGGTTATAACCACCATGGATGAAAATTATCACGAAAGGATGCATCTCTTGGGGAAATACATTGAATCTAGACATATTTTGAAGAGAAACCAAGGGACCTTTTGGAAAATTATAAAAGAAAGAAGAGAGAACTTAAAAAAGAGTCCTGAAAGTATTGAAAAGTTTTGAAAGTTCTCATTTGGGGAGTTAGTTCGGAGATATTTTCAACCACCACTTTTACTTTTATTTTATCCGTTTTGTTATTTTATTTTGAGTGATTGTAAAGAGAATCAAAGGAACTTCAAAAGTTTGGTGGAGGACTTGAGATACTTTTGGTTTTAATTGAGACTTGTTGTTTATTTGATGACGATTTTTTCTTTTAAATTAAAGTGTGATTTTGTTTTCTCCATGGATTCTAAGTAGTTTTCTTTATCTCTCTTCTTAAAATGATAAGTAATTAAGTTTTGGACAGAATTTGTGGAAAGTATTGATCTTCAATGATGAATGAAATTGTGATGATTTAAATCCATGCACTTCATTTACTTCTTGATTTAACCAATCTAGATGTTAAAATTTATTGTGAGAACATGTAAGAACCGGGCTGGTATTATATCAGTCGACAATTAGAAAGAATCACATGAGGTTGTATGAATAAGAATTTAATTCATATGATTTAGTACAAATAAATAGGGAAATATTCATTGCAGGGTGTAGAGTTAGAGGACTTTAAACTGATAGGTTAAAGCCCCCAATTTGGTTTATTGTTTTTGGTTCTGATACGAGATGTTAGCTTTATAGTGAGAGCTAGTATCTTCCCCGCCTAGCTGGTCTTCAGAACTATTCAAACTTTAAATTAGCCAATCTTTTTTAAAGCATCTCTAGTAAGGGAAAAGAATATTATTGTGTCTATTTGACATAATACGATTTGCAAACTTTCACAACAGAATTCCTATACTTATTATTGATTCATAACAAGAAGAAAGATATTTTCATATTTAGTGTTTTTCTTCTACAAAAACTCTAGTGATCTTTTTAAATTGTTATTGTTCTATCAAAATATTGAAAATATCAAAAATTTTTAAATTTTCATTACTGCAAAAATCATCTTTAGTTTAGATAATTATCTTTTTATTAAAAATAGAAAGTTTGTTGTTCAATAGTGCATATTGCGTATTTTCCCTGTGGGTTTGATATTCAGGTCTTAATCAAAAAGTCTTATATTACTTGATAATGATACGTATACTTGCGTAGTATCCCAATATATATAATAAAATTTAAATTCTTATTTTTCTTCAGGATCAAGTTTTTGGTTTTGTTGCAACGTAAGGAAATATAAGTGAAATATAATCTAAATTATTGTTGTATTGTGCATATTAGCAGTATCTAGGGATCAATTGCTTAGTAATGTTGAAGTAAATCTTAAAGATCAGAACACAGAGCAAATTAAAGCTATTTAACTGAGAATTGGAAAAGAATTAGGAAATTGAGTTCAACAAGAAGTTGAGTTGAAAAAGATGTGGTGGAAAGTGAAAAATCTGGTGAAGATTTTCATTTTGAAGCAGAAAGTTCAATTAAACCAATGAAAATCACTGTAGAAAGACCACCACCTCCATTTCCTCAAAGATTGAAGTAGAAACATAAAGATAATCAATTTTCAAAATTTTTGGAAATTTTGAGGAAATTAATGATAAACATTCCATTTGTTGGAGATTTAGAACAAATGCCAAGCTATGTGAAGTTCATGAAGGATACTTAATAAGAAATGGAAGTTTGTAGATAATGAGACTGTGGCACTCAGCGAAGAGTGTAACGCTACAACTCAGTAAAGCTTCCTGAAAACCTTAAAGATCCTGGAAGTTTCACAATACCTTGTGCTATTAGCAAATGATTTTATGGAAAAACTTTATGTGATTTAGGAGCTAGTATTAATCTTATGCCATTATCAATATTCAGAAGGTTGGGCTTAAGAGATATTTCATCTACAACTGTAACTCTTCAGTTAGCTGATCGTTTGATTACTTATCCTTAATAGAAGCTATTTGGGTAAAAGTTGATAAGTTTATCTTTCCTGTGGACTTTCTTATATTAGATATGGAGGAAGATAAGGAAATTCCTATCATTTTTGGAAGACTATTCCTAACCACTAGAAGAGCTTTCACGGATGTGCAAAAAGGAGAACAAACTATGAGAGTTAGTGATCAATAGGGTACATTTAATATTGCAGCTTCAATGAGATACCTTGCAAAAGAGCAAGAGGTTGAATGCTTCAGAATGGATATTATTGAATATTTAAGCCATGAGTATTTCAAGAAGACTTTTGAAAGTGAATTTGAAGAAAAAATATATGGAATATTAAGACGACAATAAAGTTCAAGATGAATCTATGGAAGTGAGTGAAGAGGATTTGGATTATGTTAAAGAAAATGAAATGTTAGAACATATAAAAAGTAACAAGAATTTGATTCCATCTATTGATAAACCTCCTGAACTAGAACTAAAAACACTTCCTACACATTTGAAGTATGCATTTTTAGGAAATTTATCTACATTATCTGTTATAGTATCATCAAAATTAATTGATACTCAAGAAAAACAGTTGTTGGAAACTTGAAAAATATATAAGAAAGCATTTGGATGGACATTAGCTGATATTAAAGGAACCAGGTCTTCCATTTGTATGCATAGAATCTTGTTAGAAGATCAACATGAACCAAGAGCTGATCTGTAAAGGAGATTAAATCCTATGATGAAAGAAGTTGTGAAGACAGAGATTTTAAAATAGTTATATGTTGGAATATTATATACTATTTTAGGCAGTGCTTGGGTAAGTCCAATTCATTGTGTTCCAAAGAAAAGATAGTGAAAAATCAGCATAATAAATTAATATCAAAAAGACAAGTCACTGGTTGGAGAATCTGCATAGATTATAGAAAATTAAATTCTACCACAAAGAAGGATCATTTTCCTTTACCCTTTTTGGACCAGATGTTGGATAGATTGGTTGGGCATACATATTTTTTTTCTAGATGGATATATCAGTTATCACTAAATACATATTACTCTAGAGGATCAAGAGTAAACAAAATTTACTAGTCCTCATGGAACTTTTGCTTTTCGAAAAATGTCATTTGAATTATGTAATGCACCTACAACATTTCAAAGATGTATGATATCACTTTTCAGTGATTTGATTGAAAAAGGGATTGAAGTATTTATCAACAATTTTTCAATATTTGGAACTTCATTCAAAATATGTCTTAATAATTTAAAAATAGTTTTGGAATGTTGTGAAAAGACTAATCTCATATTGAATGGGAAAAAATGTCAATTTATGGTTGTAGGAGGAATTGTGCTTGGACATACAATTTCAAAAAAAGACATGGAAGTAGATCCTGCAAAAATAAAAGTTATATCAAACTTACCTCCATCTACTACAGTAAGAGGAGTTAGGAGCATTTTAGGACATGCTAGATTTTACAGGAGATATATTAAAGACTTTTAAAAAAATTACTAAACCTTTATGCCAACTTTTGGAAAAAGATATAAAATTTGACTTTAATCAAGATTTTCCTTAAAGCCTTTTAAAATTTAAAGGAAAAATTGATCACTGGTCCTACAATTATTTTACCTGATTGGGAGAAACCTTTTGAATTAATGTGTGATGCTGATGATCATGCAATAGGAGCTGTTTTAGGGCAGAGATATGATAAGATTTTTAAAGTTATATATTATGCTAGTAAGACTTTAAATGATGCTCAGATTAATTACACCAGCTCTAAAAGAGAGTTACTAGCCATTATGTTTGCTTTTGATAAGTTTAGGTGATATCTGATTAGAGCTAAAAGTGTTATGCATACTGAATATTTGACTATTAAATAGTTGATGCAAAAAAAATGCTAAACCAAGATTAATTAGATGAGTACTTCTTATGCAAGAGTTTGATTTTGTAATAGTCAATAGGAAACAGACTGATAATCAAATTGCTGATCTTCTATCTTGGCTAGAACAAGAAGAAATACTTGATTTAGAGAGAGAAATTAATGAAACTTTCATGATTAACAACTTTATGCTATAAAAGGATGGGAAATACCATGGTATACTTATATTGTAAATTATATTGTTAGTGATATTTTACCTTATGGGCTGACAAAACAACAGGAAAAGAAATTCATTTATGATGCAAATTCATATTTTTGGGATGATCCTTATTTATATAAATAATGCGAAGATTTAGTAATGAGACAATGTGTGCCTTATAAAGAAATTCAAGAAATTATCAAAAAATGTGATGATTCTAAACTTGGTGGACATTTTGGGAATGATAGAACTGTTCATAAAATTTTAGAATTTGGATTTTATTGGCCTGCTCAATTTAGAGATGTTAATATATATATATAAAACATGTGATCGGTGTTAAAGAGTAGGCAATATTTCAAAAAGAAATGAAATGCCTCAAAATTTTAATTTGGAAATTGAAATTTCTGTTGCATGGGAATCAGATTTTATGGGACCATTCATACCTTCATTTGGAAATATATGCATATTGATTTCAGTGGATTATGTTTCAAAATGGATTGAAGTAATCACTTTAACTCGATGTGATGCTCAGAGTGTTTCAAAATTTTTAATTAAAAAAAAAATTTACAAGATATGAAATGTTGAGATGGAGGATCTCATTTTAGGAATGGAACAATTGTAAGATTTGTGAAAAAATATAATATAATGCATAAATTTGCAGCTGATTATCATCCACAAACTAGTGGTTTAACAGATGTATCTAATCATGAAATTAAGAGAATTTTGGAAAAGTGTGTTAATCATAATAAAATGGATTGGTCTACTAGATTAGATACTGCATTATGAGCATATAGGCAGCCTATAAGACACCTATAGGAATGCCCCCATATAGATTATTTTTTGTGAAGACTTGTCACTTGCCAGTTGAATTAGAGCATAAAGCTTATTGGGCAATAAAATAATTCAATTTCAATTCGAAAGATGCTGATGGGAAAAGATTATTACAATTGAATGAGATTGAGGAAATTAGGAATGAATCTTATGATAATGTGAGGATTTATAAGAAAAAGATGAAAGAATGGCATGATTGAAAGATAATAAAAAGAGAATTTAAATATGAACATAAAGTTTTATTATATAATACAAGATTGAAATTATTTAATGGAAAATTGAAGTCTAGGTGGAAAGGGCCATTTAAAGTTATAAAATTCTATCCTTATGGGGCAGTTAATATTGAAGACCCCAAGACTAGAGAAATATTTAAAGTGAATGAACAAAGATTGAAATCTTATTTTGATACTCAAAGACCAGCTTTTAAAGTGACTATAATGTTGGGTCAACCATAATAAGACTAAGAATGTCGAGCTGAAGACATTAAACCAAGTGTTTTGTGGGAGGCAACTCATATTTATTGTAGTCTATTTTACTTTTAAGTTTGTTTTGTTTTAAATATTTTATTTATATTTATGTTTAGGTCTTTATGTAGTCCATGTATTTAATAAAATATTTAGAAACATCTTTATTTACCTATTTTTGTGGAAAATTTGAGAATTTATTGGATAGAAATCGAATCAGCGAAAAATTTTGAACTGGTAAAAGATGCGCCGCGTGTCCAAAAATGATTTAAAATGTATCAAATGGTAGTTTTTGGTGGTTTCTTCTCCATATAAATCCTAAAAACCAATTCAAAACCATATTTAGGGGGGAAAACGAAGGAACAATCATCACTTTTCAAATCCTATGGTTTCCCACTCTAAAACTTCGCTAGATTTGGAATTTTCAACCAGAGAAAGTTCATCATTTTTGATGAGCAAATGTTACATGATCGAGTGCTAGTGAAGAAGAGGCTTATTAAAGAAAGGGGATTTATGAATCGAGGATTCAACAAGTCAAATACTTGAGTAGAAAAGACTATTGCGCAGAGGCGTTCGGAAGTGCTTTGCTACACTTCTATCGCTGTTGTTGTTCATGAGGTAGAAGAATTTTTTGTAAATCTTGAATGGATCAACCAAGAAATGATTTACGTGCAAGGCAGGTTTGTGCAATTCACTCCTTCAAGGATAAGTGAGATGTTTATGATTGAGAATATGTCTATCTTCCATTATGCAAATTTTACCCCAACAAGAGATAATATGAATGAACTCTACTGCTACCTTACGGATGAAGATACAAATTGGGAGGCCAGAGATGATAAAAATGTAAGTTTTCCTTCATCATTTTTAAATCCAGTTTCAAAAGCCTGACACTTCTTCATTTCATCAAAATTACTGCCTACTATGAAGATTGGTAAGGTAACAAAGGAGAGCGCTGTTTTAAATTATCACATTCTAACCGGAATGTCTATTAATGTTGGAGCTATTATTATGAAATCAGTTTTGGGTCTGATTGTCAATGGATCTACAACTGGACTGGGACATCCTTCCAATATTTTCCAATTATTCAGTCAATCGCAAGTACCTTATGAAAGTTAGCGAAAAAGTGCTTCTTCCTTGGAAGCCGATGAATCTAAAAGTCTATTGCAACTATATTGGAATGAGAGATGAAAATAATATGAATGTGTTGATGAATCAAGGATATATGAATTCATCTCTTGTTCAGCCCAACTATAACTTGAGTGCACTTTTGAAGATAATCAAGAAGATTAAAAAAGAGGTGCAAAATCTCATGCATGTGATTGGGAATATTACTGAAATGTTGGATCATCTAGATTGCAGACTAAATGAACATTTTGAACTTACTGGGTGTATTGAATATGGTTTGGTATGTACAATTAGGAAACATGCTTGGACTGATGAGGAAAATTCAACTGATGAATTTCCATTTCGACCCTTCTACAACTTGTATGTGCACTATCAATCCATGGGAGATATCCAAGAGGACGATAGTGAAGAAGATGTTTGATCTCAATTTATGACGTAAGGTTTTGTTTAGTACTATTTATTTTAGTTATTTTGTTGAGTTGGATTGCAATTCCTTTCTGATGAACACTATCTATGTTTATGTTTTGAATTTTGATGTTTAGATTTCAGTGTTAGGATGTTGCTTTGCTTTAGAATAATAAATTTGATGTTTGTTGGCTTGGAAAATGTTAGTTCGCAAATTTTTTATATAAATGTGAATTTTGTGCTGTTTGTGAAAGTTTGACGTTAGTGTGATGTTTATATATATGCTTAGAAAAGTTTATTTGAGTAAAATTGAGGTTAACGTAAAGCGATACTGAGAAGATTTCCACAAAAACCTAAATATGGTGAATTTAAGCTCTGACGCATGATGTGCCAAATTAACGCATGATGCGCCAATTTACGGAGCCTTGGTGCATGATGCGCCAAAGGTCCAAACATGCCATATAGCCTAGAAAGCCACAAAATCTCATGGACAAACTCCATTGTCGCTGCTTAAGTCTTCTTCTACCTCAAGACATTGGTCTAGATCATCACATTACGGGCTAAAGAGAAGGATTTGGAGGCTAAAAGCCATAGATTTCATCTTCACCTGGTAAGAGCTTCACTTTAGCTTAGAATTTTTTGATTTTCACTATGGATTTGAGATATTCAAAATTTGGGATGTTTTATGAAAAACTTTGGTGAAAAGTTTCTTACCAACTAATCTTGCTTGAAGAGTTAAATTTTTGATTTAGTGATTTATTTAGACTATATTTGGATTTTCGTAGAATTTTCAAATGACTCCTCGAGTTAAGAAAGGAGGGATGTCTGAGGAATTTGATGCACAAAGATTTGTTAGTTTCAAAGCCCAGCACAGTTACAATACTTAGATGGAAACAAAAAGAATGATCCAAGAATGGGCATTTGCAAACCTAGGTGGCGAGGTCAAGAGACTGATTCTTGCCAGAAATTGGGATAGATTATGCTACTTCACTGCAGTAGCGATTGTTCCAATGGTTCGAGAGTTTTATGAAAACCTGAGGTTCACTAATGCTGATCACATCCTAATTAGAGGTAAACAAGTTGAATTTACTGCTGATCGGATCAATACTTTTTATGGTTTGAGAAGTGTATTTTTCGATGAATATGTTGCATACGTGGCGACTGATTCATCACTAGATGAAGTGATTGCATTTTTGACTGATTGAAGAGGGGAGTGAAAGATTAAGAATAACAAGATAGTTAACTTCTCTACTTCCATGTTGAATATTTAGTCAAAAGTTTGGCACCACTTCATTTCTACCAAAGTGTTTCCAACAAATCATTTGGCTAATGTTACAAAACATCGAGTTATACTAAACTATTGCATTCAAAACATGAAGGCAATAGTTGTTGGTGGACTTATAGTTCAAAATGCTCGAAGTATAGCTGGTAGTTCTACTACTGGTGGTTTGGGATACCCTGTTTTAATTTTCACTCTATGTGAAGAATCAGGAGTAGAATCCCACAGAAATGAAGAAAGATTTTAGCTATAGAATCTGATTGAGAGGCATATGATTCACAGAGTAGAATCATTTGTTGAATCTAGAAATGGAAGAAGGGATTGGCCCTGTACATCTACTACAAAGGCATCTACTTCTTGATCTGCATCACTTGAAAGTATTATGGACCAACTAATGATTCAACAAATGGACATAGTCAATATTCAAACTCAGTTGGGATAGATAAGAGCAAGAAATACTTATAATGATGGATACCAGTACATGAGAGTTCAACATGATATTGACTTCAAAAATGCTATGTTAAGACATCTTAGGGGTGAACCTAATGTTGAATTTCCTGCTTGCACCAGTTTTACTCCCTATGCTCCTGTTCATGATGATGATGATGCAGAAGAAGAAGAAGAAGATGATGATGATGATGATGATGAAGAGGAAGGAGATGAGAATTGATTTTTATGCATTTATTTTAGTGTGATTTGATGTTTGTTTTTTATTTGTGAGTGTATTGTGATATACTTTTAATTGAAACCTGTTGTAGTAAAAACTTTTATGTTGTGTGTGAACTGAATCAGTAAAGTAACTATAGACTTTCACTTTTTCTGTAGTTTTAGTATTTTCAGTTTAGTTCTTCATTTTTGTATTTATGTATTTAATTCTTAGCAAGTTCTCTAGAATATATTATGTTTTTTTAATGCTTTAAAGCCTGTATTTAGTCTTACAGTTAGCACCTGCAGTATACCAAAGTTCATTTTCATATTCAGAAATCCTCTACAGGCCAGTTTTTATTTTCATGCATTTATTGTTTTCTTTCACCTACTAAATTTTTTACTAAAAATATTTTTAAAATCACTTAAAAACGTAAGTTCTGTAGAAAGAAAAATTTATTTTGAAAAGAAGTAAACTAAACTTTACTTTGTTTAATTTTTGTAAGTTTACTTTTGAAAGTTTAATATTTAGTTTAGTTTAACTTCTATAGTTTATATTTGCATTTTAATCAACATTCACTTGAGTAGTTAATTTTCAAACTTCACACTTTACTTTTCTTTTATTGTTGTTATTTTAGATTATAGAATAATTTTCATAGTTTACTTTTAGAATTTTCTAACTTCCCTATGAGGTCGATATCTAGGACTTCATTTGAGCCCTTTATTACTTGAGTGATACGTATACTTTCATTGATTTTAAAGGGGATTTGGCAGTTTGAAAAGATTTTTAAAAGATAATTTATTTTCATAAAAAGTATTTTGTTAGGATTATATTGCATATTTATTATATATCTGTCGTGTGTAATTTTATAATATTGAAAAATATTTGCAAAATAATCACATTAAATATGCCCTCCCCCCCCCGCCCCGCATCAACTACCAGTCGATTGCATTCAAAACGGTTGTATAATCAACATCTACGATGAAGAAAATTGTATTCCCTCACACATAGACCATCATGATTTCGTGAGGCCCTTCTGCACGGTGTCCTTCATGAGCAAAGGCAACATACCGTTTGGAAAAAAAAATTGATGTTATCAACCCTGGGGAGTTTAGAGGATCTATTGAGATTCCACTATCGATGGGTTTAGTACTGCTTCTTAATGGAAATGAAGCAGACATTGCTAAACACTGCATTTTATGGGTATGACACCGCAGAGTGTCTATGACTTTCAAAAGAATGAATGACAGTAAGATGTCATATGGGTTCCGACCGGATCTAGAGTTAGAGGAGCTGCACCCGTACGACCTATGAGATGGTTGCACCTCTAAGTACACGTGAAAGGAATTTTTGTTCTGGAGCATGGCTTACTAGGTCAGCTTGATCAGGAGCTCATCCCAGAGCGGATAGCTAAACAGTTTTTTCACCTTTTGTACTGCATCAGAGTAGCATATATGATATGTACTTAGCATATGATATTTCAAATGTATTGAACATGATTCTCTTTTGTTGTTTTCAGCATGTATTCAGTCTGTAACACTTGCTTGAAGCAGGTTAATGAAATTTCTTTCAAATTTCAACATTTTTTTCAAATTGCCCTTTTTTGCGATTGAGAAAGAGTTTTGGAACCATACGTTAGGTCTGAATTATAATGAATGAAGAACAATGTAACGAAAGTCTGATATTAAAATTTAAACTTGTTTTTTAAAATCAAGCAATGAAAATTAAATTTTAAAAATGTACTTTGATAACTAAATATGAAAAAGACAAGAAGAAAAGAAAATAACTTTTGTTGAGTTTGTTTCTCCCAAGTTCAAGGTTCCTTGCTCTTTGCTTGCGTAGCACGAATATCATTGTCTACACCAATTTCTTCATATTCTCACGGAGTCTTTTACCCCTTGCAAATTTCTTCAATCTTTCTGCTCCATTATCAATACTTACATTTGGGCTAGGCTTAGACATCCTATTCCCATCCTCACATTCCGGGTAGGCTTAGACGACTTGTTCGCATTCTCACATTTGGGGTAGGCTTAGACATCTTATTCCCATCCTCACATTTAAGGTAGACTTAGATGTTATGTTCCCATCCTCACATTCGGGGTAGGCTTAGAAGTCCTATTCCTATCCTCACATTCGGGGTAGGCTCAGACATCTTATTCCCTTTCTGACATTCAGAGTAGACTTAGACGTCCTATTCTCATCCTCACATTTGGGGTAGGTTTAGACGTTCTATTCCCATCCTAACATTCGGGGTAGACATAGATGTCCTATTCCCATCCTTACATTTGGGGTAGGCTTTGACACCATATTCCCTTTTCTGAGCTTATTTTTTCCACTTAATCTAGTTTCCGTGTGCATAATTTCATCTCCTTATAATTTTAAATCAAAATCCAATCTAAATCTCTAAGATATTCAATTTAAATCAAATATTTGTTGGAACTGTCAATCTGTCCAACGATTGTCCCTAAAAGTTCTTTTCTTTTCCCTAGTGAGAATCTCTGTTATTCCCCGGTGGAAACAAATGTCAATCAATTCTGCTCTTTGTTCTAGGTCTGCTGACTTATAAGTCTGTGTTGGTGTTGTTGATCTCGTTGGTCAACGCCAATATGCGCGGTGTGTTCGCCTAGCACACCACACCTATTAGGCAATTGACAAATACAAGATTTAAATTATTTCTTAGGAAACTGAAGTTTAGGAGGATATGTTCATTCAAAATTGTAAAAAATTTATCCTTATGGAGCATTTAATATTGAAGATCCCAAGACAAGAAATATATTTAAAATCAACGATAACAAACAAACCATATTTTGATGGTCAAATGTCAATTTTTAAAGAGATTTAAATGTTGGGTCACCTAGAGTAAAGATTGGGAATGTTGGGCTGACAACATTAAACCAAGTATTTTGTGGGAAGCAACCCATATTTATCGTTGTTTATTTTGCTTATCTTTTATTTTAGAGCGATATATATATATATATATATATATATATATATATATATATATATATATATATATATATATATATATATATATATATATATATATATATATNATATATATATATATATATATATATATATATATATATATATATATATATATATATATATATATATATATATATATATATATATATATATATCGTAGCTTTATGGATTCTGTGACTTGAGAAACTTGAAATTGAGAAAATATTTAAAAACATCTTTATTTACCCAATTTTATAAAAGATTTGAGAATTAATTGGATTTAAAATGAAACGGTGCAAATTTTGGAACTGGCACCTCAAAGAGCTTGAGGCGTCATTTTCCAGAGAGCTGACGCCTGAAGTACCAGAATCAGCGACTAAAGCGTCACGGCAACCAGAACAACTTAAAACGCTTCAAAAGGTAGTTTTTGGCGAGTTTTCTTCCTAATAACTCCTAAAAATTTATTCTTAAATCTATTTTAAAGGGGGAAACGAGGCAAGAGTTAGCATTTTTCAAATCCAATCGCTTCCCACTCTAATGATACTGCGAGATATGAAATTTTCAACCATAGGAAGTTCATCAGTTTCGATGCACAAAATTTATGCAATCGAGTTCTTATGAAGAAGAGGCTAACCAAGGAAAGGGGATTTGTGAGTCAAAGATTTAACACACTAAATACTCGAGTGGAGGAGATTATTGCACAGAGACAATATGAAGTGCTTTGTTATACCGCTGGCACCATAGTTGTCCCTGTGGTGAAAGAGTTTTATGCCAATACTCATAGAATTAACTAAGGAGTTGTCTATGTTCGAGGTAGTTGTGTACAATTCACTCCTTCAATAATAAATGACAAGTTTATGATTGAAAGTGTCCCTATTTGCCACTATGAACATTTTACCCCCTACAAGAGAAAATAGGGAAGAACTCTATTGATTTCTTACTGATGAAGATGTAAATTCGGAGACTAGTGATAATGTGAATGTAAGTTTTCTTCATCATTAATCATGCATCTAAGGCGTGGTATTTCCTTATTGCATCAAGACTACTGCCTACCATAAAAATCAGTAAGGTGACTAAGGATAGTGTTATTTTGAATTGTTGTATTCAAACTAAAAATTCTATTGTGAAATCTGTTTTGAGTTTGATCATCAATGGATCTACTAATGGACTGGGACATTCATCTATTATCTTCCTACTATGTAGTCAATCACAAGTGCCTTATGAAAGTTGGGAAAAAAGTGATTCTTCCTTGGAAGCCTATGGACCCAGAAGTTTATTGCAATGCATAGGAATGGGGGATGAGAATGATGTGAATGTACTGATGGATCAATCATCCTAGAATTCATCACTTATTTATCCTTACTTAAGTTTGATTGCACTTTTGAAAAGGATCAAGAAGTTAGAGAAAGAGGTACATAACCTTAAACATTCAATTGTGAATGTTTCTGAAATGCTAGATCATCTGGATTGGAGGATGAAGGAACCCTTTGAACAGTGGACATATTGAAGATCGTTTGGTGTGTATGTTCAATAAACATGTTTAGATAGAGGAAGATTCGACTGACAAATTTCCTTATCGACCTTCTTACAACTTGTACGTGAGCTACCAATCCATGGAATACATACAAGAGGACGAGAGCGAAGAAGTGTTTGAACTTAGTTTATGCACGGAATGCTTATTTAGTATTGCTTACTTGTGTTATGGTGTTATATTAGATTGCATTTTCTTTCATTGTTAAACTTTATTTGTGTTTGTGGTTGAGTATTTTTTATACTTATTTTTTAGTGTTAAGATGTTTGGTGCGCTTTGGACACTGAATTAGATTTTATTGGCTTGAAAACTGTCAGTTTGTAATAGTGTGGATTTTATATATAAATGTGAATTTCAAGTTGTTTGTGAAAGTTTTGTGTAAGAAAATTGTTCAATTATGAGTATAATTGTTTAATTAAGTTAGCTAGAGGTTCACATAATGTGGTACGCAACATATTTCCATATAAAAATGAAATCTAAAAAATTTTGGCGTTGGCGCCTGAGGCGCTAAATTCCCGAAAACGCCAGGTTAGGTGAAAAAACATGAAATAGCCCAGTAAAACTCTATTTTTACTACCTCTAAACCTCAACTTAGGGCTTAAAATTGGGTGGATTTAAGAAGATTTCAAGGACTAAAGATTGTAGATTTCATCTTCTCTTGGTAAGAGCTTTACTTTAACTTAGAAAATTTTTAGTTTCACCATGGATTTGTCCTACATTATGGAAAATTTGAAATTTGGGAATTTTTTAAGAAGTTTAAGAAAAATTGGTGGTGAAAATTTTCTTACCAAATAATCTTACTTGTGGAGTTAGATTTTTTATTTTGTATTTTATTTAGATTTCAATACAAATTCTTATGACACCACGTGTGAAAGGAGGAAAACCTACGGGAGATTTCGTTGCAAGGAGAGTTGTCAACTATAAAGCCAACATAACTATAGTGCCAAAATGAGCTTGAGGAAATTAATTCAGGAACAAGCATTTGCTAACCCAGGATGAGGGATCGAGAGGTTAATCGTCGCTAAAAATTGGGAAAGATTCTACTACTTTACTACAGTAGCATTGTTCCAATAATCCGAGAGTTCTATGCCAACTTGCGATTTGTTTTAGATGATCACAACTTCGTGAGAGGTAAGCATGTTGAATTTTCTAGAAGGAGGATCAATGCATTTTATGGATTGAGAAAGGAATTCTATTGTAAATATGCTGCTTTAGTAATGACCGGCTCATTACTGGATGAAGTAATTGCCTTTGGGACTGATGGAAGGGGAGAATGAAAAATTAAAAACAATAAGGATGTTAATTTCTCCACTTCCATGATGACTTTTCAATCAAAGGTAGGACATTATGATCCCTGGATACTACTAATATGCAAAGTACAACAATAATTCAGATTATATTTCACTCATATTTCCTTACTTTTTAACAAAACAAAACACTTGATCTTGAAGAAAAATAAGAATTTAACTTTTAATTTATATATATTGGGATACTACGCAAGTATACATATCGTTATCAAGTAATATAAGACTTTTTGATTAAAACCTGAATATCGAACCCACAGGGAGAATACGCACTATGCACTATTGAACATCAAACTTTCTATTTTTAACAAAAAGATAATTATCTAAACTAAAGATGATTTTTGCAGTAATGAAAATTTAAATATTGTTGGTATTTTCAATATTTTGATAGAATAATAACAATTTAAAAAAGATAACTAGAGTTTTTGAAGAAGAAAAACATTAAATATGAAAATATCTTTCTTCTTGTTATGAATCAGTAATAAGTATAGGAATTTTGTTGTGGAAGTATGCAAATTGTGATGTGTCAAATAGGAGCAATAATATTATTTACCATTACTAGAGTGGCTATAAAGAACAATGGCTAATTTAAAGTTTGAATAGTTCTGAAGACTGGCTAGGCGGGGATAATACTAGCTCTCACTCTGGAGTTCCCTCGATTCTCTCCACCTGGGGGCTCGTATCAGAACCTAAAACAATAAATCAAGTTGGGTGCTTTAACCTGTCACTCTAAAGTCCTCTAACTCTACAACCTTCAATGAATATTTCTCGATTTATTTGTACTCAATCATATGAACTACATCTTATTCATACAACCTCATGTGATCTTTTTAATTGTTGACTGAGACAATAACAGCCCGGTTCTTACATGTTCTCACAAAAAATTTTAATATCTGGATTAGCCAAATCAAGAAGTAAATGAATTGCATGGATTTAAATCATCACAACTTCTTCCATCATTGAAGATCATTACTTTCCACAACTTTCGTCCAAAACTTAATTACTTATCTTTTTAAGAAGAAAAATAAAGAAAACTACTCAGAATCCATGGAGAAAATAAAACCACACTTTAGTTTAAAAGAAGAAATCATTGTCAAACCAACAACAAGTCTCAATTAAAACCAAAAGTAGTCTCAAAACAGAAAGATAAAAACTTATCTCAAGTCTTCTACCAAACTCTTGAAGTTCCTTTGATTCTCTTCTCTTTACAATCCCAAAATAAAATAACAAAATAGATAAAATAAAAGTAAAAGTGGTGCTTGAAAATCTCTCCAAACTAACACCCCAAATGAGAACTTTCAAAACTTTCCAATACTTTCAGGACCTCTTTCAAAGTCCCAATCTTCTTTCTTTTATAATTTTCCAAAAGGTGCCTTGGTTTCTCTTCAAAATATGTCTACATTCAATGTATTTCCCCAAGAGATGCATCCTTTCATGATAATTTTCGTCCACGGTGGTTATAACCACCAATTAAGCCAATGGGTGCCTTAAAAACATCTTCAAAATTTACAGAAACTGAATTTACTTGTCCAATAACTACCACTGGCGCTTAAGCGCGGGGTCTCTGGCGCTTAGGCATGGCCTTCTCTGTTTAATCGGAGCTTAAGCGTCGGATCTGGCGCTTAGGCGCCAAAACTCTTTTGCAGATTTTTCACATTTTTGCTCCAAATTTGATCCTTTTTCACTCCTTTAAGGATTTTTCACCCTTTTTACCAAAAATATCTTCTATTAAAGCGCAATATCTCAAAAATAGGTATAAAATGTGTCTAAAAACAAAATATATTTTAGGTGTATCAAAATCCCCCAAATTTAAAATGTTACTTGTCCTCAAGTGACACTTCAATTTTTAAAAACTAAATATGTATAATATGTATATGAGTTTTTTTAGGAGTTAGTAAAATTTTGATTTAGAAATATAGGAGTCTAATTTAAAAAAAATATTCAGTAAATGAGACCAACTTAAAGTTTAGAAATTTTTAAAGTTAAGAAAGATGAAAATATGAGTTTCTATCTAATTCAGAAATATATTGTAGATTTCATATTTAGAATTTAGTTCTTTTATTATCTCCACTTAAAAATTTTCATCAAAAATAATTTTACTTACTATATTATATCAATAAGCTTAAAAGTTTCTCAAGTTTTATACTTAAAAAAAATCAAATGTTGAACCAATTTTTGATAAGGCACTAATCCTCAAGCTTCTCCTTCGTAATTTTTTTTTCTCTTTTTCTTTTTCTTTTTATTTCTCTTTTTTCTTTCTTTTTTTTCTTTTCTTTTTCTTTTCTTTTTTTTCCTTTTCTTTTTCAGGCAAGGATTACTATATCTGGATAGGCCTTTAATGATTTTGAATTCCACTGCCCCTTTCCTAAAGCAAAGTCTTGATATAAGTCTTTTACTTGTAAATAAAATAATAGTTTTGAAAATTATTTTAATAAAATAAATTTAAGTATTAAAAATAAATGTCTAAATTATCTAAATTTTTCAAAAATATAATTTTTCTTACTAAAGATAGTCACTTATATTAATCATTTTCTCGTTTAAAAACTTTTTTAACTTGAAGTTTTTCTTCATTACTAAAAATTTTAACTAAATTTTCTTACTTATTTCTAAAATCAAAATATAACTTCATATGCACAATCAATTTTTTTCTTTTCAAATCAAATTCACTTGTAGCACATTTGAGAACAAATAAAATTTCTGTTTTGAAAATATTCTTCATCCCGCCAAACTTAAATTTTTAACAGATTAAACAGTTTAGCGTCAGATATATACAAGCAGGAATGCAAATTTAAGATAACATACTAACATAAATTTTTAAACCTGAATGATACAAGTATAAAACTAAAAACAGGAGTAAAATTAATTTTTGTCAAATTTTTTATATTTTCATTTCAATTTAACATGTAGAGATTCAATAAACTTCTAAGCAATGGTTATAAACATAAAAGTAACTAACACATTAACTTGATTTCACGTACTCAGCATAAAAACAAACATATTAACATGATAAAAGAAAAATATAGGGTCGCAGTTTCAGAAATTTAAATTTAAGATCTAAGTTAGCTAGATTTTCAATTTTACAACAGATATAGAATTAAGTGAAGTTCTAAACCAACTAAATCACAAAACTCACAATATTTACTATCCTATAATGTAAAAAAATCTGCTAACTAACACAAACATTACAATAAAATTAAAAATAAAAGTCTCAAACATCACAATATCTAAACAAGTAAACATACATACATGTCTCAAGTCCAAAACATGAAAACACATCACATCATAATTCTCACTTAAACATAAAAGTACAAACCACAACACATAGTTCAAAACAACACACAAATGCAAATGTAGCAAGCCCAGACCACATAGTTCATATCATATTACAATCATAAAATAAATCTCTCAGCTATACCCTTCATCCTTTGAATCACTGCTATCCCAAACTTTTGCTGGCTCATAATTAGGGTATCTAGGATATGGAGGAAATTGCACTCCTTGGTTATCCCTAATGAGGCTCTCCAAAGATGAGTGAAATTTCTCTTCATAATCACTTTTTCATTTTTTATACCTATCAGTATGCTCTGCAAAACACTCTAAATTTTGTACCATGTCAGCAGTAAAATTAATATTATCCATCATCCTCTACAATAATTGATCTTGGCTCTCAATAAACTCACCTTGAGATGTAGAAGCACATGAGGTAGATGGTCTAGATGTAGACGCAGCAGAGGTAGAAGCAGCAGACGTCTCCATTCCATAACTTCGAGAAAATCCTCCTCTCCAACCAAAAATTGAATGCTCAGAATAAGTCTTCACATTCACCTTAGTGATGGGCTTTAGAGGTAATAATACTTCCTCCCAGCTATCATATTTAACTTTAGCCTACTCACACAAAGAAAAGATCAAGGAAGAAAATCCCAGGCCTACAGTTGTAATAGCTATTGTAGAACTGATGATAGTCTGACAGATCAAAGCTCTAATGTTGATGAGCTTTCCCTCTTGAATATAATAGTTCAACGTCGCTCTTTCTATGGTCACTTCACTGAGATGATTAGACGGAAGCAGATGAGCATAAATGAAATAGTGTCAGGCCTTTGAAGGTTCACATAACTTTGAAGTTGGGAAATTTACTCTCCTTTCATTAGAGATCTTCCAAAGTCCTCTCCCAATAGTCAAGTAAGAGATAATCTCGTCTAACTCCGCTTCAGTAGGGCTATAATTTGCATAAAAATATAATGTATCCGGTGGTAAATAGTAAAACAAGTTGATTACCTCTGGCGAAAAAGGTACCAACTTTCCTTGAACCATAACTCGATTGTCTTCAGTATTAGGGAGATTTGCATAGAACTCCCGAAAAATAGAAATAACCTCCATAACAGAGAAATAACAGAATTCTTCCCACTCTCGGTGAAATTTTAAATCTTCCACGTCTCCACCCGGATTTCTAAAACATCGCTCCTGATTCAGTTTGCATGATTGCAATGCATCACTATACCGATCTTGAGCTTTTGAACTAATAAATTTACTTGAATCGAAAGGGGCTTTGCCTTTGCTCCTCTTCATTTTTGGTTTCATTCTACAAATTTGATAAATTTCAACAATAACTTCAAAAATCAAGTCTAAACCACTAAACTAAACTTCCAAAAGCTTAAACTACACTTCCTATGCAATTTCCATAGATTTTTCCTCATTTTTCACCATGAATAGTGAATTTTCAAATTCTTCCAAATGTATTCAAAATACATGGTGAAAATCTAAAATTTTTGCATAGAAGTAGAGCTCTTACCTTAAGAAATTTGAATCTAGCAAATTTTTCTTGATTCTACCAAGAAATCTCTACTTAAGGGTGTGTCATAGCTCTCCAAAATTGCATTTTTGAGAGGTTGAAGGTGACGGGAGGAGTAAAAATGGTGATTTTTGGCTCAAAAATTCACTTTTAACCGTTCGCAAATCAGTTTTCGTGAACCGGCGCTTAAGCCCAGGTAAGTGGCGCTTAAGCACCTGCCTCTCGGGTTTGCTCGCGCTTATGTGCGAGATGTGGCGCTTAGGCACCAGTGCACGATTTTCAAAAAATTTAAATTGCAGTAAAATACAATATTTGCCAAAGTAAACCACCCCTAAATGGTCTCATAACACTTAAATGTCTATTTTCAACATTTTGTAACTCTCCTTTATCTCTAAATTCTCTTTAATAACTATTTCTATTCGAGGCTAAAACAACACAAAATTTTACACAAACTAACTTTTATTAATTCACAAATGAGTACAAATATAGTTAAACACTTAGTTCTCATTTTAAATAGTCTTGGATGAGAAAATTTTCCTAAATACAAACACTTAACAATTTTTCACAATTAAATACCTAAGTAACACAAACACTAAAAGCAAGTCTTAAACACTAAAACACTTAAAGACAACGTCTTTAAACACACAAAAACACAACTTTAAACATAGAACTTAATTCCATTCTACATTAGAAGGAACAAATTCATATCTTTCACTAGTCTCTCATGGGGCAACTAGAATACAAAGTTGATAAAACGGATGGTGGTGACGTGCTCTGATGCAATCTTCTTCAATCCACTTTTGCTTAAGAAACATCTCCTTATCTGCTTCCTCTATATAACTAGTGTGGCTAAATTGCATTTTCAATTGCCATCCAATATGCTCAAAATGTGCACGAATCTCCAATGCCTTAGTCTCCAGTACAGACATAGTATTTTCAATTTTGTTGATATTCTCTGATATCCCTTCAATACTAACAGCTAAGAAATCATTATGCATCTCATGTGCACTTTGACTAATGAATTTCTTCCTCATGGCCTCCTCCTTCTTCAAATCCATCTCCCATGAAGACATCATCTCAAATCTATTTCTCTCTTAGACTTTCGGGCTAGAAATGTTATGGGGTGAAATTCCTTCACTAAACCCTTCTATTTATAGGCCTAAATCCTTCCAATAACTCCTAAACACATTTAAAAACTGCCTTGGCACATTTTTGCAAACTTCTAAGCAGTTTTCCTTTTTAGAATATTAATTTTACACATTTTTTTAAACTGTTGGGCTTAAGCGTCGGATCTAGCGCTTAAGCGCCATAACACATTTTTGCACTAGTCAACTTAACGTCCAAATTATCATTTTAACATGTGTAGATCACTAAATAAAGTCTTAAAATCAATACTAACACATAATAGTCTAAAAAATACTACCCTAAATTTTCTTAATCACACATAAAACAACAATCAAAGTAAAAACACACTAATAACAATGGGTTGTCTCTCACAAAGCACTTGGTTTTACGTCGTCAGCCCAATGTAACCAGTGCTTACTCTAGTTGACCCAACTTCATTCCATTATTAAAATTATGTTGATCCCCTATAAAATAAGGTTTCAGTCTATGTCCATTAACTTTAAATATTTTCTCAGACTTAGGATCTTTAATATCCACAACTCCATACGGATAAACTTTAATCACAATAAATGGGCCCATCCACCTAGACTTAAGTTTGCCTAGAAATAATCTTAACCTTGAATTATATAGCAAAACTTGTTGCCCTGGCTGAAAATTTTTAGTAAGAATCCTTCGATCATGCCACATCTTCATCTTTTCTTTATAAATTTTGGCACTTTCATAAGATTCATTCTTTATCTCTTCAAGCTCATTTAATTGTAATAATCTTTTCTCACTAGCATCTTTCAAATTATAATTAAATTCTTTAATCACCCAATATGCCCTATGCTCAAGTTCAACTGGTAAGTGATAAGCTTTTCCAAATATTAACCTATATGGGGACATTCCTATAGGAGTTCTGTATGCAGTCCTATAAGCCCACAAAGCATAGTCAAGTTTGACTTACCAGTCCATTTTTTTTTATTCACAAATTTTTCCATAATTCTTTTAATTTCTCAATTGGATAATTCAGCCAAACCATTTGGCTTAGGATGATAAGTGATAGCAAACCTATGATTTATATGATATTTATTTAATAATTTCTCCATTATGGCATTTCTGAAATGACTTCCCCCATCAGTAATGATAACTCTTAGCATCCCAAATCTATAAAATATATTTGTTTTAAAAAATTTTGCAATACTTTGAGCATCACATCGAGGTAAGTCAATAACTTCTATCCATTTAGATACACAGTCCACTGCTAACAGAATATATAAATTTCTGAAATATGGTATAAATAGTCCCATGAAATCTAATCCCCAAATATCAAATATTTCAACTTCTAGCATATAATTGAGGGGCATCTCATTTCTTCTAGAAATACTGCCTACTCTTTGACACCTATCATAAGTTTTAATATAAGCAATAACATTTCTAAAAATTGTAAGCAAATAAAATTCAGATTGTAAAATTTTGTATGATGTTTTATCAACACCAAAATGTCCCCCAAAATTAGAATTATGACATTTTTGGATAATCTCATAAGTTTCTTATAATGGTACACATATTTGAATAATCAGATCATTTTCTTATTTATATAAAAACGGGTCATCCCAAAAATAAGTCTTAACTTCAGAAATAAATCTCATCTTCTATTGGTATGTCATTCCATAGGGTATAATATCACTAACAATAAAGTTCATAATGTCGGCATACCATGGAACTCACCACTCATTAATAGTGAACAATTGTTCATCTAGAAAATGTTCATTAACTTCATTTTCAAAACAGAGTGGTTTTTCTAATTCAAGTCTGGACAAATGATCAGCAATTTGATTTTCAATCCCTTTACGATCTATTATTACAAAATCAAATTCTTGCAAAAGAAGAATCCATCTTATAAGTCTAGGTTTAACATCCTTTTTTTCATTAAATACTTAATAGCAGAATGATCTGTATGCACTACATAATGAGTTCTAATTAAATATGATCTAAATTTATCAAAAGCATATATTATTGCTAATAACTCTTTTTCAGTTGTTGTATAATTAATTTGAGTTTCATTAAGAGTTTTACTAGCATAGTAAATAACTTTGAAAATTTTATCATATCTTTGTCCTAAAACAGCTCCAATAGCATAATCACTAGCATCACACATTACTTCAAAAGTCTTTTCCCAGTTTGGTGAAACTATATATGGTGCAGTGATTAATTTTTCTTTTAATAACTTAAAAGCTTTTAGGCATTCCTTGTCAAAATTAAAAAATTGTATCTTTCTCCAGTAAATGGCATAAAGGCATAACAATCTTTGAAAAGTCTTTAATATTTCGCCTGTAGAATCCAATATGTCCTAAAAAACTCCTAATTTCTCTTACATTTGTTGGATAAGGTAAATTAACTATCACTTGAATTTTAGCAGGATCTACTTCCATACCATTTTCTTATATTTGATATCCTAATATAATTCCCTCTGCTACCATAAATTGACATTTTTCCCAGTTAAGGACTAAATTTGTTTCTTCACAGTGCTTAAGAACTTTGAATAAGTGTTCTAAACATGAATCAAATGAAGTTCCAAACACTAAAAAGTCATTCATGAATACTTCAATCCCTTTTTCAATTAAATCACAAAAAATTGTCATCATGCATCTTTGAAATGTAGTGGGGGCATTACATAAACCAAGGGGCATTATTCTAAAAGCAAAAGTAACATATGGACTGGTAAATGTTGTTTTCTATTCATCCTCATGAGATATTTGAATTTGGTGATAACCAGTATATCCATCCAAAAAATAAAATTATTTATGCCCAGCTAGCTTATCCAAAATTTGATCTAGAAAGGGTAATGGAAAATGATCTTTCATAGTGGCAAGGTTTAATTTTCTATAATCAATGCATATTCGTCATCATATAACTTTTCTAGTAGGTATTAACTCATTATGTTCATTTGCAGTTATAGTTTCTCCTCCTTTCTTAGGAACGAAATGAATTGGACTAACCCATGCACTATCTGAAATAGGGAACATAATTCGAGCATCTAACCACTATAAAATTTCTTTCTTTACAACTTCTTTCATAACAAAATTCAATCTCCTTTGCGGATCAGCCCTGATTTTTCAGTTCTCTTCCATATGAATTCTATGCATACAAATTAAAGGACTAATTCCTTTAATATCAGAAATTTTATATCCAAAGGCTTTCTTAAAATTTTCAGAATTTTCATCAACCTTTCTTCTTCTTCCACTGTTAATTTTGAGGAAATTATAACTGGTAAAGTAGAGGAATCTCCTAAAAAGGCATATTTTAAATAATTGGAAGTAACTTCAACTCTAGTTCTGGAGGTTTTTCAATAGATTGACAAAATGATTTATCTTTGTCTATCGTGTCCAAAACATAGTTTGAATTTTCCTTAAAAAGATCTTCACATTGATTTAATTCCTCTTCTTGCTCTTTTTCCAAATCTTGTACTTCAATTTTTTCTTCATAAGTAGTTCTAAAATGACATTCACTTAGAAATCTTATAACATCCATCCTATAGCATTCATTATCTTTACCTTTTGAAGGTATTTCATTGATTTTAAAATGTTAAAAGTAATAGTTTGATCATTGGCGAGCATTGTTAATTCCCATTTCTACACATCTATCATTGCTCTTCTTGTGGCTAGGAAAGGTCTCCCCAAAATGATAGGTATCTTTTTATCTTCCTCCATATTTAGCACAATGAAATCAACAAGAAAGATAAATTGATCCACTCACTAGGACATCATCTATAACTCCTTTATGGTATGTTATCGAACGATCTGCTAACTGCAGAGTTACGGTAGTAGGGGTTATTTCTCCTAATCTCAATCTTTTCAATATTGATAATGACATAAGGTTAATACTTGCACCAAAATCACATAAAGCTTTCCCATAAAATATGTCTCATATTGCACATGGAATTGTAAAGCTACCAAGATCTTTAAGCTTTTTAGGAAGCTTTTCTGAATTATCGCACTGCACTCCTCACTAAGTATAATAGTCTCATTATCTTCAAACTTCCTTTTTCTGTTGAGAATATCCTTCATAAACTTTACATAGTTGGGCATCTGTTCTAAGGCTTTAACAAATGGAATATTAATTGTAAGCTTCTTAAATATTTTCATAAATTTTGAAAATTATTTATCCAACTTCTGCTGACAATGTTTATGAGGAATGGAGGTGATGGTTTTTCCAAATCAAATTTTAGTGGAGAAATAGGTCTCTCAGAATCTTTTGGAGCATCCTCTTTTGATTCTTCAATTTCTTCTCTCTCTACAACAATTTCTTTTTGAACCCGACCTTCCAACTCTCTTCCGCTTCTAAGTTGAACGGCTTTTGCCTGTTCTTTATTCTGGTCTTTTGGATTTCATTCAGTATTACTAGGAAGTGTTCCTTGGGATATATTACTTAATGAATTTGCTATTTTCCTAAGTTGATTCTCAATATTTATAATTGTAGCTCCTTGACATTGTAATTGATTTTCCATTTCTAACACCACTTCTTCTATAGACAACTTCTTCTCCTTAAATTGTGTATTACTATTGAAACCTAGAGGATAAGTAGATATATAATTATTATTCCATTGGTTGTTCCAGTTTTCCAATGGGTTTCTGGGTTGTTCCCTCATTGCTGATTATTACCACCCGAATTCTAGTTCAAGTTGGGATGGTTCTTCTAGCCTGGGTTATAATAATTTGAATATGGATTATTCTGCTTATTATTTATGACATATAAAGTTTGTAATGATGCTTGAGAATCTACCATTTTGGCATAATGAATTCTCTTTAATCATGGAAATTGGTTGAGAAAAATTCATTCCCAATTGTTCTAACTTCCTTGAAATTACAGTAACATGATTTGCTAACATGGTAAATGCATCGGTTTCATGAATATTGGCTACTTTCTTAGGATTTATCCTCTCAAAAGGCCATTAAAAATTATCGTTAGTCATTTCTTCAATTAAAGCATAAGTGTCATGAAATGGTTTTGACATTAATGAACCATCAGCAACGGCATCGATAATTGATCTAAGAGATCCAACTAATCCATTATAAAAAGTTTGAATTATTAATCAATATGGTATATCATGATGTGGACACTTTCTTAAGAGTTCTTTAAATCTCCCTCATGCTTCATAAATAGATTCCCCTTCAAACTGATTAAAAGGTGTAATATCATTTCTAAGCTTTGTAGTTTTTTATGGTGAAAAATATTTAGCAAGGAATTGTTGTGCTAAATCACCCCAAGTTCTGATAGATCCAGGCGCTAACAAATTCAACCACATTTAGCTTTATCCCTCTGTGAGAAAGGAAATAACATAAGTCTTATGACATCATCTGATACACCATCGTATTTAAATGTAGCACATAATTCTAGAAAATTGGCAAGATGTAAATTTGGATCTTCAGTTGGTGATCCCCCAAATTGATTATTTGATACCATTTGGATTATAGTAGGTTTAAGATCAAATAAATTAGTCATTACAGTAGATTTTTGAATACTACGATGAAGTTCATCTACAGTAGGGTTGGCATAATATCTTAAAAGTCTAAACTCTTGATGAATTTCAGCATTTTAATTATTTTGGTCTGTCATTTCTGTAATTTTTTTTGGATTTTTCAAAATTTATAATTTTTTTTGGTTTTTCTAATTTCTCTAATAGTTCTTTCTAATTCAGAATTGTAGGAAACTAGTCCTTCAGAACCAGAATTACACATACACTAAAATATAATAAAATAAATTAAAACAAAATAAAATAAGATAAGATAACTTAAAGTTTAAATAAGACTTTCTAAAATAAAAATTTGCTTTTAAAATCAATTTCTCCCGACAACAGCGCCAAAAACTTGATCCCTTGATACTGCTAATATGCAAAGTAAAACAATAATTCAGATTATAGTTCACTTATATTTCCTTACTTTGCAATAAAACCAAAAACTTGATCCTGAAGAAAAATAAGAATTTAACTTTTAATTTATATATATTGGGATACTATGGAAGTATACATATCGTTATCAAGTAATATAGGACTTTTTGATTAAGACCTGAATATCGAATGCACAGGAAGAATACACAATATGCACTATTGAACAACAAACTTTCTATTTTTAATAAAAAGATAATTATCTAAACTAAAGAAGATTTTTGCAGTAATGAAAATTTAAATATTTTTTTGTATTTTCAATATTTTGATAGAACAATAACAATTTAAAAAAGATAACTAGAGTTTTTGTAGAAGAAAAGCACTAAATATGAAAATATCTTTCTTCTTGTTATGAATTAGTAATAAGTATAGGAATTTTGTTGTGGAAGTATGCAAATTTTGTTGTGCCAAATAGGAGCAATAATATTCTTTACCCTCACTAGAGATGCTATAAAGAACATTGACTAATTTAAAGTTTGAATAGTTCTGAAGACTGACTAGGCAGGGAAGATACTAGCTCTCACTCTGGAGTTCCCTCCACCTAGGGGCTAACATTCTTGTATCAAAACCTAAAATAATAAACCAAGTTGGGGGCTTTAACCTGTCACTTTACAGTCTTCTAACTCTACTCCTTTAATGAATATTTCCCTATTTATTTGCACTCAATCATATGAACTACAATCTCATTCATACAACCTCATATGATTCTTTCCAATTGTTGACTGAGACAATACCAGCCCGATTCTTACATGTTCTCACAATAAAATTTAACATCTAGATTGGTCAAATCAAGAAGTAAATGAAGTACATGGATTTAAATCATCACAGCTTCTTCCATCATTAAAGATCAATACTTTCCACAACTTCCATCCAAAACTTAATTACTTTTCATTTTAAGAAGAAAGATAAAGAAAGCTACCTAGAATCCATGGAGAAAACAAATCCACACTTTAGTTTAAAAGAAGAAATCATTGTCAAAACTAACAACAAGTCTCAATTAAAACCAAAAGTAGTCTCAAAATAGAAAGATAAAAACTTATCTCAAGTCCTCTACCAAACTCTTGAAGTTCCTTTAATTCTCTTCTCTTTATAATCACTCAAAATAAAATAATAAAAAGGATAAAATAAAAGTAAAAGTGGTGCCTGAAAATCATTCCAAACTAACTCCCCAAATGAGAACTTTCAAAACTTTCCAATACTTTCAGGACTTCTTTCAAAGTCCCTATCTTCTTTCTTTTATAATTTTCCAAAAGGTGTCTTGGTTTCTCTTCAAAATATGTCTAAATTCGATGTATTTCCCTAAGAGATGCATCCTTTCGTGATAATTTTCGTCCATGGTGGTTATAACCACCTATTATGTCAATGGGAGCCTTAAAAACCTCTTCAACATTTGTAGAAACTGAATTTACTCGTCCAATAACTACCACTGGCACTTAAGGGCAGGGCCTCTGGCGCTTAGGTGCAGCCTTCTCTATTTAATCGTCACTTAAGCGTCAGATCTGGCTCTTAGGCGCCAAAACTCTTTTGCATGTTTGTCACCTTTTTTTTCCAAATTTGATCCTTTCTCACTCTTTTAAGCAATTTTCACACTTTTTACCTGTATTTGCAAGAAAAGCACAAAAATATCCTCCATTAAAGCGCAATATCTCAAAAATAGGTATAAAAATGTGTCTAAAAACACTATATATTTTAGGTGTATCACAATACTTGCAAAATTGCTTCCAATGAATCATCTGAGTGAAGTAACAAAGGAAAAAACTATGCTAAATTTCTGCATTCAACAAATGAAGGTAGTAGATGTTGGTGCTCTTATAATACATAATGCTCAGAGTATAGCTAGGAGCGCTACAGCTAGTGGCTTGGGATACCCTGCCCTGATTTTCACTTTATGTGAACAATTAGGAGTAGAGTTTAATAGAAATGAAGTAAAGCTCCAGCCACATAAACCAATTGGAAAACACATAGTCTAAAGATTTGAATCATTTGCTGAATCCAGGATTGAAGGTAGTGATAGACCCTCAACAGCTGTTGTAGGGCCATCTACTTCCTACTCTGCTTCACTTGAGAACATCATGGAGTGGCTTATGATCCAACAAATGGATATTGTAAATTTGCAAAATAGGATTGGAGGGTTAGAAGCAAGGAATGCATATAACGATGAATATCAACAGAGGAGAGTTCAATTTGATATATGATATGAGGAGGCCATAATTAGATATCAAAGTGGTTATTATAATGTGGAATTTCCAACTCGCCTCATTTTTACTTCTTATGTGTCGGATCATGAAGAAGAAGAAGAAGAACAAGAAGAAGAAGAAGAAGAAGAAGAAGAAGAAGAAGAAAATGATGATGATAATGATGACGAGGAAGAGGATGATGACTAATCTTTTAGGAATTTGTTTTATTTGTTTGTTATTTTGATTGTTTTAGTGTTTATTTTCTTTAAAAATAACGTAATAGAAACATATATATATAATGTTGTACTGTGGAATTAAGTGTAATAGAAATTGTAAATTTTTATTTTTCGCCTTTTTTTAATTATTTTCAGTTTTTGTTTATGTTTGTAATCCTTAGCAAATCCTTTGAAATATATTGGTTTCATTTAAAGTTTTAAAGCCTGTATTTTTAAAGTTAGCACATACAGTATATCAGAGCCCAGTTTCATATTCAGAAATCATCAATAGGTTAGTTTTTTTTATGCATTTACTGTTTTCTTTCAACTGTAAAAACTTTTTTACGGAACATTTTTTAATTACTTAAAAATTTAAGTTTATAGGAAAGAAAAATTTCTTTTAATAAAATTAAAGTAAATTTTATTTGTCCTCAATTAACTATATTTTTAAAATTAATTTAACACGACCTTAGATATTAAGATTTAACTTTAAATTACTATATTTATGTTTGTAAATATTATGGTATAGATAAAAGTTTTTAATAATGAAGGTCAATTCTAAAGTTAAAGATATTTGGTTTGAGAGGATAAGACTATGTTTTTTCTATTTAAAGTAAAGTAAATTATAATTTTGAAGTATTAAGAATGTTAGAGTTTCATGTAAGAAGAAAAGAATGAGACTTTACGAAAAATCATCAAACTAATATGAATTTATAAAGTGAAGAAAGATAAAAGTTTTAACTTTAAGAAGAATATAGTGAAGCTCAAAATTATTAAAGACTATCCAAACATAGTAATCTTCATTTGAAAAAAAAAAATAAAAGAAAAGATTCTGAATAAAAAATTATATATATGCGAGGAGAAGCTTGAGGAGATGCCTAATAAAAAATTAACTTCACTTGAATCAACTTGAGGAAAAAGCTTTATTACATTTTCTAAACTTGTATTTTAGTATTAGCACCCTTAATAGTAATTTTTTCATTAAATTCTTTTTCATATGGATATTTTAGGTATCCTTAATATAACAAATTACATTTTTTTTAATTGAATGGAGATACAAAAATCTTAGATTTCATTACTAAGTATTCTTATACTTATAGATTTAATCTAAGTTATTAAAAGTTTTTAATTAAATTATACAACTTTATTTATTAAACTAAAGTATAGAAGTTTATAATTTAATCTCTATCCTAAGTCATATTTTTATATAGTAAAAGATTCACTTGAAAACAAGTAACATTTAAGTTTAGTATACATTTTATGCTTATTTTGTTGGATATTACACTTTAAAGAAGGGTATTTTCATGTTTTTTGTTGCAGGTATATCAATTTTAGGCATTTGGAGCAAAAGTAACAAAAAATGAGGAAATTTGGTGCAAAAATAGAGAACTTTGTAATTCTGGGGCCTGAAGCATTATTTTCCACAGAGTTGGTGCTTGAAGCACTGGAACTGACACTTCAAACACCATTATACAGCAGTTGAAGCTCCAAAATCGGTGCCTAAAGTGACAAGACCCAAAATAGTGCGGACTTAAGTAACTTCTCTCTTGAAGCACCAGAACTGGCGCCTGAAGCGTCGGAGACGATATTTTATGGATTAAGGCAGTTCGGGATAAATTTTGAGTAGATTTTGAAGGCTTCAAATGTGTCAAGAGTGATTCAATGCATATAGACACTTTAGAAGGCTCTCTAATGAAAGGATATGTCTCTTGAATGAATGGAGATGTCTTTTGGAATTCAGAAGTTGTGACTTTTGGAGAGAATTTGAGAGGGAATTTTGAATTCTTTTTTAGATGAGGTAGCCACTAATTAATAGGAGAGAAGTCTAGGGCTGAGAGAGAGGTTCAGTGGCAAGAGAAGAGAGAGGCGAGAGGCAAGTAAGAGAGTGAGGGACTTGGAGAAATTCTTCTAGGATTGTAAGATGAGAGGGAAATTGAGAGATTTCTTCTTCATTACATTTCTAAGAGAGAATTGAGAGTACTTGTAAAGAGAAAAATGCTTAAAGAGAATTTCTAGGGATTTGCTTGGGAAGGAGTGTGAGATAAGTTGTGTCTTTTATTTCTTTGTTTTGTTAGCTTATTTTTATATATGAAATCTGTGTTTTGTTGTTTCCTTCTCATGAATTATGAGTAGTCTTCCTTATCCTTCTCCCCACTCTGAGATATGGTTTTATGAAGAATTGATTTTCTTTTATACGGTTTTAAATGTCAATAATTTGTGGTGATTTAAACTCCGATCTTCATTTATTTTTCGATCTCGTTAATTGAAATATTAAAATGTGTTGAGAAAAATATGATCCAAAAGGGCTATGATTTCTACAACATGGTGAGAGTCACATTTAATTTCTTGGGTGAGAATGTAATATATTGGGTTGAGTGAAAATAAATGTTGAAATATACTTTGTTGGATGCAAAATTGAAGATTCTAAGGAGATAGATTAAAATCCCTAATTTGGTAAGTTGATTGGAAACTAATGCAAGATTGTTAGCTCTCAGGCGAGGGAGAAATGAGAGCCCTGAAGTGAGAGCCGGTATCCTCCTAACCTAACCACGAAATTAGAGACTAAACTCTGGATTAATCAATGTTCTTTATGCACTTGAAAGAGGGTAAATAATAGAATTGCTCCTATTTGACACAATACAATTTTATAAATAACTTTAGATGATTTTAATTTCTTCATAATCCATATACTCATTGTAAGGGGATGAATGCTTTCTTAAATTTGAACTCTTTGTCACAGAAACTTTGTTTAGTTTTATAAGTTTACTTTTGAAGCTTGGAAATTAGTTTAGTTAACTTAGTTCTTTTAACTGTATTTTATTTAGCATACACTCAATTAATTTGGATTTGAATTTCACACTTAAGTTTTGTAGTTTGAATTTTGTGTTTTACATTAAAATCATAAGAATTTCCAACTTTCATGTGGGATCAATACTTATGACTCTATTAGAGTCTTTTATTACTTGAGCGATACATATATTTGCGTTATTATTATGAGTTTGACAGCTTGAAGATTTTAGAAGATAAAATTATTTTTACTAAAGTTATTTCTATAGCGATTGAATTACATATTTATTATTAGTGTTGATGTGTTTGTTTTATATTATTGAAAAATATTTATAAAATAAACACACAACAAAAACTCCGCATCACCGTCCCACTAGTAGAGAGCGTGTTTGCCCTACTCCTCATCTCACGATGAAACGACATCAAGTCGGATGACTTAACCGCCTCCTCCGGTCCATCTACCCTTCATTTTCTATAAGTCACTTGTTTGACCCACTTCTCTCCCTCTAATCAACTCCCACCTTAAGGTATCTTTGTACTGACTGGCTGACACCTTCATTTGACCACTTTGTTGTTACCCGCCAACCTTCTCCCTCAACCTTTTTGTTATTGTTGCAGACCCTCAACCCTGTGCCTTTCTCTGTAACCGCCATTGTAGTTCAACTGTTTGTGATGCCGAGACCCTGAAACCTGTATCCAGATCTCATGGATGTCCTCCTTGGATCGATCGACGTCCGGGAGCTCCTCCCCAATGAGGAACTCGACGAGACTTCCCCACTCTCCGCTCCCGACCTTCGCCTCTTAATTGAACGCCTCGAAATTCGTTCCCTCCACATCAAATCCAAAGTTCGGGAGTACGTCCTCTCCCATCACCGTGAGTTCGCCGACTTATTCTCCCGCTGCGCTATAGCCGCCGCCGGAGCCGATGATATCGCTGCCGCCCTTGCTGACGTGCTCCGCCTCCTCTCAGACCACCTGGTCGACCGACAGATCTGCGACCTCGCCAGGGAAATTGGGAACAAGAGGCGGGAGCTGGAGGAGCGGAGGGTGGCGCTGGGTGTTGTGGACACAATATCTAGCTTGATTGGGAGATTGAATTTTGTGAGGGAGGATGTTAGGGTAGGTAACTTAGTAGAGGCGGCAGTGGCGGCGAGGGATTTGAAGATGGTGCTACGGGTGTCCGGCCAGGGGGATGAGGATTGCGGAGTGGAAGAGCCAACTGTATTTGGATTCTTGAGGAAGGAGTGGTTGGAGTGCTTTGATGAAGTATGCTGTTGGAATTATTTCTCTTTTCTTGAAAGCATGGTGAAATTGGTTTAAGCTTATTGTTTTCTTGTAGTTGCAATGCGTCCTTTCGCGGAGTGTGGAAAGTATGATCCATTTCGATCCTGCAAATGGTGCAATGACTGTCAGCTCCACGTTCAGAAGTGGGAAAACAAATGAACTTGTGTTGCGTAGAGTATTGGAAGCTATGGAGGTGATCATTTTCTTCCTGTGAACACCAGGACGTTTGTTTGTGCCTGTTTTTGTTTTGCTGCTGCATGACTATAAGATATATGATTTTCTTGGAATTTTATGTAGTCATATTTTCTGAGAAAATATTTTTTTCATGTATTTGTTATTTTGATCCTCAATTATTGAACTAAGGTAAAATGACACTTTTTTAATGTGGTACCGCTCACCTACTATATCTCACCTACCGCTCACTTCTCACCTACCACTCTCTTGCTTCTATAAATAGAGAGGGTGTGAGGCTTAGGAGTGCAAGGTAAGAGATCTTAAGCTACAACAAAGGATGAGAGAATAACTAGAAAGCTAGAGAGGATGAGAACATCTTGAGGCCTTGTATCAAGGTGTCGCTTGAGAAGGATGCCATAGAAGGAAGATGATGACTCATATCTATGTATAAGCTATGTATTCTCCATTTTTTTTGCTTTAGTGAACTATTTGATTGATTCCCTCCCATGGACGTAGATCCAGTTGGATCGAACCACGTAAACGATCTGTGTTTTCTTATGTTTTTTGCGTTTCATTTCTATGTCAGAAAATACATATCTTACAACAATTGGTGCCGTCTGTAGGAAGATCCATACTTCTTGGCTAGAGGTGTTCGCGGTCAGCGACGAAGAAGAGGAGTTTGACATTCACGAACAGAGGAGCAAGTGAATCGCGTCGCAGACAGTCGAATCGCGACAGATTCGGTGAGCAGTTGAAGCTTTGATTGACTGGATTCACATCGCAAGTTGTGCGGTTCGACGAGACGTAGGAGGAACAGTCCGCGAGTGAAGGCTGAAAATTTGTGACAGGGCTGCCAACAGAGGATTTCGAAGCAGGAGTTCGGTCTTGCGAGCAGCTCGGCCAGAGAGAAGAGGCGGAGATCGCGCAGAGAAGAGTTCGGGGAGTTCCCTGTTTGGGAGTTCGCGAAGCAGGAGGACCTGAGCAGTTTGGCAAGGCGCGACGACTCTGGAGAGGCAGTTATTCTCGTGCAAGAGGCAGAGGAGGAATTCCTAATTTGTTCCGCTGGATGCAGAGGAGTGCCTGCGGGAAGGAGACACGAGCACAAAACAGGAAGTTTTCTGAAGCAGCGTCTATACTTCTTCAAAACGCATGAAGACAAATCTGTCTCAGAGCAGATCGACGAGTTCAATTAGATCATCGACGACCTCGAGAACATCGACGTCAAGATGGACGATGAGGACAAGACACAACTGTTGCTAAACTCTATGCTTAAGAGCTACGAGCATTTCAAAGATGCGATGCTCTATGGAAGGGTGCATAATATTACTCTGGGGGAGGTTCAATCTCTGATTAGATCCAAAAAACTTCAGAGGAAACATGACAGGGACAAGGAAGTCAGCGGAGACAGTCTTATTGTTAGAGAAAGATCTGACATGAAAGATTCAAGAAATGGTCAGTACAGATCAAGGTCAAACAAGGATGGAGGGAATCAGTTATCAAGGGGTTCTTTCAAGTGCTATCATTGTCACAAGGACGATCATTTCAAGAGAAACTGCCCAAACATGAAGATTAAGTATCAAGAAGAGCCAGAAGAAGGAATCGTAGCCTCTGATGACTACGATTCTGCTGAGGCCCTGGTGATCACCGAATTTGAATCCAGTAAGGAGTGGATTCTCGACTCAGGGTGTTCTTTTCACATGTGTCCTCACAAAGCCTGATTCGAGACACTGCAACTGGAAAATGATGGGTCCGTTCTATTGGGAGACAATAAAGCTCACATGGTTATTGGAAGTGGATCAATCAAGATACGGATGTTTGTTAGAGTTGAATGAGTACTGAAAAATGTCAGGTACGTACCAAAGCTAAAAAAAAATCTGATTTCTTTAGGCACGCTGGAGTCAAGCGGATGCTCGTTCAAGTTAGAGAATGACTGCATTAGAGTAACCAAAGACCCTCGTGTCGTCATACAAGGAGTCAGGAAAAATGGGTTGTTCTCCCTTATCGGAAGAACCTTGATTGCTAAGTCCATGTACTGTTTGGACTTAGCAAACTCAAGCAAGTGCTGAGGGCCCCTCAGGGGCCAGGTGGAGAGAATCTTTACTTCGAAGCTGCTCAATTGAGGGTCAAGGTGAAGAATTGTTATTTTGACCCCTAATTATTGAACTAAGGTAAAAGAACACTTTTGTAATGTGGTACCGCTCACCTACTATATCTCACCTACCGCTCACCTACCGCTCACCTACCGCTCACTTATCTCCAACCTACAACTCTCTTGCTTCTATAAATAGAGAGTGTGTGAGGCTTAGGAGTGCAAGGGAAGAGATCTTAAGCTACCACAAAGGAGGAGAGTATAACTAGAGACCTAGAGAGGAGGAGAGCATCTTTAGGCCTTGTATCAAGGTGTCGCTTGAGAGGGAGTCCATAGAAGGAAGATGATGACTCATATCTATGTATAAGCTATGTATTCTCCATTTTTTTTGCCTTAGTGAAATATTTGATTGATTCCCTCCCGTGGACGTAGATCCAGTTTGATCGAACCACGTAAACGATCTGTGTTTTGCTTGTGTTCTTTGCGTTTCATTTTTATACCAGGAAGTACGTATCTCACAACAGTACTAAACCCCAACAATGAATTATAGTTTATTGTTGAATATTTTCTTTTTATGGTAGCAAACTATTCTTCAATTTATTTCTAGATACACTTGAGTCTTTCTTGAAATCCAAGATGTATTCGGTTAATGTCTGCCTGCTGATTTACTTGATACCTAATATAGCACCATATAGACATGAGTGAGTATAACTGATAGCTGCAACGATATTAGTCTGAATGTGGATCATTTTTATGAAAAATTAAGCATCATAAGAAATCTTTTAATCAACAAATCCTGAGAACACATCAAGGTTTTTGAAGAGATTTTTGTTATAGTTATAAGAGATTTTTGTTATAGTTATAGAAATCCTAAAATTGTAGCAGAAATTATTGCTGTTAAAGGCAAACTAGCTGTTCGCTTTGGCACTTGGGTAAGGTAAGGCGTGGCATAAAATCTTGTACACCTCCCATATGATTTCATATTTTATTATTCCTTGGAAAATTTTGTTAACTAATCTATTGCTACTAAAGTGTTACTTTGGAAAGCGCATCTAACTGTCAAGCGAACTCCATTAACATTGTGTTTTTAGATGAAGGAATCGTCTAGTGCCAATAAAAGCACCTTCAATTACAGTGTTACCTAGGAAAATGCTATTACAAAGGCATTTACCTGGACAATTTTCATCCCTAAGGAGTTGTTTTGACTGCACCATGTCTTTATGTGTCAGTTTGTGAGGCTATTCTTGTTTTGATTAGGACATAGTGATATTGCTACGAACACAAAGGATGAGTATGTTTCTTAATAATAAATATTTCGCTTGGCATTATATTGAAGTGATTTTGAAGTTGGAGAAATAAGGTTGGATGGTCACAAGAGTTTCAAGTTTTTGATCAATGACTTTTGAGGATGAAAAGTTTTGTACAAGGAGAGCATGAAAAAGATGAAGGGTTACAAAATAATTGATGTAGAGAACAAAATATATATTGTTAAAAATGGGATAGATAGCTGTGAAAAATATATTATACATAGTATTTGCAGACCACAACTTAAATAATATAATCCAATGTTTAAAATTGCACATTTAGGTATTGAGGTGTTTTTTGTTTGTGATGTGAGGCTTAAGTTTCGAAGCAATATGAGGCATAAGCATCACAATTTGAAAATTGTATAAGTCAAAATAAATGGGTAGAAATAACATATTAACATCGTAACTTGTATATTTATTATAAAAATATATTAATATTTTAGCACGGTAAATGTGACAAATTATGTTTATATGAAATAACAAATCACATTGGCCATAAAATATCATATAATAACTTGCACAAAAAAATTCATAATGTCAGCAATTGATTAAGTCATCTAACAAACATAAAACTTGAAATGAAAGTAACATAAAATGTTAAAAAAAAATGTAAGATAAGTTTAACATAGTTGACTTCTCTCACTCCTAGCATCCAACCAACTTAATAACATCTATAAATCTAAAGAAGAATATAATAAAAAATAAAAAATTGGAGCAGCAGGGGACGTCGGTAATAGGAGGATCTGGCTGCAACAATAGGAGTAACTTGTGGCGACAACGACAACATGAGCAGTTGGCGGCAGTGACAACAAGAGCAACCGTTTAGTGGCTACAACAAAAGCAACAGACAACTATAGTAGGAGAAGCAGGTGGTTGCTATAGTGAAAGCAACAAGTAGCGACGGTTGTCCCTGCGGTAGAAGCAGCTAGCGGCGATAGCAATGCATGTGGCAAAAGCAACATGATGCTATGCTAAGAAGCCTGACTGGGGAGAGGGGAGATCTTGCTCGTGCAAGTGTAGCTTTGGTTCATATTTCAAACCATCTAATGTAGGGAAAAAACTCTTAGTGAATGGAACTGGGTAGGTGGTGCCTCATGGCGCTTCTCAACCAATTTGAGGCATACACCTCGCGTAAGTAGCTTGAGGTGTATGTGTTGAAGCATTTTTCTTTGGAATTGCGCTGAGACAGGCTTCTAGGTGCACCTCAGATTGCCTAATTTTAAACGGTAATGTAATCATTTACATAATTTTATGTTGTATGGTATTCTATTTAAGATAATCTATTTGGCATGATTTGGAACTTGTTAGAATGTAACAAACATGGATATTGATTATTTTCTTATAATATAATTTAATATGATTATCAATTTAGATTAAGTGCCTTAAACACTTTGATATCGAAGTATTGTATAAGATTTCTTCTGTTTTATAAATTTTTTTGAGATTGATGGCTGTTGAACTCAAGAGCCTATTCACACTTACTTATTCATTTCTTCCACCACATGGTGCTCTATAAAAGGAGCGGAGATCAATGGTTGCAATGCATCACTTCTCTTTCTTTCAACCAAGTGTAGGTGGAGGTCAAAGAGTAACCAATGGAGTGATCGGAGGTTAATGTATATATTGATTGGTTTCATGGAATAGAGCTTTTTGTTGGGTGGTTATAACCACCATCGTAATCTTCCACCACATGGTGCTTCACAAAAGGAGTGGAGATTTGCAATGCATCACTTCTCTATAAAAGACTATTGAAGAGCTAAAAGTGCATTTGGAAGTTGTAAGTCTTCCAAAGGGGAAATTGATGATTGTATAGAAGCTGATAAGATTTGATTTCACATAAGAGGTGACAAGCTTTTCTCTATCTCTGGTGAATATAATAGATGGAGAAATCATGCTGAAATTTGGAATAGAGATAAGAGTGAGAGAGAGATGAGAAAACTAGTGTGGTATAATAAAAAAAAATGTTTAAGGGCAAATATTTGTGTCTATTTTTATCTCTGGATTACTGAACATTTATATCTTACTTAACCGCATAAATTTTCTTGTATTCTTTTCCTGTTGCTTTACTTGAAATTCTTTTTTCACATCATTGTGATCAACTTTGTTCTTAACAGCACACTTTTCTCCAACATTTTATCATTTATAAACTCATTCATTGCCATTCAGTTGTGCTTTCTTAATAAAATTATGATTTCTATGTCAGCAACTTTTTTCACTCAAACAAGTGCTTAGATTGTCTTTTCGTGCTTTGATTGTTAGGACATTATATCTCCTATACGTCACCTATGTGCTTTGATAAAATTAGTTTTAATTTGGATGGTTCCAAGCTGATGTTGATTATAGATAATGCTATTAAGTTTTATAGTGACTTACCATATAGATTTGAATGTCATTATTTCTTTTCTGGAAGTTTAAGGCTTGGTTTGTTTAGAATTGTCCTGAAAAATTTAGTCAAGTGTTTTAATTCCCACATAATTAAAGCTGGAAAATCACACCGTTTTGGTATTGGGCAAGATATTCCATTTGTAGTATAGATGTTTCAAGACCTTGCAATGTTTATGCCAAATTTATTATCTCATTGTCATTAACCTATAAAAAACCAGCATCCTGGTAAATTTGTGTTGAAATGAAGAAAGATCGAATCAACATCACATGCCATTTCTAAACAGTAATGAACCTAGAACAATTTGACACTAAATAGTTGGTATAATGCTAACTATTATGATGATTATCTTAAAATGTAATACTGTAACCAAGTGGAATTTGGAATATTTATCGAGACAATTTTGTAAACTAACGGAATTTGGAGATTTATCATGGTATAATGCTAACAATGATAATCATTTATTAAGCTTTTTGTGATTGGCTTCATGCTGATTTCATGCGTCTGATTATGTGATTTCCTGCTTAAATTTTTTATTGTTCTTACTTGTAATTGTATCCAATTTTCCTATATGTTCTTACTGATACGGCCTATTCCAAAATAAGATTGCAGATTTTCTGGATTATGGCCTGGCAAAGGTGGCGGATTTGATGATGAAGCACGTGATTGGCCCAACAATAACAAACAAAAGTACCCATGTTTGGGAAGAACCTAATGAGGATACCGCTGCAATGCTCAGAATTAGTTCATCTGAACAACATGTAAGTCTTTGTTCTGATTGGTGGTCAGTGTTGGCAACCAAAAAAAAATAAAAAAATCTTGAAGCACGCAAGCTTACTTCAGTTTTATTCCATTTTGGATTGCTCTATATAACCTAAGGCATCACTATAAGAAATGGCTAAATGCTGAACTTGTGGTTCCAAATCATGGCTGTTATGGGTCTGTCCTAGGCAGGGAACCTTTAAAGGATACTGTCGAAGAATTTTTCTCTATGAGTAGCCTATTTTAAATGAACCTTTTTGTATGATGCAGTCAAAGAAGGGATGGTCATACTTTTTTAAAGGAGAAATTTTTATTTACCTTAAATTTATTTAATCGTTTCATTTATTATTGCTAGTCTTCTGAATAGAAAAAGAAAAGGATTTCATTTCACTAATATACCCTCATAACTTAACAAGAAATATGTTCAAAATCTTTTTTCATTAATTTGTTCAATGGATACATTTTTTTTTTGCTCTATTAGGTTCCATACTTGTGCAAAATTTTAAACTGCTGAATACTTGACAAACTTATGTGCCTTCATTCATTTTCATTTTGCTTTGGGGGTGGAGGACAATTTATTTAATGATTCTTATTGGTATTCATGCAGAATTATTTTTTCATGAACTAAAAGAGGCTGTGGTATTTTGCAGTGCCTGTAATGGTTAACTAGACTAGCACGCAAGTGACCTCTTAAGTGGGATTTCATTTTCATGGGGATTCTTGACCTTCTCCAGCGTGGATTGATGATTTAATCATTTCATATACACTATTCTATTATATCATTTTTATTATAGTACCTAATCTAGTAAGTCATTAGATAAGTTTTTTTGTTAATGCTGTTCGACATCAATTTTATATTATTTTATTGTTATTTGTTTGTGGGTTGATTGGGGAATTTGATAAATTGATGCTGCAATCTTGTTCTTCACATGATTATGTTTGACTTGAGTTGGCTTCATTTGTGTAATGCCAAAGTGTTTGCGCAAGGCGTCCAACGTCGAGGCGCGACAAAATGCCTCATCTCTTGATCTGGGCCTGTTCGATTTAGATAGAGGGACCAAATAGTCCTTCCAAACATGGATTTGTCGCCTGTGTGTAGTGGGGTCCACTCCATAGTTGTCCTAGATCTATATATGTTATTTTCATTGTGTATAGGTTAGTTTTATTTGTGTCTTCTGTCAAGACAACCGAGGGCGGGTGAAGTTCCAGATGTATCTCGTTCGAGGTGGTGATTATCCTTGACCTACCACATCCTCTACAACCTTCCCTTCGCTGCTACGGTCGCCGTATTCGCTGCAGCCACCTCTTTGACTTACTGCAGTCCTCTACCACCCTGCCTCCTCCCTCCTTGCTTCCATCCCACATCGCCGCCTTTCAGGGCCTAGCCGACCCCTCTACTTCCACTTATTTGCTGTCCCAGCCCCCGGAATCCCCTCCCCTGCATCCTAGATGCTGTTCCAACTATATTGAACCCGCTCCCTACCACCTAATCGTTTTTCCAGCCACTTGCAACCGCCCATCGCAGTCCACAACCGCCAACCTTCTCCATGCCGACCACCACCACTTTCTATTCTCTTCCCTATCACACCTACGACCAACTCCCAACCTCCTTCACCAGTCACCACCCTTGGTGTATGCTTTAGTTGAGTTTATTTGTCTGTTGTTATTTTTCCTTTCATGTGTGATCGCTATAATCATCTATTAGCTTTTTCAATAAAATTATTTATTTGATGTTGTGTTTGGGTTAACTTCGGTATTATTTGGTATCAGTGCTAGCCTAGCCCTAGTCATACTATAGAGTTTCTAGCACCCATCCATGCCCAACCATACCTCAACCCTAAATTTTTCTCACTCTACATCACCCCTACACTTCTTCCCTTTACTCTCTTCCTTTGGAGGCAATTTCTTGAAATTGATCAGGAGTTCACCATGGAAGAGTTACAGTGATAGCTTCGCCAGGTGCTACAACGACTTGAAGACATTGAGGAAAGCACACATAGAGAGGCTACCAACAGGCATGGTAGCGATATCCAAAGAGGAGAGGGAGAAATACCAGAATCCCCTTTGTAAGGATGATTCCAGTGGAGAAGAAGACAAGCCGCAATGCTTTAGGATACAATATCAAAGGAGGTCGAGAGATGAAGTGTTTGTTAGAGGACATAGAGATGAAGTGCTGTTAGGATACAAAGATGAAGTATCTGTTAGGGGATACAAAGATGAAGTGCCTATTGGAGAATACAGTGATGAAGAGCCTATTGAAGGGTACATAGGCTCGAGAGTGAAAGTGAACATATCGGATTTTGAGGGGAGAATGAACCTGGATGATTTCATAGAGTGGTTGCAAATTGTTGAGAGGGTCTTTGAATACAAAGAGGTGCCAAATGATCGAAAAGTGAAACTAACTGTTATCAAGCTGAAGAAGAGCGCCTCGTTGTGGTGGGAGAACTTGAAGAGGTGGAGAAAAAGAAAAGGATGGAACAAGATTACTACCTAGGAGAAGATGAAGAGTTGCAGCGATAGTATCTATCCCGAAACTGCTGATATGGTTTTTTCTTGAGGCTCCACTACTTACAGAGAGGGACCTATCAGTGGAGAATTGCACAATAGACTACATGCAGCTTAAGCTGAAACGTGATCTGACAGAGCCAAAGGAGCACACGATAGTCAATTACTTGGGAAGCTTGAAGCTCTTCATTGGTTACACGGTTCTACAACTCTATTGGTCCTTGGAATATGTTCAGACCTTAATGCTAAAAGTGGAGAGACAATGTAAGCAGAACGGACACCTACTACCATTCAGACAACCACCCACAATTGGAGACATGATTAGGAGTACACTTACATTAGTCAAGAAGATCGCTCCGAAGAATGATAGAGCTGCCGAAAGTGAGAAGCTTGAAAAAATTAGCACCCCTAATACTGTTCTAGCTAGGAAATGCTTCAGATGCCATGTTCATGGGCACATCACTTCTAATTGCCCGAATAGACGAATTTTGTCCTTCACCAAGCACAGTGCTGTGGAGGTTGTTGACAATGTGATAGTTGAAGAACTAGGTGAGGTGTACTGGCTTCCATAAAACGGGGGCAAGATTCTTGTGGTTCAATAGGGCATTCAGACCAAGGCTGTGAGGTAGCAACAGTTGCTTTGCCACAACATATCACACACCTGTTGCATGATAAAGTGAAATGTATGCAATCCCATCGTCGAGAAGTAGCAACAAGAACATGGCATATTTATAGATGTTGGACAAGTTGAGACTCATGATTTAGAGGCATTCCCAACCGTACTCCCTAACTTGATTGAGGAAGAACAATGACAATTTTAATAGGAGATGCCTCGTGGAGTTTTCCATTGGAAATCAACTACACGATCAGGTGTGATGTGATGTGGTGCTCATGGAAGCCTATCACATCATATTGGGGAGACCTTAGCAGTTTGATCGCCGAAATCAATATGATTGATTCAAGAACACCTATTCATTCTCCAAGGATGGAAAACACAGTCTTATACCTTTTGTGTAGTTTGTGGGAATCTGCATCCTGTGTCACTCTCCCCGGGGAGGAGGAGCTTCTTCATTGCCTCTTGAGATATCCAGGCCCTTGGAATACGATGAAAAGTCGATAACATTAAAAGTATCATAAATATTATAGTCTCCCTACAGGTCAATCATATAGGCATTATCAGTAATCATGTTAAAATTTCTGAATGGACTATCAACTCTAGGCTTGAGTTTTCTAAATAAACATGCAGGAAATCATTTCTTCAGCTTCATCTATATCATGCCGCCTTCTTGGATTTGTTAGTCTGTTTCTGATACTTAGTATGTTGCTTGCCAATTTCCTTTCTGATTTTCTTGTGTAGGATTTGAATGTCCTGCACTCGAACCTCGACATTAGTGTTATGATTAGTAGTTGATAGTGGCGGGACCAACTCCAAACGTGTAAGTGGGTTTTGTGTAAGTGGGTTTTGCCTATATACATCTCAAAGGTGTTGTGACCCGTGGACTGACTAGTAAAATGATTTTTGGCAAACTCCACCTGAGGAAGAACTAGGTCTCAGTGCTTGATATTCTTTGCCATGAAGCACCTAAGAAGTTTTCCTAAACTATGGTTTACAATCTTTGTTTTCCTACATGTCTGATAGAGAGCTACTAAACTGAATTGAAGCTGTGTACTTACCATGTCCCACAAAGTCCTTCAAAAGTGGCTGAAAAATTTCACGCCACTATCTGATGTGATGCTCCGGGGTATACTATACAGGCGAACTATCTCCTTAAAAGCGTAAGTCGGCCATATGTGACACATCCATCATCTTGCGACAAGGAACAAAATCTGTCATCTTGGAAAAATGGTCTATCAAAACCACAATAGAATCTTCACTCCGCTGTGTTCGGGGAATGCCCATCACAAGGTTCTTGCACACATCCAATCGGGGTGCCTCTATGTTTGGGAGGGAGTGTATAGCTTTACTGCTGTCTTAGCCAAATGACATATCCATCACTGTCTGGCATGTCTCATAACATCTCATTCCAATATGGGCGAGTAAAAGTTCTCTTTTATTTAGGAGAGTGTCTTATCTATGCCAAAATATCCTATCATTCCTTCATTGTGAAACTCTAACGAAATGTTCTACTTGAGTGAACACTGAGGTATGCACAATCTATTCTAGAAGAATAGATATCTCTTGATCTGTGATACTACTCATACGGCCTATCTAGGCCTCATATCCAATATCATGAAAATCTTCATTAGTTGCATAGAAGTTCTTCATTATCTCAAAATCAACAACCATAGTCTACGTCACAGTGAGTAATAAGTGGCAATTACTCAATGCATCAACCACTTTATTCTGACTCCCTTCTTTATGTTTGAGCATAAAATGGAATGAAGAAAAAAATTCTACTGATGAGGCGTGCTACTATTTTGCCTGTTTTGACTATTCAATAGTCTCAGTGGTGTTGTGGTCACAATAGAGTAATTTCATTTGCAAGAATACTTTCTCCTGGAATCATTCAACTTTTTTTACTACGAAAAATGATAGGGTGCCCTCATTAACTTAGCAAAGCTCTAATCCTCACATTAGAGGCATCACTCTACCTGGAAGATTTGATTGAAATCTTGAAATGTGAGAACGGAGCCTTGAGTCACCTGTTCATTTAAAGCATCAAAACTGGCCTGAGCATCATCTGACCACACAATTTATCTGACTTGAGAAGCTCTGTCAAAGGTGCTATGATTGACTGAAATTTCTGCTAAATCTCATGTAAATAGAAGCATATAATGAAATTTGGCATATACATGAGTAAATGATTAAGATATGGGCCATACCACAATTTCTTTGATCTTCTTTGAGTCCATCTCAATGCCTTGAATTGTGCATATTGCTTTAATATAACAACAAAGGTTACAAAAAAAGTATAAAAAGAGCCTAGCCTTTCAAAACATGGGTGTGATCAAAAGAGATACAAGGAACAAGAAAATGTGAGCTATCCACGTTCCTAACAAAAAAGCTAACATGTGAGTCCATCTTAATGCCGATAGTTGAAACAATGTATCCCAAAAACATGTTTTTGGTGTAAGAAGGTGAAACTCTATTGAATAACCATATAACTGTATTGTCCAAAGAACCTCAATAACTTGTCATAAATGTTGTAAATACTCCTCAGAACTGTTATATACATGTATGTCATTAAAGTACACAATCGCAACTATTTCAATGAAGGCTTGAAAAACTTGGTTCATCAATGCATGAATGTCCTGAGAGCGTTGGACAAGCCAAAGGATATGATGATCCACAAATACAATCTGTCCCGTGTGTTGAATGCTGTCTTCCACTCATCCCCAGGTCATATCCTAATTTGGTGATAGTCACAGCACAGATCAATTTTGGATAAGACACTGGGTTCATGCAACTAGTCAAATAAATCGTCCATTCTTGGAAAAATAACTAATCATGATATTGTTCACAACCTGCTATTTATATACATGCACCATGATTCCTCCTTTTAGGCATGATCAACGGTAGCACAATACATGGGTTTCTACTTTCGCTAACTAATCCTTGAGCCATCAGATCCTCAGCTTATTTCCCAAGCTCCTCATACTCTACTAGTCTCATCTGGTAGGCTGGTCGATTTGGAAGCCTTGATCCCGGGGTAAGGTCTATAGTATATTGAATCTATGTAGGGGTGGCAACCCAGGTGGTAAACTATCAGTCGACACATCTTAAAATTCATGTAATAACTGTCACGTTGCATCAGGTATTGGTTGCTCTATTTCACTGCCTTCTAGCATCATCAAGGCCAGTCCTAGTGGTGTCTCTCTCATAGCCTTTAAAGATGTAGCACAGGGCATGATGGCTCCTATCTCTTTTTGAGTGTTCATGACCGCTGACTCTTTTGTGGTAGAAGTATAATATATTTCACATCCTTGTTATAAGTATTTTTATGGCCATCATGAAGTGTACCTTTGTAGTACTGCCACGGTCAGCCGAACAAGAAATGACATACATATATAGGGACGACCTCACACCAAATTTTTCTTTACCAAATTTTATCCTGCAGTTTGTCTTCAATTGAAAATTCCACTAGGCTTCTCTTGTCTACAAAAAAACTCATTTCACATATTCAATCAAGCTACGGAGTATAACTATGAATGTTTCTATGTAGTGAGGCTGAATTTGTCTACCATTGACGTAGATACCACATTTTTACAATTGCATCTTTCCATAGTGAGGGTACACACCTTTTCTTTTATAGTATAACGTGTATGGAAGTTGTTATGCCTAAGCCACTGTTGATCTCTTAGAGGATCGATTTGAAGATTTAATTGAATCACAAGCATGTCCTTGTCATCTGCGAGTAAGGGTCCGTTTAAGGTGGAGTTTTTCGCGGCCCCCACACATTTTTGTCATTTGGAGCAGAGTTTGGATCACGGTGGCCTCGCTGTTTAGTAAAACGCGGGTCGTGGGGTCGACCTACAGTCAGTGTTTCTTTTTGTATTTTTTATCCACTTGACCTCTTTTGCACTTTCCTACCCCGCAGAGCTTCAACTTTCTCTGCCCTAACCCGTCGTGCCAGACACCATCTTCTTCCCGTATCCCCTCTCCTTTTACTTTTTTTGAGACATTTTATTTTCTCGTGGATTTGCACCGTATGGATTTGACTGTATTTTTTTTTGTTTTGGTGCTTCTATTTGGTGATAGTGCTCTAGTTTGATGCGGTGGGTTTATCTGTGTTTTTCTTCTTTTGTACTCCTGCTTTGCAAACTTATGCTTAAAAAAGCATAGTTTTCAATCACACACAAAATTTATGAAGTGAGGCAGTAAAATAGATAGCCCAGACAATTACTGTGAAAGTATATCATGCATATCTACTGGTACCCTATGAGACATATAATGAAAAATTATTGTTAAGAAGAACAAATCATCTTTGCCATCATTTTTATGCTAAGAAACATAAATAAAATTTCATGTTTTGTTACTGAAATTTAGTAGTACTACAACTTGGGCAATTTTTATGACATGAAAAACATATTTTTCAATTACATACACATGCTGAAGTGAGGCGGAGAAATATATAGCCTTAGACGATTACTCTGAAAGCACATCACTCATAGCTATTGATACCCTTGGGCATATAATGAGAAATTATTGTGAGAAAGGGAAACAAATTATCTTTGTCATCATTTTTATGCTCACTACTAGAAAACATATGTAGAATTTCGTGCTTTGTTACTGAAATTCAGTAGTATTACCACTTAGAGCATTCTTCTGACTAGAAAAGCATATTTTTCAATCACACACACATTTGAATCGATACAGAGAAATAGATGGCCTCAAAATATGACCGTGAAAGCATACCATGCATTACTACTGATACTCTTGGGGCATATAATGAGAAAATATTGGGAGAAAATACAACATATCATTTTTTCAGTAAAAATCAAATATAAATCCTCCTTATTATCTCTAGACTTCTCTATCAAACCTCTCAATAAATGTATAGCTTCCATAAAAGACCTGTCTGACATAAATTCATATTTATTATGAGAAATCTTTGTAATACGTCTTAACCTTGTTCATTTACCCTCTCCCATAATTTTAAAGTATGACACATCAAATTAATTCCTTTATAATTTCTACACTATTGTGCATCCCCTTTATTCTTAAAAATCGAGAACAAAATACTCTTCATCCACTCCTCAGACATCTTTTTAGTTTTTAGAATAATATTAAAGAGTTTAGTAAGCCAAGAAACTTCCAAATCTCTTAAATATTTTCATACTTCAATTGAGATATCATCAGGTCCTACAAACTTTCCACCATTGGTTTTCTTTAAAATCTCCTTAACTTCTTTTTACTAATGCGACAGTAAAATTGAAACTTTTTATTGATATTAACGATATTCAGATCACTAAGTTTGGTCGTATTTTCATAAACTTCATTAAAAAAGTTCGTCAAAATTACTCACCCACCTGTGTTAAATATCTTTTCAAAGAAAAACACCTTTTGATTTTCAACTTTAATACAATTTACTTTGGTTAAATCTTTACTTTTATTTTATTTTTGTTTAGCTAGTGTATATATATATTTTTCACCCTTCTTAGTATTTAATCTATTATAAAGATCATTAAAAGCATAATTTTTAGCTTCATAGATTGTTCTTTTAAACTTCCTACGGGTCGTTTGATATTTTTCTCAATTCTTTAAGTTCTTACAACTAAACCAATTTTTTATTTTACATCTAAACCAATTTTTATAATATTTCTTATACTTTATCTTTTCTTGCACATTATTATTCCACCACTAACTATTTTTATTTATACAAAATTTTTCTTTTGATTCTCCAAGTACATATTTTGCTACTTGTTTAATAGTGTTTGTTATTTTATCCCACATAACATTTGAGTCTTCATGAACATCCCAAGTTTTAAAATCGTGAATTTTACTAAAAAAATAATCTTATTTGTGCCCTTTAGGTTCTTCCATTTAATTCTACGATGATGAATCATAGTATTTTTTATTTTACATTAAAATCTAGAACAAATAATCGATATTGGGTACTTAATTCTTCAATTTGAATGAGCTTACAATCATTACAATCTCGACGATCTCTTCTTTTCATAAGAAAATAATCAATTTTTTTTTTATAAGATCCATACTTATAAGTAAAAAAAATACTCATATTTTTTCTTAAATAAAGTATTAGTAATAACAAAATCATACACTAAAGCAAAATCTAAAATGACTCTACCTTCTTCATTAGTCACTCCAAAATCGTAGCTACCATGAATATTTCAGAAATCTGCTTTGACTCTATCGACATGTCCATTTAAATCTCCTCAAATAAAATTTTTTCTTCAAAAGGTATCATTTGTATTAAGTTTTCTAAGTTATTCCATAATTTATCTTTAGACTCTATATCTAAACCTACATGAGGAGCATAAGCAATTATAGTATTAAAAATTTTAGTATCAATAATAATCTTAAAGATTATAATTTTATCACTAACTCTATTAATTTTTATAACATTATCTTTAAAACTCTTATCTATAATTAAATCAACACAATTTCTAGTGCGACTCTTACCGGAATACCAAAGTTTAAAACCTAAGTTATTGATCTCCTTAACCTTTTCTTCAACCCATTTAGTTTCTTGAATACATAAGATATTAATCTTTCTATGAATCATAATATCAACTAATTCCATTAATCTACCTTTGAGAGCACCTATATTCCAAAATTCTATCATAATATTAGTTTCATTAGTTTCATACACCAACTTTTTTACCCGCATCTGTCCATAATGTCGGAACCCTTGCTTATTGGACACTATAACCGGGAGTCGGTGTAGCGGTTCTTGCCCACTTTTCACTGTATTTAGGACATACAACGCGTCGCTTCCATTGGACACCCTAACACCAACACAATGATAAAAAAGATTCATGTGATTTTTTCGACAAGTTTTACGCTGGTTGTCGACTACTTAACACAATCTTTCACTTTTCACATCCGGGCTTAGGATCAGCAGTGACAGTGTTAAATTTACAATTTACATACCTTAGCTAAAAATATTCTAAACTTCTATATGCATTTACATTAACTTTGTTTTTTTACTTTATACAATTTACATACACATATGTCTGTTTGACAATCACTGTCACAAAACCTAACACACTCCTGACCGATACTATTCTGTCGGCACAGCTGTTGGTGATCTAAACATCACAATTGTCTAGGGTAGAAAAACCCTTACCTATCCTTTGCTGATATTATCTTGTCTGCACAATGATTAGCTATGTAAACATCACAATTGTCTGGGGTGGTAAGTTTTGTCTACTTACATCTGATCGATATTATCCCGGTGGCAAACAGTTAGTGATCTAACTATCATAATTGTCTGGGATGGTAGAAAAACCTCTACGCGCGCGGGTATATGGACTTCCCCTACTTGTACTATTACAGGTGAACCCTTCCTCTGGACATGCACATACAATCATTCATATATAAACTAATTCACTCTTCATAACATATATTATTCTGAGACATCTTCATACATCTACTAATATGCATATTTATTCTGTTGTGTAACAAATCATCATACAAAACATGCATATCTCTCATATTATTCATATCTTCTATCTTATGCATATTTTTTATATCACGCTTATCTTTCATGTCATTTACATCTCTTATCCCATGCACATCTTTCATATCATGCACATTTTTTCATATCATGATTATCATGCATGTCTATCATGTTTAACAATATGATTCATTTAACTAAATTGAAGCATACATTGAGTCAAATATATATTTTGAAATAAAGAAGATTGCTGAAATTTAGAAATATAATTACTCTTCTCAGTTGCTACGGTAGATTCTCAATATTCGGTAGCTAGGTAGGCGTTGCAATAACTTTTATGTTGATATTAATAACCTGTAGACAAAAAAAATAAATTTAGTATTTATTTAAATTTTGTTAATCAAATTATTCTTCTTAACATATAATTTATTTACCTGAATTTACGGAGCCGTCCTATGACTAGCTTTTACACTATTGCCTCGAACTCGCCTTCTTGGGTAAACAATCTATAGAGTAGATAGACCTCAAGCTGTAGAGTAGATGGTCCTATGTTGCTAATATTTTACTGGAAAATCAACTGTAGAGTAGATGGTACTCAAGGAGTACGTGTACAGATGTTGTAGAGCACAAGCTAATAGGTATATTAAGTTAGTTTTTATTATCTATTAGTTGTAAATATTTAAAAATATGTACCAACTAGTTGTAACATTAAGGTTTATGAATTAGAATGACTCTTTTGTTGTTTGATTTCATTTTAATTATGAAATAAAACTGATATATGCGTTTCTTCCTTCTGACCTACAATTCCTACTTTGGTAATTTTATACTCCCAGGTTGGATCATGACAAGAGGATGGATGGCTCGTGACAGGAGGATGGATGGAAACCAAAAATCTGTGTGAACGATGATGGGACGGCGAAATGGAAGCAGAAAAAAGGCACTGTTGTAAACAGCGGGTGGCAGAGTTTTTGATGGTTGTTTGATTGAAAATAGGGGCGAGCGATGAATTGGAAAGGTGAAAAGAGCGACAGGGATCCACCACCAATTCTTGGGCAAATTACATACACACCACTTGCAAAAGGAAGGGGCTGCAGCACTCCAAAGAGAAAAAAAATAGATTAATATCTCCCAAAATACATGAAATCAAGCTAAAATCCAAAATCTAGCATACCATAAATAAAAAAGTCCCCTATTAAAAATAATTTTAGTAGAAACTAGAGAAATAGGTAAGAACCATAAAAGGAAGAAGCAAGGAATGAAACTTGCTGAAAAAATAAACGAAAGAAATCAAAATAAATGAAAAATAAAACTGCTGCTAGTGTTGGACTCCAGCGATTGTGGGATCCAATACCTTGGAATCACAATATCGCGAGACACTGCTTCTTGCCCTAGAATTGTTTAGTAATTTCCTTTTTCCATCTGTCTCATTTGTTGCAGTCACTAACGGACAAAAAGATATGTACTCTTTATATTTGTGAGCAATTTACCCTTGAATTGAACTAGCTAAAACATTTCTCATACACTTCCATGGTCGGATATGTGAAACGCTTTTATGTTTTTTTTTTAATATTTTTCCCATTTACACGCTTTACGGGAAACCAGCTGTACAATGCAAACTCCATGATTATCTTTCCTCCAACAATTTATGACTTCTTAATTTGTTCCTTGTTGTCCCAGTTCTGTTAGCTGTTTCAGCTCTAAGGGTTTAATCTGACACCCATTTTCTGATATTTAAGCTTTTTTTGTTATCTTTGGACTTGTCTGAACAATATTTTAGGCACATGGCGTAGTCATACTCCTTGCACGATGTTGACTCCCATTCATTAATAAGTTAGAGCATTATCTTTTGTGGCATGTTCCTTATTCTATGGATACTTTGTTAATGTTATTGTGTTGTTGCCTCTACTAAAAATTATTGTGTTTATTCATTTACATTTTGCTTCAAATAGTTTAATGAAGTTTTATTTTAATTTCTTTTTAGAATAATATATATATTTTTTATTTCTTGTAGGGAGGCAATGAAGTTGTGGCAATTTTTTCTAAGCTTAGCCAGATTATAAAGTTTATCTACAAGTTTGTCTTTTTTGAGAATGGAATATGGATGAAGTGCTTTGGAAGGTTAACCTGGTCAAGAATGTCAGATCTTATCATATCACATTCTCTTTCCAAGGTTGGTGCTTTTGATTTGATGGAAATGCCGAATTAATATAACAGATGTTTCGGTATTATGCCCATGATGCTTGTCTAAGGGTATGCTGCTAACGTTGAATGAATGAACCGTCCTTGAAGATGCATGAGTGAATGATAAAATTCCTATCAAGTACACAATCATGAATCAGATTTATCATAATAGAATTTCTATTAGAAGTTTTAATTTATCCTGCATTCCAAAATGCCGATTCTTCAGCTTCCTTTTGTTTTGTAAGAATATGCTGTAATCTCAGTATTTTTTTCATTGAATAGTACTGGATTTCAAAATACTTGAGTTTAAACTACTTTTTCATGGAATAGTACTGGATTTCAAATTAATTGAGTTTGAACTAATTTTTTTTATTATAGAAGTTCAAACTAATTTGAGGTATTTTGCGGTTTAAGCCTCATATAATGATGATCATCGTAAAATATTAACTTCAAATCATATTTTTTATGTGAGAAGGGTTTGGGGTGAGTCAGTCAGTATGCCACAGTTAATATTTTACATGTGTCATGAGTCAGTATATATATTATTGACTCATTAAGAACAAGTTAGCTTCTGTCCCAAATTAAGAACAAGCACAAATTATGAACAAATTAAGAACAAGCACAAATTATGCATATTATGTGTCATGAGTCAGTATGCCACAGTTAGCTTCTGTCCCAAAGTTGGGGTTAGGAAACGATGAAATATAATTTAAAAGCACGCTACACTTAACGTTAATGAATACCTAGTTTTCTACCTCTTTTTTATTACATGTGAGAACCCTGAAGACATCACTGGTTCCTGAACAAATCAAAAATAAGACTCCTGCAATGACTTTATAGCTGTTGATTTTCTATAGGTTATGATATTGAAATACAGTAAAACCATATGATTACTACCGAGGCAAACACAAGTAAGAGACTGTCCTCTTTAGACCTTTGCATATCGTAACTCCCTGTATAACTACTTATACGCTGTTTGCCATCCAATCAAAAAAACACATCATACTGAAAGCTTCTACTAAAAGCTGCATTCATCAGATGACCTGTGGTTACAACAAATGCATAGACAGAAAAAAGGGTCTTGGTCAAGGGTGTCAAATTGGAATGGCTAGTCAGATTCGGGCCAAATCCAAAGATGACCTATAACAAATATGCTTTACTTGAACCCACCTTGTTTATTATCTAGGTAAAAATATTTAACCCAAACATAACATTCTTTACCTGCCTCGCTTAAGTTATTTATTATATGGATTGTGCTTTTCTTATCTCAATCCAATTAATCTGATTATAAGCCGACTAACCCAATTAGTTGGCCCCAACTCGTATGTTAATCAGGTTAATTTCAGCTTATTCAGGTCAACTCGAATAATCAGGTTTATAATTTTGATCTAGACTTAACCTAAATAGTAATTGGATCAATCCAAACTAGAATTTCTCGAGTCGAGTTCAGTTCAGGTTATTTATTATCATGCAAGTCTTGGTGACATATTATGCCAAGTGTACAGATGATTAGATTTAGTTTGCCGAATATATTGATTTGAAAACCATATTGATGAAATAAATGAAAATTGTGGGAGTAGATCTTGCTAAAGACATGAATCACCCGAAGAAGGGGATAGCTTAATTTATGAATCTTCGCTACATTCCTACCTTATTTTTCTGATTATGGGGTCAAGGAAATTGAATCATAAATTTGAAAGAGTGAAAGTTTGAAGCTCCGAGTAAGCAGTTTCTTGACTTTCTTTCAGACCTGAAGATCATGCAATGAAATATTTTATTCTTTTTAGTTGAATTTCAGGATGTTTCTTCTAAATTTTTAAATTGTACAAATTTTCTTCAAAGCTCTGAGTAAAAATTTCCCGTGTTTATTCAACATAAAGATTCTACCACTGATGATTGATTTTAATTGATAGGCTACATTTAATGCTTAGCTAACTGGCCATTGTCCAGAGAATTACGCTGAAAGTTCTCGGCCAAAATAAAAATGCAAGCCACGGAGCATTTTCTGTACATTTGTTTTCAGGAGAGCTAAATTCAGACTACATTAACTTTATGTCGAGAGGGGTATTTACATGGAACTGGAGTTGTACACAACCAGAAAGGAATTTTGGGTGCATTAGCAGCCTACGGCTAAAAGGTTATGAAGTGGCAGGCATTGGAAATTTGCTAACTGTATGCTACATTAAAATCAGCACAAGTTATCTAATGGGGAAAGTTTGCAGAAAATTTCTCATTGAAGCCTAATATTTAAACTGTATCTTTTGTAAATGGTATCAATTAGGAAGTACATTTTGATCATTGCTTAATTTGCTCTGATGACTTACTTTATTCAAGATTTTGGATTGGAAAACAAACTTTTCAAGAATTTTCTGTACTAAGATATCATTCATGAAGAGATGGTGAGAAATTTTAGTAGGGTATATGGTCACTGATAAAGTCCATTGTCATTAGAAATGCAGAATTATTATTATCTATTTGAATGATGTTGTGAGGTTTTCTTGCTATTTGGAGAAACCTATGTTCAGTTTTTGAATTTTATCATCGGTCATTTGTTGTTGCAGATTATTAAAGTTCAACTTAAAATTGTGAATATAACATATGATCAATCACGAATACATTTTACATTCCATCTATTGTGCCGAGACGTTAATTTACGGCACAATGGAAGAGGCCAGTCTCTGTTTTGTGTTTTTTGTTTGAATGCAATACAATATATGTGACCTTCCAGACAGCATGACTACCACTAGTTTATTTTGCAATTAAATGCATAAAATTTGTTGCAAAATTTATCTTCCCTCTTGGAAATCTACAATGTAATTCATATATGGTGCCTTATGATTGTTCCATCTTAAAGTATTAATTGCAAATTTCAAGAGATCTACTGCATAAGGGATGACAGAGCCTGTTGTATAGAATGCAATTAACGTAATGTACATTCTAGCCTGATTCAGAATGCATTTGTAGAGCTTTGTTCCGGGATTCACTAGTTTTACCTATTTTTAAGTTGTCTAGCCTTCTATAAATATGAGTTTTACATAATTCTCATTGATATTTGATATTGAATGACATTTTTCATTTTATTTATTTATTTATTTTTTTTTATGCGAGCCTTCCATTCTTCTAAAGTGCAAACTTTGAAGGACACGTACCTTTTCAACTTGATTCTTAGTTTCTTTTTCACTATAATTTTTCCATCTTATTTACTCTTTTTTATTTCCTTTGGATTGCCTATAATGCTGAATTGTATCCATTCAAATCTTCTACAACATGGCTTAAAAATTTGTGCTTGCTATCTGTGATGCTTTCATGAGCTTGTTTTTGTGGAAGATTTTTCTTTCGATGAATCTTTTATTGTTTGTTCAGTGGACTTCAGTTCCTTTTTATTATATTCGTTTCTTGGTAGTAAATAATTGCTCGTTTGATAGCTTGCTTTCAATCAAATTTTGCATGGCATGATGCATTTATTTTGCATTAGATTTTTCTCATGGTTACAAGAAAATCCATACAAAATTGTGCGGCGTTGTTTTATTTACGTGGCTTTGCATCACATTGCATTAGTTTTAATATAGAACTAAACTTTATATATCTTTAATCATTTTGTCTAGTATATGGAGTTGTCTATCAGCTATTGTGTCTGTTAGAAGCTTGGTTAACTGACCCATGTTTATGGAAAACAAGCTAAGACTTTGGTAAACTACTTTTTGCCTTGTTTTTGGGAAGCTTGAAAAGTTCTAAAGTCCTGCTTTGAGTTGTACTAATGTAATGCGAGTCTTACTCATCCTTCAATATGTTTGTCATATTTCTTTAGGTAGTTTCTCTTATTTCACTATGGTACATATGATCTGTGTGATAATTTTGTCAAAAGCTTTAGGAATATATTTTCATTATACAGTGGGAAGTCTCCAATTGATTATTAAAAACCTCCATCTATTCAGCTCTAATTAGGGTGCTGTTTCTTATGCTACTATTCTTTTAAGTAATTCTGAGGAGTTTTTGAAAGCTTTGGCCTGAGTTGCTCAAGCAAATTAAAACAAGTTTCTGTGATACTTCTTGAGACATAACGTACCAAAAGGTCAGGCCAAAGATGGGGGTTGCATGCTTACAAATGTCATTATTGATGTTATAAGTAGACTATTACATGAATACTTGTAACTATGAATGATAGGGAACAATGAGATTTTTTAGTCTTGATATTTATACAGAGACGAAATTCAGAGAACTATTGAGATCACACAGGGACGAAATGTACGCAATCATTGATATCGGGGCTATTGATAAATGCTATATCAGGGTCTCAACTTTTATCAATAGTTAATGTAGACTTTGGACTGACATCAAAATAGTTGAGGCTTATACAATTACAAATGACATTTCTATGATTAGATTGATGACTCTTATGAGTATGCTTATGATTACACGTGAATGGATGAAATACATATTTTATACAACATTCATAATTCCTTGCATGTGCATTTTCTTTTACATGTTTTATACATGAGTTATATATGAGCATGCATAATGTTTATCTTTTATCTCTAAAATCTTATTTTAGAATTGATTATTTCGTTGAGCTTGTTGTAGCTCACTTTATAGTGTTGATTTTCAGGAAGGGGTAATGAGCACCGAGGCAACTAGCTAGGTCCGACTTGCACAACTTTTACATTTTATAGCTTTGGGAGCTTGTACAGATTTTTTAGTACAAATTATACATATATTTAGTAAATACATGTACATGTGTTATTTTGGCCAAATATATATATATATATATATATATATATATATATATATATATATACTGGGGCTATACACAAACACACACACACACAATGGCGGCGAGCTCCGCTAGGGTTTCGCCTGATGGTGAAACCCAACGTTAACCTCTGGCTTCATTCCATCGTCCTCGTCGTGCTACTGTTCCGTAGGCTTCGTACGCAGACTCGCACGCTGCTGGCCGAGCCTTCGTCCTTGGTTGCGTCGTAGACTGCGTTGTTCTCTGTCGTCGTCTGCGTTCGAGTGCATTGGCCGAGTCTTCGCCCCCGTCGCAAAGTGCGCTATCGTCTGCTACCTACTCTGCGATATTTCCTCACACGGTGATTGAAACCAGTCGCAGCCTTCATCCCCGTCGCAGTCTGTGGCCTTTCTCGCCTGCTAGAGATGGCCTCAGGGTGCTTTCCTACGCGACCGCCCTCGCAAGTGATAATCCCGCCAAACCCGCCGATGTTATAGTAGTTCACAAACGCAGCTCCCCTTTTCACCTTGCAGTTAGTCTGATGTTTCCGCAAATGTACCATGATTCTGTTGTAGGATTTGGAGATTGCAATTTCATAAAAAAAGTAAAGAAAAAAGCGGGGAAACCAGCACTATTTTTTTCTGACGCTGAAATTTCAACTCTGCGAGAAAATACAAATTTTTTACTAGTTGGAAAGTTCCAGTTAGATCGCCCTAAGATAGAGGTTATCAGGAAAATTTTTAAAGAAATTCATCACAATTGAGGGCAATCATATGAAATTGCTCAAATGAACCCCTGATTTTGATCCCAGTCAAGAACTCCCAATTGCGCCTATCTAGTTCTCATTACCTGAGCTCAAGTTTCAATTCTTTTACCTGCGTATCTTATATGCAATTGGGACTATCATTGGAAACCCTTTGTATGTAGACACACTTACAGTTCATTTCTCAAGGCTCTCTATTGCAATGATTTTGATTAAAAGGGATATTACACTATCAGATGTAGAATAAGTCTGACTTGGCTCTGCTCACAATGGTTATTGACAGAAAATCTTTTTGAAACAAAAATCTCACTATTGCAAACACCGCAAGATGTTTGGACACCCGCAATAGAAATGATTCCGTTTGCACCTACAACTGAGAACTAATAGTAAAAAACATGAACATGCTGTTAGTGCATCTGAACGCGCTCCCAGCAAACCTGATGAAAGCCAACCTGAGGAGGGATTCACCACAAGAATGGTGTCTGCCTCAGAGAACCCTTCTTCTGACCATACTATAAGGGATAATATTCGGACCGAAAATCAGAATAGCCCCGGAGCTCCTATTCAGGAAGCATTAGGTGCAGAAGTGACAATTTACCCTTCACATACACTGGAAACTATCGCTGTGACAACGAATGTCTTTCATTCTACTGCTGTTCTAATTTTTAATCAGACCGAGGATCACATGAGCCCGTACTCAGATGAAGAATGACAGATTTACACTTCTCGGTTGAAAAAAAAGGCTGGGGGCACACTCCATATTGCAAACTTAATAGATGATACTTTGATTACTCCTTACAATGTAATGATACTTTAAGGTTTGTTATCTGACTCCGCTCCTAAAACTAGAAGAAGAGGCAGGGCTAAACTGGCTCGTCCCTAGCTACTTATTTTTTTTCTTTTTTTTGCATGTTTTAAATTTCTTGAGTCTCTTTGTATCCTTTTGTTGGGGTAGTACTGTACTTTGTATCCTATGGGTAGGATGCCTATATTGGGCCCTCTCATACAACCTTTATGTATCCTTTTTATTTCAATAAAATCAGCCCTTGGGTTTTTCAAAAAATAAAAAATAAAAAATAAAAATTAAAATATATATATATATATATATATATATATACATACATTTGGGGTATGATTTTCAACGCATCCAAGTGTATGTGAATGTAAGGTAATTATGAAATGAATTGTATAATGTATGTTTCCAACGATTTAGTTAGACTATTTCATCACCCATTGAGTCTTGATTCATCAAGTCCCACGAGCTGATGAGAATTTAGTCTGACTGAATCGCCTGCCTTTATCGCACCATGATTGGCCACACTAAAAGTGGGACAGTTGAGATGTGACAATAAACCTCGTTATATAAAGGCGTGAATGGTGTTTTCAAAGCTGATTATGAGTAAAGATATATGGATGAATGATGTTTGGTTTAATATAAGATCTGATCCAAAAACTCTTTGGGATGCCTCTATTGGGCCCTCTCATACAAAATTTATGTATCCTTTTTATTTCAATAAAATTAGCCCTTGGGCTTTTCAAAAAAAAAAAAAAA
>NEWO01000148.1:314502-338717 GCA_003013225.1 Phalaenopsis aphrodite | reverse complement strand
ATATATATATATATATATATATATATATATATATATATATATATATATATATATATATAAATTTGGGGTATGATTTTCAACGCATGCAAGTGTATGTGAATGTAAGTGAATTATGAAATAAATTGTATAATGTATGTTTCTAACAATTCAATTAGACTATTTCATCACCCATTGAGTCCTGATTCATCAAGTCCGTCGACTACTGATGAGAATTTAGTCTGATTGAACCACCCGCCTTGTCGCACCATGCTTGGCCACACTAAAAGTGGGTCAGTTGAGATGTGACAATAATCCTCGTTATATAAAGGCGTGAATGGTGTTTTCAGAGCTGATTATGAGGAGTACAGATATATGAATGAATGATGTTTGGTTTAAGATAAGATCTGATAAAAAAATCTTTTTTTGGAAATTGTTAGCGTTGTTGGATTTTTCAGATTGAAAACTAAAGGGTAAGTGATTTTCTTAATAAGGTTCTATCGGTCAACTTTTTGATTTTGAAAATAATTTTGGTAAATTTAATTTAATATAAGAGGTATATAGTTATGGTTTTGAAAGTAGTGCGTTTTAATGTTTGAAAAATGAGTCTAAATGGATCTCATTTGTCCAATAATCTATATAATCGTGTCCGATGTCACGAATATTACACATTCCCAGAAGATAAATGTATACCTCGACAATGGACCCAATCATACAAACTAAAAGATTTATGACATCCGTTTGGTTTGCGAATCTTTTATGTGTAGCCGACAAGTTTTCCTATCTAATATAAAGATCAAATAAGATTTATTTTATCTGGATTGCAAGTTTTTTATAGAGACAAACCACTATAGATAATTACTTCTCCAATGACTGAGGTCACTTGAGAAAACTTTCGATAATAATCAGAGGTACAAGTCTTCAAGAATTTAAGATTTATTTTTTCACGGTAGGACGTGGAAATACAAGTGGGAGTGACTCAAGCGGAAATAATTATTTTCAAGAGTCAAAAGAAGGAAACAGTAGGGGTGATTACAGATCCTGAGGGGAACCCTCAATGATTTCCCAAACTATTCTACTGTATGGCTAAATTTTGAAGACTGTTATTTAAGTGTTTGAACATGCCAATTTTATTATTTGAGACTTATAATTGCATAACATCCGATTATGCAAACAACCCGCAGAGATAGAAGAGTTTCGTTGTACAAGACGACAACCTCAGAACCTAATGTGAGTTCGGACTTACGCTGCGCAACATAGTTGCACAGTAGCCCAAAGAGGGTGTGAGAATTTACGTTGCGCTAGACGAGCTACCTCAAAATCTTATCGGTTGTTATTTAGACTAAAGAGAGAGATTTCCGAAAGAGATCCTTTTGTTGCTTGATCCAAGCTTCTCGCCATGCTGCCCACGAAGTTGGTTATGAGCCTCCTGCTTTAGTAGTAGCTCAAATGTTTAAGGGTTTGCGGTTTGACCAGGTATGTTTTAATGTTTCGAGTTTGTTGTTGTTTTGGTTTTGCATGTAAATTAAATAAGTGTAGGTAAGTAAATACTGTGAAGTAAATAAATAAACTACAGTGCATAAAATAAAATGCATACCCGAGCTTTTGCTACCGCTGCATGGTTAATTCATAAAACATAATATAATTTGCAGGGAGTTTAAATAAATTGCAAAAAAAAAAAAAAACAGAAATTATAGTGTAAAAAATTAGCGAAACGAACCGTAACATGAACATGCAAAGCAAAACCCTTGGTCAAATAGGAAGACTAAGACTAGGTATATGACATCGGTAAAGGTGGGGGCTCAGAGCTGGACTGTGTGCTTCCCGACCATGAACAAGAGCTACCAACCTGACAATCTATGGAGACAGTCTTAAACCTTGATCCAAATGACTAATCATGGACCTTTAGATGTTTTTATAAAAATATATTTGATTTCTATGCAAAAATTATTATTCAAGTTCTTTATGCAGAGTTCTTTTTAATAAGAAAAAGAGATTTGTTTTATTTCTTAAAATATTTTGTAAAGTGTGTAATCCATAGACTAGTCACTCTAATTGAGCTAGGACTACTGATAACCTAAGAGCTTCGGGGGTAACAATCCCACCAAGAGTCGGCGAATAGTGTCATCAGTACTTCCCTCTCCTGTATTAAATGTCCTTGATATAGGAGATACTATTTTAAATCTCACTTTTAGCACGCATAAGCACTTTTATCGTCGCCCTTACCACCTAAACCTTAGGCTTATTCTAGTTCGGTGATCTATTTGTAGCATTAACAAATGTCCCTAATTGCCAGAAGGATTTGAGTATAATGTTTAAACTCAAATCCTAGTGCATTGGGCTTCACTGTAGTTTAAGTCATGACGAAAATTTCACTCGTTGATTTAATTAATAATGTCATGAATCACATCTTGGTGTATCATCATGTTTAGTGTTTTAATCAATTTGCGAATTAAGGTGAAGTGCCCAGTTTCCTAATTTATTCGAAAATTATGTGAATGAACAACTACCTAAGGAGTGCTCATAAAATCTAAGAAGCCTACACTTTAACTTGAGCTTGAATTGATTTAAGGTGTTTTACTCTCAATTAAGTGTTTTCCAACTAATCCAAAAAATTTTTAAAGTATTTTTTAAATAATTAAATTAGAAAGTCTCATTTTGACTCAACCATTCAACAAAGGAAATAAAACAAAAGAAAGGGGAAGACCGTCCCACTTTCAAAACTAGCAAAACAAAGGGGGGAAACAACAAGTGAATCAGCCTGAAAGCGTTTAAATAACAATCATTTGAAACCCAAAATAATGGGCAAATGGGCCCCTTAAAACCAACTCTAAACCGCGTGTAAATCAGCGCTTAAAGGCTACATATACCTCTCGGAAATACTGCATAAAACAACCCTAAAGTGATACCTTTAATGCCTCCAAAACAGTGCATGGATTGCATCAAATCAGCCCACCAAAATGCCCCAAAATACTGCATGGATTGTCTTAAATCAGCCCACCAAGATGCCCCAAAACACTACATGGATTGCCTCAAATTAGCCCATCGAAATGCCCCAAAATGGTGTCAAAGCTGTGCCAAGAACTAGCCAACGAAGGCACTCAAAATGATAATTTATAATGCTCAAAACAATGCCAAAGTGATGCAAAACTACTCCAAAACCAGCCTACAGTACTACACCTCAAAATAATCCTTAAATTCAACTCAAAATAACATGCAAACTTCTCTTAATCAGTCATTAAAAGTACCTCTAAACAGTTTCAAAACATTGCCAAAACTGTTCTAAAACCCAACCCACAAAACACTTTCAAAGCAGTGTCCAAAACCACAAAACGGTGCTTTTAATGTTTCCAAAATAGTGTATAAAACAACCTCAAAATGATGCTTTAGTTGCCTCCAAAATAGTGTATAAAACATCCTCAAAATGACAGGTAAAGTGACACATCCACAAAGGATTTAAAACTCATAGTGTTAGATGTAAAAATTCTTTAGGAATTGTATTCTGCATATGTAGTTAATTATCTCTAGGAACAAATACTCATCCAGAGTGCATAGCTATGGCCAAACTTTCACTCATCAACTTAGAACTTTCAATGAACAAAGAAGGATAGAAGTCATTCCTCGCTTAATTTTGCTGAAGCAAGATATAAATAGAACGAAATGGAAAAATATGTAGCCAAGGAGATAAGCAGGAAAAAAAAAGTCCAGAGAGAGAAGCACACGAAACGAAGAGCCTTAAATCTTCCCAAAAAGTAAATATATTTATTTTTGATTTTCACCAATTTGGGATTAAACACATGAAAATTTCAGATTCAAAGCAAATAAATCTTCTTTGGGCATAACTAAAGTAGTTACTGTTAAGATTTCAAAATTCATTTGGGGCTTGGAAGCATGTATGGTGGAATGAGCAAGCTTCAAGAAAGTGAATCAGAAAACAATACCTTTTGAGGGCACAAACCTTTGATGAACTCGAATGCCCTTTTCAGGGTCTTGCTCAGCTTGCGAGAGAAGTGAGAGAGTTTTGGATGAGAAGATTTCAGTGGGAGAGGAAGAGGCAAGCCGAAAGCCAGGAAGGGGTGAGGGTGGGTTTCGGAAGACTCGAGCAAGGGGCTTCTGCGCAGAGAGGAAGACGGGTGTCTGTGGCTTCGATCGAGTGTGGAAGGAGGCTGGATCGAGAGGAGCAGGTGAGGGGGGTACCGAATGCGGGAGAGCTGTTTCAGTGCAGGGGAGAGCGAAGCAGGTGAGCGGGCTCAACGTAGAGAGGAGAAGAGCGGGTGAAAGCTTCCGTGCAGGGGAGAACGAAGCATGTGAGCAGGCTCGGTGCAGAGAAGGAGAGGGCTTTGGTTCGCAGAGGAAGCGCAAGTTCTTCGGTGCAGAGGAGAGGAGGTTTCTTTGGCTTCGATCAAGCGAGGAAGCAGGCGAGATGGGGATCGCGAGGGGCCGAATCGAGCCAGTGCGAAAGTGCTTCTGGGCGAACGTGATCGGTACTTCGGTGCACGCAGGAGAGGCGTGAGCTTCGGTGCAAGGAGAAGAGGCGAGGGCTTTGGTGCAGGGAGGAGCCGGGCAAGCGAGTCTCGGGAGAGGAAGAGGGGGGCCCAAATGAGGAGAAGGAGATAGGGCTTATTTTTTGTATCACACAAATTTTAGAAAGACGTTACACGGGGAATTAAGTGGTTTCCGTTAAAGCAGCAGATGTAATTGGAAACTAATAATGCCTGATTAAATTTAATTAAAGATTTAGGCGGGGTAATTTGAAATATGAAAATTCAAATTACAAATTTGGTTGTTAGTCCGACCCGATATAATTGGGCTATGTTTAGCCCGAATTGAACTTGAATTAAGCCTAAACTCGCATCATTTAATTAAATTTAATATGCATCGATTTTTGTGTCGTTTGCATGCACGAGGAACAATAGCAATATGAGTGTCATTCCTGGCTAAAGTTGACGTTCCGGGCGCACCTGTACGGTTCGTTTCGTCATCTAGGGTCGTCCGGACAAGTTTGTCGATAAATGCATCGAAAAAGCATCAAATTTATTTTTCCTTTGAATTTTGGGCTTGTGACGAATCATTTTGAAAAGTAATTTTGGTTTAATTGACGGTGAATGTGCATGAGTGTTGGTGACGTGAATTGTTAGGTTTATGCTTGTTGAATGTGTGAATTGCAGTGTTTGCATAACCGAGTCACGAAGGGTTTACCTAAAACCTTTTGATTCTGTGAGAACTCATTTTTGGGCCCCTCTACTTGCTGTTCCTTAGCCTTTGCAACTGAGTCACGAAGGGTTTACCTAAGACCTTTTGATCCTGTGAGAACTCATTTTCGGGCCCTCCACATGCTGTTCCTTAGCACTTGCAACTAGAAGTTGAGTGCTTGGGACCATTCATGTGAGGTGTTCGCAAAAATGGGTCAAGAAATGGTTCGCAGTCCTACGTAAGGTGGTTCCAATATTAGTTCTCTCGATGGTCAACAAGGAATCCTAAGGCTAGATCCTGGGCTATGAGGAGAGAAAACTATGACCTCACTGAAAATGAGGTCAACAAATGGATCCCGAATAGGTGCGGTGTGTTGCACAAGCACACCACATGTATTGGTGTTGACTGAAGCAACCACACGACCAAAAGAAGTATATCATACTTGGAATGAATTGATCTTGAGTCAAAATTAAATTAGAGTTGAGACTTTTCACTAGGGGATTCCTCAACCAAAGACAATAGCTTATTGAAGATTTTTAAAAGTTTTCGTTGGGGATGAAAGGATTCACCATATGTTTTTGTTGTTTATGTTTCTTTGTTGTTTTATTTGTCGTGATTTATTTTGTTGGTTTTGATTTATTTTGCTTGTTTTTCTTACAGAGATTGTTATGGTTATAAGGAGTGTCATGGTTGTAATGGGGGTTGAGAAAGGATTAGGATTGAAACTATCCTAAATGTGCATATATGTTGAGAAAGAATTAAGGTTAAACCTCTCCCAAATGTGTTGGGAAATAATAGGACTGAGCCTTCCCCCAAATGTGCTGAGAAAGACTAGGACTGAGCCTATCCCAAAATTTGCTGAGAAAGAATAAGACTGGACCTATCCCTAAATGTGCTGAGAAAGGATTAGGATTGAACCTATCCCAAATGTGCTAAGTGCTGAGAAATGATTAGGATTATACCTATCCAAATGTGCTGAGAAAGACTAGGACTGAGCCTATCTCTAAATGTGCTGAGAAAGAATAAAACTGAGCCTATCCCAAATATGTTGAGTGCTGAGAAATGATTATGATTATACCTATCCCAAATGTGCTAAGAAAGAATAGAACTAACAACAACAACAACGCCTTAATCCCATCGCGTCCTATTTAGTGTCCTACTTTGGGACTGGGTCTATCCCAAGTGCTGAGTGCTTAGAAAGGTTATGATTATGCCTATCCTAATTGCTGAGTGCTGAGATTGTTGAGTGTTGAGTGGGAGTAGGACGATGCCTCTCCCGATTGCTGAGTGCTGAGATTGCTGAAGTGTGTAAGTGCGGAGCCTGCGAAGCGGAAGGAATGACGAAATTTGTAGAAGTGGTGAAGTGGAATTTATGAAATTGTGATGATTACAGAGATTTGCATCGATTGTGTAAAATTCACGTGAGTTTATATAAGTGTAGAGGTGCTGTGGAATTGTGCAAATTTGTGGAGATTTGGAGACTTTTGAAGTTGTAAAATTGTAGAGATTTGCTGAGATTGTGAATGCAGGAATTTGCAGAGGTTTGTGGGTCTAGAGATTGTGAACATTTGTGGAGATTTGTGAAGTTTGTAACATTGTGGAGAATTTGCAGAGATTTGTGAATGTAGAGATTGTGAAAATTTTGCGGATATTTGTAAATGATTTGTTGAGATTGTGAATACAGGGATTTGTGGTGGTTTGTGAGTGTAGAGACTTGCAGAGTTGAGTGTGGAATCTTGCAAGGATTGATGTGAAATTTGTGACGACGATGAAATTTGTAGAAATTGCGAGTGCAGAGATTCATGATTTTGATGTTGAATTTTGTGTAAGTTTTATGTGGAATTTATAGAAATTTGTGCAGTGCAGAAAATGTCCGTAGGAAGAAATCAAATTGAGAAAGAGTTTGGACTCATCCTTAATTCAAGGGCTGGTCGAAGAAATGTCCGTGTGAAAAGAGATGCAGTCTCAATTGAACCAGCTAACTCTCATTCACACCGGACAAAAAGACAAAGAAGAGCGGTTTCTATGTAGATAGAGCCAGCTATCCTCTTCTATGCGGAAAATCGGACCTAGAGTTCCTGTGGAAGGAAACTTCAGGCCGAGAGAAGTGACGCTAGTGATAGGTCAAGGAGAGTAAACCTGAACAGATCGAAATTTAAAGTTTGAAATTTTGATTTTGATTTGGCATTGAGTTTATTTTTATTTTTGCTGTGTTTTGATGTGGTCTATGTTTATGTTTTTTGAGTTCTGTTTTGTTGCATTGTTGTTAGGATTTGGACATAATTTTAGACAAATATGACTTTGGTGCTTCTAAGGACAGAGCTTTGTCTTTGAAACACCATGATGCGCAATGCTTGTTGAGAAATCATTTATGTAGCGGAGGCATGTGTAAAAAAAGATAACCCATTCTTTAAGATACTATCAAAACTATATTCTTTCATGTACACATAAGGATGTGCTGTTTCTAAGAACATCACGGCTTGAAAGACTACAACTTTGTAGCTCTGTCGTGGTAGTCTTTTCTTTATCGCCGATTTTGTAAAGATGTTCGCACCGTCTTTGAGAAATCATTTTGATACTCTTCGAATTGACGTTGGAGTTGAATCTTCTGGGGATTGAAAAATATGACTTCAAGGTAGAATTTCCATTAATCTGCTAATAACATAATCATTTACTTTAATTCTTTCTTTCTGAGCCTAAACAGATTTCAAAAATTCTGACGATTAAAATATTTTTTATTTCCTAAAGATATTTCTAAGCCCATTAATATTCGGCCAAATGACTAAAGATGAGTTAACTTTTTGCAGAGTATAATATCAGAGGAATTTTCTTAAGAGGACTTTTCAAGTTCTATAAATTAGGGAAGAATTCAGATACCAATTTTTGACTATAGGCCCATCTCAAACTTCTTCCCAGGGAGACTCTTTGTTTCTTATTTTTATTTTTATTTTTTATTTTTTCTTTGCTCCTTTTTTTTTATTGAGAATTACTATATCTGGTGGAATACATGTTAAGAATTTTGAATGTCTGAAGTCCCCTAAATAATAATTATCGAATATCTTTTAGTATGAATTCTGAGATATTATAGCTCATTCAAAAGTCAGGACCTAGTCACTCGGCCGGAGATTAAAAAACTCGTGATATACTTAGTGAACTACTCGTATTTCAATAATACTATTTTATTCTGAAATTTACTTATGATCCAGTCCAAAATCTTTAAAGTGAAAGACTCAGTTACTAGTACATTAATTTCATTTTCTTCTAAAATCATAAATTTTCGTCAAAATATTGGAATTTTATCTTGGGTTACTTTTTTTTCGATTTCCTTTTTGCAGATCTTCGAACGTCCATGTCAGTTGGTTCCTTATTTTCCAAAACTTTTTCTTTTCTTTATTTGGTGTAAAACTATCTGTTGAATCTAGGTAACAAAACATTTTTCTTTTCAAGCAAACTTCCAAACATTAAACTATTCTGAACAACAATTTCCTTGCTTATTTTAGTGTGGTGGAGACAAAGTAACACTGATCCTAATAATTTCTCTTCTTAATAGCGATAGTAAACAAGAGATAAAATTTGTTGTCCTTCTATAGGCAAAGAGATCTTGAATTTTGTGTTCTAACCCGCACCAAAGCTGTTTGGATTTGGCTCACTCTTTTTCTTTGAAGTCTTTACCTGAGCTGTATTCCATCCGGCGTCAGTTGCGTAAGAGTCAGGCGGAACACTGGGATCAATCGAAATCATATTGATAGAAGTTTTTTTAAGTTCCCTCAGATATTCTTCTCGGATTGTTATGCTCTCATTCTTGAAGTTCTTCTCGAGCCACTTTTTGAAGCTGATACAACTCTCTATGCTGTGTCCAAGAAACTTGTGGTATGGGCAATATCTAGGGTGATCCTTCTTATCGACGTCATGTGGTTTCTTTGGCTCTGACAACCTGAACTCGGGTTTTTTGATCAAATTTCTGAACATCTTCCCCAGTGCCTCATTCTTAAAGGAGTAGACTCTGTTTAGTCAGTCGATCATGTATGAACTCTGCTTTCTGTCTGTGCGGTAGGTCCTCTGCTAACGCTGTGACTGATGGTACTGCTAGTTGTCTTGTTGATCAAGTTGTTGGGTGGGTTGTGGATGCTGATGCATTTGTCGAGGCTGCTCTACCTGAATCTGCATTGGTTGTTTGCCTTTGTCAACCGCTGTTACCGTCCTAGATCTCTTTTCGAATGTCTTTGCCGGCTTTGGTTTGTCAACTTTTTTCAGGAATCCGAGTTGCTTAGCCTTCTCTTGCAGACTTGCAACTTTACTGAGCAACTTTTCAAGGGTTTTAATTGTAAATCCCTTGAGTAGGAAAACTACTGGACTATGAATGCTCTAGAGGAAGATCTCAATCGTATGCTGCTCCTGCAATTGTGACTCACACTTCATACTTAGATTTTTCCACCGCAAAATGTATTCCACTAGAGTTTCTGTCGGTTTCTATCGCTCCACCACGAGATTACTAATGGTGATATGGTGTTGAGCTCCAGCGAAACTCTTGACAAACATATTCTCCAGCTCTGTGAATGTCTTTATTGTCCCGTTAGACATTTTTGCATACCCATCAAAAGCGATCACAGAGAGACTACTCAAAAACTGACTGAATATGAGTGCTTCACTACCCCTTGCGTTGCGGAAACTTGCCCGGAAGTGTGCAACATGTTGACGGGGGTTCCTTGTTCCATCAAATGTTTTGAATGTAGGTGGTACGAAGCCTTCTGGGTATGACACTGCATCAAATTCCTTTGGGTATGGTCTACCTTTTTGAATCAATGCTTCTCATTTGGATTAGGCTAAGGCTTCACTTACTTGTTGTTCAACCTATTGTTTGATGTCTTTCTCTGGTAATGAGCTCGGGGCTGAATCTTTTATCTCATACGTAATATGAACTATCTCTGGCTGGTTTACTTCTGGAGAGTCTACTTTCGGAGACTGAGGTCGACTCTGAAGTGCGGTTATAACTGCCATCATCTCCTCTAACTTTTTCTTCATTCAGATGATATGTTCATCTCTTTGTCGGATGACTCTCTGCAACTCATCATCAGCGCTCTCCTCGATGAGTGACGCAGAGACTTTAGTCTCAACCATAAGGATCTCTGTGAAATCTTAATCCATATGATCCAACAAATCATATTCTTCATCACTGATGTTTCCTTGTTGCTCTTTTGACAGTTTAGCGATGTCGACCCCGAGCTTCTCCAATGTTTCTTCAATCGATTTCCCTTTAATGATTTTAAGAGCGACCAGAGTCTGTTGCTGTACTTCTTCTATCAACATTGGCTTTGACACGACCGGAACACTAAAAACTGTAGCATATGACTTAAAATCCTTTGCGGGGAGATGTCTTTTTGATCTCAGTTGCGGCACCAGTCCAGCGACCTTAGGTCTCCACAACCTCTCCTTCGGAACCAAAGTCCGGAGACTATACGTCTCATTGGCGTCCTCGGCTCTCCGGGATAAGTCACGGTCCCTAATGCTTGGTTCGGATGCAGTAACTAGCAATCCTTTGTCATGGTTCATCTTTTAGGGTTCTCCCCTTGTGGTCGCAAGCGATGTCGTCGAACCCAGGCGAGACTGGATCGGTCGGCGCTCCGCGGGTACGACAGTAGTAACGGTACGAGTAGCAGCGGTATCAAAACGTTCTCCCAGACGAAGCTTAATGGGAATACGACGCTACAATGTTCTTCTTTTTTGGGCAAAATCATGCGACTGATGGGCAGATTGACCTTTTCTTAAAATTTCTACTCGGGCTCGGGGCGACACACACACCCCGTCCTTCTTATTATCTCGGTGACGGAGCAACACTCTATTTGGGCCTATCTTTAGAACACCAAACGAATCTGGGCAAAAGGCTCAGGTCTCTTTCTCTTTTCGCCCTGGCGGCAAGGCAGTGATGGTATTGCGGCGTCGATCTTATGAGCTCTCTCCTCCTCGAGAGCGGCAGACAATGGGTGAAACCTGCTTCCTCGAAGAAGAGGTACGATCTCAGGCAATCCAATCTCATGCTAAGGAATTTCCTTGGACGGAACAATCTTCAAAGCTTTTGCCCTTTTATAGAATCTTACGATTGTGGTTCCTCCGTTGAGTCCTGGTAAGTCGTCCGAAATTCGAACTAGAGCCGATTTCAAACACAGATGGTGGCAAGGCAATGACTAGAACCAACTTTTCTTCGTACAAAATTTCCTTTCTTAAAGACACTGGCGAGGCAACTGGTGCAGCCACAGTTATCCAAGCGGGAGTGACGTTGACGAACGACAGTCCTAAACCTCGATCCAAATGACTAACCATGAAACTTTATAAGTTTTTCATAAAAAAATCTTTGATTTCCATTCAAAAATTGTTGTTTAAGTTTTTTATGCAGAGTTCTTTTTGTTAGGAAAAACAGATTTTATTTTATTTTTTAAAATATTTTGTAAAGTAGTGTGATTCATATGCTAGTCACTCTAATTGAGCTAGGACTACTAGCAACCTAAGAGTTTTGGGGGTAACAATACCACAAAGAGTTGGCGAATAGTATCATTGGTCCTTCCCTCTCCCTTATTAAATGTCCTTGAAATAGGAGATACTATTCTAAATTGCACTTTTAGCACGCATAAGCACTTTTATCATCGCCCTCGCCACCTAGACCCTAGGCTTATTCTAGTTATGTGATTCATCTGTAGCATTAACAAATGTCCCCAATTATAGAAGGATTTGAGTATAATGTTTAAACTCAAATCCTTTCACTGTAGGTTAAGTCATGAAGGAAATTTCACGGATTGATTTAATTAAGGAAGTCATGAACCACATTTTGGTGTATCGTCATGTTTAGTGTTTTAATCAATTTGTGAATTAAGGTCAAGTGTCTAGTTTCCTAATTTATTCGAACATTAGGTGGATGAACAACCATCTAGGGAGTGCTCATAAAATCTAGTAAGCCTACACTTTAACTTGAGCTTGAACTGATTTAAGGCGTTTTACCCTCAATTAAGTGTTTTTCAATTAATCCTCAAATATTTTAAAGTATTTTTTAAATAATTAAATCAGAAAGTTCCATTTTGACTCAACTATTTAATAAAGGAAATAAAACAAGAGAAAGGGGAAGGCCGGCCCATTTTCAAAACTAGTAAAACAAAGGGGGGAAACAACAAGCAAATCAGCCTAAATGCGTTTAAATAACAATCATTTGAAACCCAAAATAATGGACAAAAGGGGTCCTTAAAACCAACTATAAATCGCGTGTAAATCAGCGCTTAAAGGCTACATATACCTCTCCAAAAAACTGCATAAAACAGCCCTAAAGTGATACCTTTAATGCCTCCAAAACAGTGCATGGATTGCATCAAATCAGCCCACCAAAATGCCCCAAAAATAGTGCATGGATTGCCTTAAATCATCCCACCAAAGTGCCCCAAAACACTGCATGAATTGCCTCAAATTAGCCCACCGAAATGCCCGAAAATGGTGTCAAAACCGTGCCAAGAACTAGCCAACGAAGGCACTCAAAATGGTGATTTATAATATTCAAAACAGTGCTAAAGTGAAGCAAAACTACACCAAAACCAGCCTACAATACACCCCAAAATAATCGTTAAATTCATCTCAAAACAGTATGCAAACTTCTCCAAATTAGTCATTAAAAGCACCTCTAAACAGTTTCAAAACATTACCAAAACTATTCTAAAACCCAGCCCAGAAAACACTTTCAAAGCAGTGTCCAAAACAACCACAAAACAGTGCTTTTAATGTCTCCAAAATAGTGTATAAAACAGCCTCAAAATGATGCTTTAATTGTCTCCAAAATAGTGTATAAAACAACCTCAAAATGACAGGTAAAGTGAGTATAAAACAACCTCAAAATGATAGGTAAAGTGACAAATCCACAAAGGAATTAAAACTCATAATGTTAGATGTAAAAATTCTCTAGGAATTGTATGCTGCATATGTAGTTAATTATCTCTAGGAACAAATACTCATCCAGAGTGCATAGCTATGGCCAAACTTTCACCCATCAACTTAGAACTTTCAATGAGCAAAGAAGGATAGAAGTCATTCCTCGCTTAATTTTGCTGAAGCAAGATGTAAATAGAACGAAATGGAAAAGATGTAGCCAAGGAGACAAGCAGGAAGAAAAAAGTCCAGAGAGAGGAGCAGGCGAAACGAAGAGCCTTAAATCTTCCCAAAAAGTAAATATATTTATTTCTGATTTTCACCAATTTGGGATTAAACGCATGAAAATTTCAGTTTCTAAACAAATAACTCTTCTTTGTTTAGAAAAATTAAGATCGGAGCATAACTAAAGTAGTTACTGTTAAGAATCTGGAATTCAATTGGGACTTGGTTGCATGTATGATTGAATCGGCAAGCTTTGAGAAAGTGAATTAGAAGACAATACTTTAGGAGGGCACAAACCATTGATGAACTCGAATGCCTTTTCAGGGTCTTGCTCAGCTTGAGAGAGAAGTGAGGGAGCTTTGGATGAGAAGATTTTGGCGGGAGAGGAAGAGGGGAGCCGAACACCAGGAAGAGGCGAGGGTGGGTTTCAGAAGAGTCGAGCGAGGGTCTTCGACGTAGAGAAGAAGGCGGCTGTCCGTGGCTTCGATCGAGCGAGGAAGGAGGCGGGTTCGAGAGGAGCAGTTGAGGGGGGGACCGAACGCTGTGGAGTTGTTTCGGTTCATGGGAGAGCGAAGCAGGTGAGCGAGCTCGACGCAGAGAGGGGCGATCGGGCTCGGCGCAGAGAGGAGGCGATCGGGCTCGGCGTAGAGAGGAGGCGCGTGGGTGAAAGCTTCGGTGCAGGGGACAACGAAGCAGGTGAGCTGGTGCGAGGCAAAGAAGGAGAGGGCTTCGGTTCGCGGAGGAGGCGCGAGTGCTTCGGTGCGAAAGAGAGGAGGTTTCTTTGGCTTTGATCGAGCAAGGAAGAAGCAAGCGAGATGGGGATCAAGAGGGGCCGAATCGGGTGAGTGCGGGAGTACTTTTGGGCGAGCGTGATCGATGCAGAGGGGCGAGGACTTCGGTGGAGGGAGGAGAGGCGAGGGCTTCGATGCAAAGAGAAGATGCGAGCGCTTCAGTGCAGGGATGAGGTGGGTAGGTGAGTCTCGTGAGAGGAAGAGGGAGGCCGAATGAGGAGAAGAAGGAGATGGGGCTTATTTTTTGTATCGCGCGAATTCCAAAAAGACATTGCACGGAGAATTAAGTGGTTTCAGTTAAAGCAACATACCTAATTGGAAACTAATAATGCACGATTAAATTAAGGTTCACCTAAGGCCTTCTGATCTTATGGGAACTCAATTTTGTGCCTTCCACATGCTGGTCCTTAACCCTTGCAAGTAGAAGTTGAGTGTTTGGGTTCACTCATGCGAGATATTCGCAAAAATGGGTCAAGAAATGGTTCGCAGTCCTACGTAAGCTGGGTTCTAATATTAGCCCTCTTGGATGGTCAACAGGGAATCCTAAGGCTAGATCCTAGATTCTGAGGAGAAAAAACTAAGACCTCACTGAAAATGAGATCAACAGGTTCATGGTATGAAGTTTATGAATGGATACTCTATGTCACTTCTAGAGAGAATGCTTCATGCACTTTAATAGCTGGTTATTTGACTGATTTATGTGATTATTTTAAACATCTGAATTGCTTTTGCTCTTTTCTGGAGGAAATTTAATTTTTACTGCCTTTGCCAATATGAGAGGGGTTTTTGCATTAAGGTTGAATGAGTACCTTTGCTTCACGGTCTTCACTTATTCTAAATATATTATACCCAAGCATGATTTGTTACGCATCATACAATCCTCAAACAGGTATGAAAGGAGAATTTGTATTCATTTATTAACCCTTGGGGAAGGCTTCATTGATAGGATAGATTTGTTATTTCTGAGATTACTTTTTAAGCTATTTCATGAACTTTTGGACTGGCTTTTTCACTACTTAATGCCATTGAATAGCTCAGATTTAGTCTTGCCTTGAGTATTTATGAGTGATAAATAATCTTAACTGTTTGTTCAGGCTGTTCCAGAAGATGCTGCAAACATGGTGGAATTCGAGAATATTATTAGGTGCACTTCTGAGTTTGAAAACTCTTTAAAGGAAATCAATTTTATCTCTTTTGACAATAAAAGCGAACAAAGGTTGAGTCACTTTACTCACAATGTTGAGGTTCATTTTGCTACTAAGAAAAAGAATGAAATCCTGGCAAAGGCTCGGAAGATACTACTTCAGTTCAGTTCCCAGGTTAGTCAAGACATTTTCCCTTCTAGTGTTACAAAAAGCAATTCCTGTTTGATACAATTATCTCCAAAATTGCAGGAAGCAACCTCTAACAGCGGTATGCTGTTTTATGATGCTTCTGAAGTTCCTTCTAGGCATGCAGCTGACTTGCTTTTTCAGCCTGAAAGGTGTTTCATATCAAGCGCACTATGTCAACTTATGCAACTAGTTCACAAAACACTAAAGGTATGCGAACTTAATTAATTGAAATTTCTGTATTTCTTTATTGCTGTTTTGGAACTAGATCTTATATTATTTCTAACTTTTGTAACATCATGGGGACAGATGAAATTGCATTATAATTCATAATTAACTTTGCAAGTAAAATTTATACTTAAAATGGAACTATTTCCATTTTTATTGGACTAGTTTGTGCTATCTGACAAAAATTGGAAAGAATTCACAGATTATTTCGTTCTAGCTTTTATGTAGTATTAATACTCAATTTTAGGAGTGTTTCTAATAGAAAACATCTAAATTTGGGGAATACTAATATTATAAAATAATTATAATAGCTTACAGATTGATCGGGTGATGAAAGAATAGTCAAATAGTAATTACAATGGTCCATAGATTAATGAGGCGGATAAAATAATCCCATGGATTATTTAGGTGATATGAAGTGATTAAGAAAGGTGTAGGATTGCTAGGCTTGGTGGAATATTAATGGACACAGAACTGATGGAGATTTGATTTCTCTTCATTTGTGCCACGATGGAAAAAACACTCGAAAATGGCATGATGCAATGTTTAAGTGTAGATGATCCATTAACACTATGTTGTATAAACACAATGCAATCTGTTGGAGCTATATCTTCAACAATCATTTATATTAGTTTTTAGTTGTTGTTATATCCAATGCTAAACTGAACTGATGGAGAGCTCATAACTGACTTTCAGTTTGGGATTTCAATGTTTTCTGTGCTTAATTTGAAATGATTTTGACCTGCCTCAACTTGGTTTGGATCACAATTGATCGTGGCTTGATATTGGATGGATATTTGCTTGAAGTCACTTCAAGAATAATGATTTGACAGGAACAAAGACATTTCTGATACAATTTTAAATTTTGAAGAGCCTGTATTTATTGGCATAATTAATTTTCAGATGTTATTTTTCTGATAGATAATAAAACTTCTAGAGTGTATACTTAGACGATGAGGGCTTACCATTACTGCTTGACTACTTGGCGGCATCATGTTTAGAAATAATAGCTTGGCCTTTCAGACTGAATTTGACAAACCATATCAAACCCAACCCAGAAATGGAGAATTTGTTATCATTTTTTCTTGATGAATTCTTTCATTACTAAACATAAAATGACAAGTATTTTTCAACTGAAGCACAAATTTTCTCATATAACAATATGATTGATTTTTGAGAATTAACAATTTTATTCAATATTATTATAAGATTAAGTAGAACCTTGACATCATAGGCATTTTTTAAATTCAATATACAAAAAAAAGGGGGGTTATAGATATGGAAATGATTTATAGGATTAAAGTTGGGTGTTTAAAAATTGTGTTATAAAAACTAATTTTTGTACTTTTTTTCTTCAAAATTCAATTGAAGAAAGATCAAACTATATTACGGTTTTTTTTAGTTTTGTTCTACTTATTATTTTGTTGGTTGGGCTGCCTCTATTATTTTGTTCTGTTCACTTAGTTTTTAAAATCTATTAATCAAGTCCTTCAAACCAATCAAATGCAGTCCCTAATCGTCGAAATCCGTACAGACAAATAACTTAAGTAGAACAAATTAAGAAAAATGGCTTTTAGACATAAATGTAACTTTAGATTTTAAGAATGAGGAAAATATTGAACTATAGAACTATAAAATTATAACAAATTTACAAAGAATACATTGAGAATGATATGAAATTGGAATTGAGCTCGAGGGACTTATAGGTGTATTGTGATGAACTTGTCGGCATCTACACAAACATGGATATAACCTCCTTACTTGAACTAAACACTTAGAATCCTCAAAACACTTCTAAGTGAATGGAAAATTCAAGTAGTGTAAAAATTAACTTTAGGAAAACCTCTTATTTTGTGGTATGCACCACATAAAAATACAAACATGCGGAGTGAGAAAATTTGCATTCTGGACATGCACAAAAATATTCTAATATATAAAAGCAGTCATCAGATCGGCAACTCAAACGTGCAAGTGAATAAGAATCCTTAAAAATATTGAAATGAAGCATTTGCATTCATCTCATGTTAAATTATTGGTGTAAATAATGAAATTAAGATATTTTTAACCTTGTTCACACATTGTGAGATAATTTTTAAAATATCTTAAAAAAATGTCTAACGCATCATGTAGAAGCCCTAAAATTCTACAAATGTGTTACGCCAATGCACTGAAAGGCATACACCCAATCAAAATTGAATTTTTACATATGCTTTGATAAACGTGCTTAACATTTATTCATAATATTTGAGAATTATGTGTGGACTAAAAAATAAAATCAACGCAAATTCGCATCAATTTGAGAAGTGTGTAAATATTTTTAAAGACGACTAATTTGAAAAAAATATAAACTTTTTTTATTTTGAAAATTAAAATTAGATACATGAAGTTAGCTTTTGGAGTGATCTTCCTTAATAGGATAATGTCATAAGTCCTACTTAATTCGATACTTCTCACAAGAATTAGAGTTACCATGTTTTCAACCAAAATGTAAATATGAATTATATATAATTCATACTTTGATGATAACTGTTTTTACATAAACCGTGTGAAGCTAAAAAGCTGAGAACCATGCCATTCAAGCTCGTTCATTTATCTTCTTAACTTGCTTTCATCAAGCATGAATATGGCTAAAGTTCTAAAACACTATTCATGCTTGTTAATTAATTTAATTAACAAGTTCAAGCCATAAGCAAACTAATCAGTTTTATGTAGGATACTTGATAATATAAGCAAATATTTGCATTAATATTTTTTTATGAATTTAAGAATAATCTACTCATTATTATTTCCATTGTTATGTGAATGAATATATGTATCTATGTATGTTTGTATATATATATATATATATATATATATATATATATATATATATATATATATACATTTGCGGCAAAAATGGCTTCGTCTCTCTCGCTCTCGTTGTGTTAGGGTTTGCCATAGGCGAACCCTGGTTTATCTGATTCACTGTATCTTCATCGATTTAGTCTTTTCTCGTCTTCGTCTTCGTCGCCTGTTCGTCATCGCGTCGCAGCAGCCCGTTGTATCTCGTGATTCAGCGACTCTCACGTAAAGGTATCAGGCTTGGGGGCGACATTTAAAGGACGTCTAGGCGTAGGCTTCTTCTGCGGCTCGTTCTTTCATCATCCTGAGAAGCGCGGGCTCCTGCGGCTTCTTCTGCGGCTCACGGCTCGTTCTTCGTCATCCTGAGAAGCACAGGCTTTTGGCTCCTATCGTTGCTCGCAGTACTGTGAAAGATGTTTTGGCACGAGCTTTCCTTTGGCTCAAATCGCCCACTGCTTGACTTCCCTTTCGGCATTTGCTCTTTCTCTACTGTCACTTTGCTGTCCCACGGCCCCACCTCCCTCTTTTAGGGATGGTTTCAGACAGATCGTATGTTGTTGTCCTTGCGGGTGTTCACAAGTTAGGTACACCTAAATCACCATTTTTTCCTCCTTCATTTGAGTGGGAGGACATCAAGAAGTATGGTAGGAAGAATGAGAAGTCTGACGTCTTTTTTACAGAAGACAATGGTATTCAATTTGCTTCCTCCTGCCGTCTGAATTTGGTTGGGAAATTTCTATATGATCATTTCCTAAATGGAGCTCATTCGGAAAGAATTTAAGCTTATGCACCTTGTTGGAGAGTGAAAAATTGGACTATTAGATAGGAGACACGCTCTTATTCAAATTAACAATGAAAAAAGTTACATGCGTTTATTTGCTAGAAAGATAATTTGGATGGATAACAGAGAAATGAAGATTCTGAAATGATTTGTGAATTTTGACCCACAGAAGGAACCGTCAATCATTCCGGTTTGAATTTGCTTCCTTGGTCTAAAATTTCATTATTTTTCTAAAAAGTTATTGCACAATATTGCTTTAGCTTATGAAAAATCACTCAAGACGGACATTTCTACTTTTAATCTTTTCCGTCCATCTGAAGCCAGAGTAGTTATTGAAAGAGACATCACTTCACTCACTTCTGAGGAAATCTAGTTGGGTACATAACAACATGGATATTGGCAGAAGATAGAGATTGAGTCTTTTCTGTCGTATTGTTCGAACTGTCGTATGTTCGGCCACTTCAGTTCCCAATGTCACCATCTACACCCCCCAACTCAGACAAAAAAAAGTTCTCTGCTAGAGGCTGTGATTCCATCTCATCCCGATCAACACCAAGTTTTTGACACTATTGATTATGAGAAGGATACCTCAGAAGACTTTAATATCCCCGTAGGCAATATGAGAACCATTCATTCCCCAGTTATAGCTCCCCAGTCTTTGGAACCTCCTATCGTGGGGAAAAGAGAGATTCTTCAATATAGTTAGAAATACTTCCACTGCTTCACTACCGTCTTATCATGTCCAGAAAGATGTTAATATTACTTAGGCTCATGGGGATCGTGATGTGCAACGACCTACACCTGTCCGACCATCTTTGGAATATATTGATGAGATGAGTCAATCTTCGGATGAGGAATGACATATCTACACATCTAGGAGGAATAAGAAGAATGAAGATCTGCTCGAGCTCATGAATCTGATGGATGATACTTTGGTTACTACAGACAATGGTACTTACCTTACTAATTTGTTAATCCGCTCACTTCTGAGAACTTGAGGGAGGAGGACTAAAGTGGGACGTCCCTAGCAATTTTGTGTCATTTTGTGATTTTTTTGTTTTTTTGCCTTTATGTATATTTGTTTTGTTTGGGTTTTGTGTGCGTTGTATTGTATGAGTTGGGCTTTCTTTTAGGCCCTCTCATACAACATTTTTGCATCTCTTTCGTATTAATATATTTGTCCTTGGCCTTTTTAAATATATATATATATATATATATAGCAAATTCACAATGATACAACATACACAAAAGGCCAAAAAATACGAAGTAAACCCAAAAAACCAAAAAAATAACACCGAATGAAGGCTCCAAAACAACTATTGAAGTGTTGAGATGGCATATCAGGAGATATGCGTGAAAACGATTTTGAATGGAGCGAAGATTCTGCAATTTGTCGCCGCAATATTACCAGTCAATACCCAAATAACCCCTAATTGCAACGTCAAATAATTTTGTTGAAGATTAAATATGTATGTGATTTGTAAATAAAGGGGGGGGGGGTTGTTAATCCCATTCCTTAAGGATTAGACCTCTCCCCCTCTTCCTGGTTCTAGGGACGGAGTCCAACAAACATCTTGTATATGGTTTGTCGTCCGAGACAGTCAATGTGTCATCCTGTATACGTCTGAGTTCACACTTTCCTTTGTATCTATTAGGTCGGCACTATTTTGATTGAGTTGTTAAATTGTCGGCTGCTAGGATGGATATCCTAAAACCTGTTTTAATTTAATTTATTATATATAATTTGGAAAAAATAATATTTTAAATTTTTGAAAATACAAGATCAAACCGATCTCGTATCCTAGTAGTTTAAATAAACGAGCATAATACCGTAAGTAGTGCACCTATCTCGAGGGATATATACATTACTTACTGGTGAATGTTCGATTAAATAAACTAAAGATTGTATGATCATTTTAGATCTGCGAAAACCATTTTATTTATAAGCTGACAATTTCTCCTATTTAATACGAAGAATTAAATAATGTTTATATTAACCTGGGTCCGGAAATGTTTTCTATAAGGGTAAACCTCTATAGTTAATTACATTTTTAATAACCAGAGTCACCCAAGAAAACTCTCGATAAAAATCTTGAGATATTATCTTCAAGGAGTTCAAAAGGGTAAGACTTTTTAACGAGATCGGACAAAGATGTGTGAAAGGGGAATGACTTAAGTTTGTAACATTTTATTTTGGAATCCAAAAGAGGAAGAACTAGGGGATGTCATAGATCCGGAGGAGAATCTCTATGACTTCTCAAGCTATCCTATGGTTTGACTTCAATTTTGAAGATTAGAATTATTGAATGTTTCATCCTCGAATTCCTATAAATTCATTATTTAATTCTAAAGAATGATTTAGCTGGTGAAGGCATGTTTTGCTGTTGAAGATGACCGTGCTGCCCACAATGTTAGCTCCAAGCTTCTCGTCGTGACGAGCTTAAGTATTCTAATGTGTACGGTTATGATGTCAAATCAGATGTCCCTAAGGTTATGGTCATTTAAATATTATAGGCATATTAAAGTTGATTAGAACGACACCGGTTAAGATCTTACGGTTGTCTCGTTACGGTACCACTATTTTCTATCGGGTTCATTTAGTTCAAATGAATTTACTAAACTCAACTTAATGAGTTTTATACTTTCATTTAGACTGGGGGAAATCTCGTCAGCAACCATAGATTGCCTCTTCCGAGGAATTCCCGATCATCCGATAGAGATGTCTTAATTTAGTTGCAATTGTTGTTTTGTGATGTTTGTGATTAAATTTTGAGTTATATTATATTTTGAATGTTGTGACGGTGAATTTTATCTTCATTGATTTCAATTTTGGTTTTAGTTTCAGTTTTGTGGCTATCCTAAAGATTTTGATTTTCATGCAGGGTGACATTAACATGCAAGTTCGTAAACATAAAAGTACACTGTAGAAAGCATGAGAAAAGAAAGCAATGTAAACTGTAAAAGTGTACCTGGTGAGTCTTCTCATTCCTCCACCTGAAAAGTCAGTACTTGCAAAGCACATATATGTATATATAATTTTTGCAGGAATTAAAGTATGCTTATAAGGGAAGTAGAAAATACAAATTTAAGGTGTGTCCACCAGATCTTATGTCATAACTGAATCGGTTTAAATTTTGAGGATGATTCCATTAAGCAAATTATAACAAGTCCAGATGTTCTACAAGATTTCCAAAGAATTATGAAGAAGTTTCGGGTACCCTAGACATTTCATAGTCCTTAGAATTATCTTGAGTTCGTTTTGGTCTTATTATGTTTACTATATAGTTTATCCAATTAATACCCTTATGCTCATTGAATCATGATGTTTTGATTCTCTCTTAAATGGGTAATCATCAATTGATATCTCATTTATGAGTAAAAGACCTTTTGGGCGCAACTTGACTTAATTAAGAAATTTAGTTAATTTGATTTTTAAAAAATGAACTTGTAGTGTTTTTGAAGGGTTTTAAATTAATCATGATTGATTATCTAAAAACAAAATTTTGATTAAGCCTAGTTCACTACCAAACCCTTAAGATTTAATAGATAGGTTTATGATTTAAATTTTTTTTTTAATATTTATATCCTCAACCCTTATCATGAATTATAAATTATCTCAAAAACCATTAGTTGAGGGTTAAAATCAGTGAGTTATAATCTTAAAATTAAACCCCTCACCTTGATATCTTCCTATTTAATTATTCTTCCAAATTTCATTAATTTGAAAAATTATAAATTTGTCCTTTATGAGATTCAAAGTCAAGTTGGTTTCTACCTCTTATCTCTTTTATGTTTCAATCATCAAGACATGTTATTTTAACATCACTTGTTGCCCATTTAGCTCTTTTGATTAGCCTAAATATTAATTAAGCTCTAAATTTTAAAATTATACTTTTGCCCCTAAGGCCTTAACGCCCTATAATTCATCAAATTAGACTCAAATGACTTGAAGATTTTATGTTACGTCGCTCATGGGTTAATTAAAACATCAGAAGAGAAAATGTGATTTTTTCAAGTTTATTTAATTATTATTATTATTATTTTTAATGCAAAATATAGATTTTCAATGAAAATTAATAAACCAACCAAATTAAAACATATGTCATTAAGAAAATTATTGGAGGTTCACCTAGGTCAGATGACCAGTTGGACCAATTTTCATGATTTTTAGTGGTTTCATTTAACTGTGAAAATTATTTTTTAGTTTTAAGTATTATTTAAATATAAATAAATATTTAGATGGAAAATTAAGTTTTATATTTTCATTAAATCGCTCTGAGTCCAGGAAACCCAAAGAAACAAATTTCATATTTTTGTGATTTATATTTTAACACTGCTGTTGCCGGTCCCAAGCCCGGATGCGAAAAGTGGAGGGTTGCGTTAGGTAGTCGACAGCCAGCGTAAAATTTGTCGAAAAAATCATGACATGAATCCTTTTGATCATTGTGTAAGTGCTAAGGTGTCCCCTGGAAGCGACGCGCTGTATAACCTGAATACAGTGAAAAGTGTGCAAGGGCCGCTACACCGGCGCACGGGTGTTGTGTTAAATAAGCAAGAGTTCCCACATTATGGACGAATGCGGGTAAAGAAGTTAGTCCATGAAACTAATGAAACTAATATTAGGATAGGATCTTGGAATATAGGCACTCTCAATGGTAAATTAATGGTATTAGTTGATATTATGATTCATAGGAAAATTAATATCTTATGTATTCAAGAAACTAAGTGGGTTGGAGAAAAAGCTAAGGAGATTGATAATTTAGGTTTTAAACTTTGGTATTCTGGTAAGAGTCGCACTAGAAATGGTGTAGGTGTAATTATAGATAAGAGTTTGAAAGATAATGTTGTAAATATCAATAGAGTTGGTGATAGAATTATAGCCCTTAAGATTATCATTGATACTAAGATTTTTAATATTATAAGTGTTTATGCTCCTCAAGTAGGTTTAGA
>NEWO01000148.1:229367-312932 GCA_003013225.1 Phalaenopsis aphrodite | reverse complement strand
TTGGATTACATCAGGGATCGGCTTTAAGCCCATATCTTTTTGCTTTAGTTTTGGATGGTCTTACTGGACATCTACAGGAGGATGTACCTTGGTGTATGCTTTTTGCTGATGATATTCTTCTCGTGGATAAAACGAGAGAAAAAACCCAGGAAAAACTTGAATTATGGAGGTCTACTTTGGAGTCTAAAGGCCTTCGTTTAAGTAGAACTAAAACTGAATACATGGAATGTAATTTTAGTAGTAATAGCTCTAGTGACATAAGTGTGATTTTGGGTGATCAAATTATTAAAAGGTGTGAACGATTTAGATATCTTGGGTCCGTTGTCCAAAGCGATGGTGATATAGATGGGGATGTTAATAGTAGAATTCAAGTTGGTTGGTTGAGTGGAGGAATGCTTCGGGCTTTTTGTGTGATAGAAAAGTACCGCTAAGACTGAAAGGAAAATTTTATAAGACGGTGGTGAGAACTGCAATGCTCTATGGCGCTGAATGTTGGCCTTTAAAAGAGAAGCATAATAATAAGTTAAGTGTTGCCGAGATGAGAATGATTAGGTGGATGAGCGACTTTACACTTAGAGACAAAATGCGGAATGAATATATTCGTGATAGGGTTGGTGTAGCTCCTGTGACAGACAAAATTAGAGAAAGTCGTCTTAGATGGTTTGGTCATATTAAACATCGACCATTAGATGATCCGATCAGGAGAGTAGATGTTTTAGATTCGACTTGTGTTAAGAAAGGCAGAGGTAGACCTAGGAAGACTTGGGCTTATTGTATTAAAAATGATCTTAATTTATTAGAACTAAATGAAAATATGACACTAAATAAGACGCAATGGAGAAAAAGGATTCATGTGGCCGACCCCACGTAGTGGGATTAAGGCTTTGTTGTTGTTGTTGTTGTTGTATATTTTAATATTAAAATTATTTTAGTGAAACAATAGGGAAAATCCGTTTTTAAGCCTTTTAAAATTAATATCTTGACTTAGAAAATTGAGAAAATTATTTTAATTAGTTCTAAGTGATCAGAAAGTCAAATGTGACATTTTAGTGTGTTTTTACAACTTTGTGATTTTTATAATTTTTAATTGATTTTGTAATTATTTTAAGGCTTAAAATTAGTGGGATTAAGACTTTATTGTTGTTGTTAAAGGCTTAAAATTATTTAAAAAATGAAGTATTTATTTTTATTTAAATTTCATTTTTCTTAGGTTCCTCTGGTTATAAGGAGCTCCAAAAACTAACTTTGGTAATTTTTTGAATTATATTTTAATTATTATATTTATTTTAATACAAAAAATGACATTTCACTTGATTAATACATTTATGTAACCAAATTAACTCCAATTGACTTGAAATTTTTATGGGGAGCTCCCATGACTTTAAATTACTGCGTGTAATTGTTTTTGTGCCATTTATATTCATAATTACTCCAAATTAATTTTATTTCATTTTTTAAGGGTTGGTTAGGATTATTTTTAATGAGTTAAATCAAGTTTATATTTTTCATAGGGTTCTCTGATCACAGTGAACCTACCAAAACAAGTTTTGTATTTTTCTGATGAGTGTTTTAATTATTATAGTTTTTAAACCAAAATAGAGACCATGAACTTGAAAATTAGATATCTATGCTTAGGGATCTCTTATGACCTTAGAAAAATCATGAAAAAAATCCTAATAACATGTAGAATCAAAGCCCCAAATATCAAGTCATGGTGAAATATCTATGCAAATGGAGAATCAAAGTAAGAAAAAAACTAATTAATTAAAAATAATACATGCATCAAATAAACTTGAAAATGTTTCCACATTGTTCTTCTCTCTTCACTGAACAACAATGTATTTTTATTTTATTTTTATGATTTTTTTTACACAAATTTATGCATTTTTTAAGTTCTGGGAATTAAATAAATAGTATCTGCGTCATCCTCGTACGCGTCGAGGAGACGCGTGTCTTCGCCGGATTGTGCGAGAGTCAGCCCGCTCTTTTCGAACAGTGGCTCCGTTCGGCGCAATCAGGACCGTCCAAGCGATACACGGAAGATCAGATGGCGCGTGGTGATCGTCCCCAACGAAGCCAACCCGAGAACCGTCCATTTTCAAACTCTAATATCTCACTCGATTCTTAACCAAATCAAGTGTGATTTTTTTAAATTGTTCGTCTTGACTAGGATAAAACATCTATACGGTTGATCGACACTTAAATCAACTCTATGCACATTGAGAATCAAATGAAACTCGGTTTAGGGTTAACTTTTAATACCTTGGTCCAAGAGGGGAAGTCTCGATTGGATGCTTGTGGAAGCATCGTAGGGGTCCCAAGAGCTTAGGGATGGAGCCTCAAGTCATGGTTTCAACCAAGGCCAAATTAAGGGGTTGATCAAAGTCCACCTTAGGGTGCTCTGGTGATGGGGCTTTTGTGGGGGATCTTCTTTTCTTGTTGTCGGGATGGTGTGTGTGCAATTAATTTGAATTTGGTGGAGGTTTGAGGAGTGTCCTGTTTCGGCCTAGGAATTGGGCTAAAAATTTGAGCTCGAGCAGTGGATTTGGGTGGCTAAGGATGGTTAGGTTAAGCTCAAGAGGTCTCAAAGAAGCTTTGTGTGATGAGAAGATGGTAAGTTTGTAAGGAGGGTGTCTGCCAAAGTGGTAAGGGAAGAGAAGAGGTAGTTAGGGAGTAACCATCTTGTTGATTTCATTTAGCAAGCGACCATCATATTAGTTCATTTAGCAAGTAATCATCATATCAGTTCATATTAGTTCCTACATGTTTTGTGCCCCTTTATATAGTGGAAGGCTCATTACCTAATGGTTAATACATTTATTGGAGACAAAATAAATGCTATGATCCGTGACAGGAAATGAAACATTGCAAAGAAATATAAAGTAAACTGAATCAGATTGGAAAAGGGTTGGCCATGCTCTCTGTTCTTGGTTTATTTATGTTTGTTTTGGAACTAGGTGTGATGCATGAAAGACATGAGATTGCATTCATGATTTTTTTCTTTAGCGTGGCCTATGTGTGTGCACAGTCGACGTCAACCTCCTGCAACATTAGATTATACACATCCCTTCACATTTTCATAATACTCAACTGTTGTCTTTTTTGCTTTACCTAATACTCATTTATTTTATTAAGAGCTTTTTTTACTCATCTATTTCACTTTTTGATCTGCATATTCAGTTCTAAAAATCATCTAATGTATTTGAGTTCTAAGTACTTGGATTTTTTTAGCTTTTTTGTTGATTAGGCATTGCTTTGATTGGCATCATTCTGATTTTTAACGATGATTGCAGGATGCTTGTTCGTCATCTTCCAGAGTGGCTAAAGAGTTATACCATGCCTCTCGAGATGTTCTACTACTGTACAAAGCTATCATACCAGTGAAGGTCTTCAGATAAACAATGCGAGTTGTAGCTTTTTTTTGCTTGAAGTGTTAGCTTTACCATCATACTTAGCTGATGCATAATATTCAACTTTGTGATTACATCTTTAAAAGAATAGACTATGTTTTGATTCCACCCCAATTTTGTATTTAAGTCATCCATTCTTTCATTTAAAAAGATTATAATAAAATTATTATTTCTTTTATCACAACTCAGTTGATGAAGTTCATCATTATAATCATTATTAACCTTATCCTAATTTTTTTGACCCCCCTTTTCTATCATCCTCTATTGATGCCTGTTAAAATTCTGCACTTGTGTTAACTCTATCTTGCACAAATTTTTATGAATAGCTTCAAATTATTTCATGTGATTTACCACTTTTCCTTGGTTGCCTTTTCTATTAGTTCGATCAAATTTCCTCTATGGTATATGTTTTGCTCTTTGTTCTCATGACCAAATTACATCCCTATTTTTTGTTACCTTTCTTCCATTTCAATATGTGTCCTTTGAATTATCTTTGTTATATAATTTATTTATTTATTTTATATTTTTTCTTTTTTTTATTATTTTATTTTATTTTATTTTATTGAGGTTATGAAGCATAAGGTACTGGTGATTTAATGATGTTTTGTGATAGGAAGCTATACTTTACTGCCTAGAATTGCTACTAACTGAATAAATATTTAAGTTACATTCAACAAAGCTATGCTGGAGTAAGGATAAATCAAATATTTATCATGGTGGCAGTTTTACCTTACAGTTTATTTTTTTTTTCTTAATTTGCATAAAACAAATATAGAAGATAAGAAACCATTGGTAAACTCAACTGACGCGAGAACTATCCTGGGCTGAACCTTGGATAGGTCCAACTAGGGATGGAGGGGGGTCGGCCAACCAAATTGGTTAGGTTAGGACAGCCGTCCAAGGGGAGGGGTCTCCCTCTCCTAGTTATCTATTACTATATATATATGTTATTTTCTCTGTTTAGGGTTCAGTTTTGGTTTCAGACGTTTTTATCGTCGGCGTCTTTACCTTTACTAGGGTTGTATCTGAGGATAAGTGGTGCTCCAACTGTATCCTGCTTTAAGTTTGTAATTACCTCCACTTATTTCCTGTTTCTTCTCTTCACCTGCTTGCCGCCATCCTTCCTGCGCACCCCCTGATTGCTGCCACCATCCTTGTACCCTCCCTTGCTCCAGCCACCTGCTACTTGTTGCTGTCTAGCCGCATCTCTATTCTTTATTGCTGCTGGTTGCTTTTCAGTCACCCGTCCCAGCACCACAACAGCCTCCAGCAACCCATTAGTTGCGCAGCAGCACTCCTACCACCTCCAATTCCCTATTTTTGCTAATTCAGCAGCAGCCAATCACTTTCGTCCTCACCATAGGTGTCTATTGTTTGTGTTGTTAATTTTCCTATTTTCAAGATTTTTTTTCTAACCCCTTTTGAATATTAGCAATAATATTTTCATTCTTTTGCAATTTTTGTTAACTCTGGTATCATTTGGTATCAGAGCTAGCATAACACTTGTTCTATCCTAGTTTTTCTAGCCTACCAACATATCTCCACCTCAAAAATTTTCTTTCCTATCCTCAAATACCCTTTCTAATTTCACAAATTTAAATCATAACCATACCAGCAAAGTGATACATGCCCAAGCCTACTCAAAAAGAGGTACAACGAAAGATCTGTCAACTACAACAGAATTATACCTAAAAAGTCTTGGGCATGTTTTGTAAAAATGATCATAATTTATTAGAATCAATCGAAAATAGGGCACTCAATAGGATGCAATGGAGAAAAAAGATTTATGTATTGGAACCCACCTAGTGCGATAAAGGCTTGTTGTTGTACAAAAATGGCAGCGATGGATGATATCACATAAGTACGACTCAAAATGCTTTGAAAATATTGAAAGTTATCAATCGTCGCCTGGCTCGTGAAGCAGAGCACAACAATGCAATTAGAATGTTAAATGTACAATTCTTCTTAGCTCATGTTAATTCGATTTAAGGTTTAAAAAATAATAAATAAATCTACCTAAGAAATAGAGAAAAATGAATGTCAGAAGTACCCAAGACGAGTTCATAACTGATACATCAACAAATTTTCATCATTCGACATGATCTTGTGGCATGACATGAATCTCTTGGTAATTTTTTGAGCAGTAAATGTTAGCATCATCTAGAACTCAATTTTAGCAAACTTGTAGTCAAACTGACTGACTTGATGAAACAGACCCAACGATTATAAAATTGGCTTGATCTAAGTTGAACCAAGCCCAGATGAAGTCATTAAATCACTTTTAGAAGCTTTCCCGACATAACTAGAATGTCAAACAGATCTTGAATCTGGCAAGCTTATAGTTACTTCGAGCATCTTGAGAAGATGAATCAAACGAGCCTAAGACTGCTCAAATTTGATATCATTGAGGCACTTAAATCTCTATTGAGAGCCATCCAATCAATGGCATATCTCTGAACTCTTCGATCAGAGTGGTCTGGATTCTTTTCTTTTTTACATCTTGAATTCTATAAATAGAGCCTTACTCCCATTTTTAGAGGGGAATTAGATCTTGATTAAGTGAAAGGCTAGAGCATGGAGAAATGAGAATTGAATTCCAAGACATGGCACTGACGATCCGGTGAACTACTTCTGAAGTTGCCAATCATTGCTGGTCAGCCCTTGCTGTCCGCTGCTAGTGAAGAAGCAACCTACGAAGCAACAAATCATACCGAATGTCGCATCGACCCTGAAGACGGTGAACCGAAGCTCCAATAGTGACTCTCTGTTGATCTCTCCCTACCATATTGCAACGAGCTCTTCCATGTATCGATGTTGTAACTCGAGAAGATGTGTAACACTTTCCCGCATATGAGATAAGTTGTTGTACCTGTAATTACCAACTCATAGTGAAACATGTCAAGTGGGCAAGATGCCTTGATTTTTTTCCCTTTACATTTTTTTCGGTTAAAACATTTTATGTCCCTGTTGGTTGTCTTCTTTCATTCGAGTGTGTGCTGGATTTTCGTACAACTTTAAGACAAAAATTTATTACTTTATATATGTGAATTTTCTAGCACTCATCAGTAATCATGTTGCGACTTTATTTAATGAAACGATAGTAATGACAAACAACTTAAACAATATCATGTAAGTTTAGCTCGAAACATATCACACATCAAAATAAATCAATTATTGTCCATTTTGCAAGACGGATTTTGTTGATACATCTAAAACATCAAAATTACTCCAAAAAAAAAAGACATCTATAGAAAGATTCAAAAATCAACCTCGGTGAGATAATGACAAGAAAATAAGACTTCACAAACAATGAAAAATTTCTCAAATAGAAAAAACCTAAAGTTTTTTAATCAATTAAATTTGAATTTTTTTTTTTAACTTAATAAAAAAGTCCATCCCAAGTGATTCTATCCCATAAATATGATCAATCACCAATATCGTTATCCAATCTCTATCAAATTCAGCACCGTAGTTCTCTCTTATGTTTCCTACATATGAGTTGTCCAATTTTAATTTACAAAAAAGAAAAGACTAAAATAAAAGCCAAAATGAAACTTTATGCTCATCTACTTATATATTTTTCTCTAAAATCCTAAAACCTCGCTGCTTTTTCTATTTACTATCTCCTTTGCCTAGCCACATCCATCTCACCAACCATAGTGCCTACTCTCTTCAACTGTCTCGGTTTAGCACTTGTTTGAGCTCCTTTATTTGCAAGCTATGAACTTGTATCTCCTGACATTCTTATCCAAAACCTTCAGCAACACAAAGAAGCCAAGAAGCTAAGATGAGAGTTTTTTGGCCAAGGCTGACATGGCCAATTGCATGCGAAGAATAAGAGTTCCTGACCTCCATTGATCAAATACTCAAGCATTGACCAACCCATTTCTACTTTTACCCAAATTCTCGAAACTTTCCATGATAGAGAGGAGAGGAGCTTGTGATGGGAACTTGTTGGCAATGCATCAACAAACTGGCTCTCATCTTTTCCCATCATTGGCTCTTCAAATGCAAGCAATCTCTTGTGACTCAACCGATATCAAGCCAGTCACCATCGACAAATCCCTTTTTCGTTAATTTTTTTCTTTCTATCCTTTATGACCACCAAATCCCAGACTCCCTCTCTGACATATTAAACTACAATTCATTGCCAACAACCACTAATATTTTCACCCAGGTTATCTCTAACACCCCTAAAACTTCAAATCCTTCTTCCTTACATTAATTCGAGCAACAATTCACACATTGGCTAGCTTCCTTTTTGTGCAAGCTCATCACTTGTGAAAGCATTGATGAGTCTTTAATCTCCGAACTAGTAGCCTCCTACACTAAAGTATTGAAAAACTTTTAAATGACATCAACTAACCACTCTAAACCACCCATAACTGCAATTCATCACCACAAAATCACTCCAGTTCTAAAGTTAGCCAAACTTTTCCTCCAATCTCTGGTGACTTAACCCTTAAGACCTCCATCCAAAAATCTCCCCACTCATTCTTTGCCATTTCTCTCTAACTTTCTTTCTCTTTCCTTCTAACTCATTTTTTCTTTCTCTTTCTTAAATTAGAGAAAAAGAAAGTTATTTCTAAAAAAAAAAAGAAAAGGGGGAAAAAGAAAAAAAACATAAAAAAAGAATAAAACAAAGAATGAAGGGGAAATTCAAAATTAAATAAATTGAAAAAAAAATGTGTATTTGATTTCCTTCTGATGGTCCTATTGACTTGTCTTCAATAACCACCTCGATGATCGTAAATGTAACATGGTAACTTGGCAAAGTAACCATTGCACTAGGCATAGATACCCGTGTGCATTATTTCTATGCAGTGGAAAAATTCAAACATTGGTACTCATGTACTGGAAGGAATCCCTCTAGATACATGGGGAGGTTGTCAAAATTTCAGTGAATAAAGAAAAAAAAATCAATAGAAGTATAAAATAAAATTTCAGTGAATAAAGACAAAAAAACCAATTGAAAGGAACTTTATGGATATAAAGGCAACTAAAATGAAATTAAAAGAGCCTAAAAGTATAAAATAAAATTTCATTGAATAAAGAGAAAAAACCAATTGAAAGGATTTTTATGGATATAAAGTTAGCTAAAATGAAAAATAAAGAACGTAAAAATTTAAAATAAAAATGAAATAAAATTCAAATTGAGATGTGTTGTCAACTTTAAAGACAAATGAACTTGAGGTTGGATTTACAAGGGACTTGATAGCTCATGCATGAGCAAGAATTAAACTCAATGGGTCTCTTGTGAGCATATCGTTGACTACTAAAAACTATTAGAACCATGAATTGCTTGCAAATGACTAGAGTTTCTAAGGAGTGCCCTTGTAGGGTCCATCTAATCATTCATGTGGACCAAATGCTAGCATGCCAACATTGCTTTGAACCAAAATAAAGTTATAACTCCCTAAAATTGCCACCAAGTTTATAATAGGTATTTGCAAGCAAATGAAGTTAAGCATTGAGTTTTAAAGGAAATGCTATGCTCACTTTTCTATGATGATGCATTGGCACGAACAATATTTGGGCATTTTAAGTCATGTAAGCACACCAAAAGACACTTGCACTTGCATCTTTTAAGAGATATCAAATCATTAAAAGCAAGTTATTGCATATGGGCTTTAATAGGATTACTGATATGTAAATTCAAAAGTAAAAATGCAGCGTGCACCAAAATGTAAACTCTCAATTTCTTGCCTACACGCTCAATGTAATGTTAGCACAGTCTATTGCGCAATGAATTTTCAAAGTGAATTCAAACAATGTGTAAATTACAAATCATATCTTTTTCGAGCAAGTGGGCACAATTGAAAAAAAAATATGTAAACAAATTCAATTCAGCATTCTGTTGATGGTTGTGTTGAAAATCAATCCCAATTATTGAGGTTCCTGTTTTTAAAATATCATTAATCCTAAAGCAACTTCTTTTGAGCCTACATTCTAATAGAATATGATAACTCAAAAGAACCTATAAAAATACAAAAAAATAAAATAAAATAATAAAAAAAATTAAAAAAATCTAGAGGAATTTATTCTTGAAGTTAATGCAATCATTCATCTATAATTAGTATTAGTTTGATGAGGATGATAAATTTAAAATAATCCATGCTTACAAAGGGCCAATGCCATATTAAACATATTCATTGTTTAAAAAATCGCTTTAGACACACCCCTCAAAGCACTCCTGAATTGAGGCTCAATAAAAAAATGCCTTGTGGCTTGAGCTCATGTTGTTAGTAAGGTTTATGCCTTTTTTGTCTAAGATATGTCTCATGACCTTATGCCTCAAGTTATTTGTGGTGGCGCCTCAACAAAGTTATATAAGAAGGTATATTATATTATATCATACTTATATCTAATATACCTTCTCAAAAGAGTTTACAGGTAAGTTACACACAATTAAATATTTAGTTGTGTTATTAATTTATTAGTTTATTTTAAATTCTATGAAATCCAATATTAACTGAAGTTTGAAACAAGAAAAATATAGTGATTGACAAAGTTTAGAAAATGTTCATGAGACAGAATCAGGGGATGATAGAAATATTACATCTTTAAACTCATCTGAAGTTGTTGAAAGTAATGATGAGGCTGCTATAGATCGTGATTTTCATGACATTTAAATTTGAGCAAGTGCTTACCTTGAAACACATTTCATATTTTCATTGTACATTTAAGTTTGAGATTTGTTATTTATGACATTATAATGATGAATGAAGAAAATATGTTGATAATTCATGTTATATTTATGAATTATTTTAAATTTATGAGTTTTAATTTCTGTTTCAAGATTTTCATTTTTATTCTCCTTGAGCTTTATGCCTTGCTTCATTAAGATGAAGCACCTTAGTTCTTGTATTTGCCTTTTTGAACCTTGGGCATATTTCTATGGTCACTCAAAGATTTTATGTTAGTAAGGATGTGAAATGTGTCGGGTGATTAGGTGATTTTATTTCATATGACAACATGAAAATGTATAGTCATGATTGAGTGATTTGTGGCAAGATGATTTCATTAAATTATGGTTATTGTCAAAGTCATTAAGTTCCTCAATGACCCAAAAATTCTGAGTGGTGAATTTAATTGTGTGTTTGATAGGGCATGTAGCCTTTTGTTAATTAAGTCCTACTTGCAATTATTTTTTTATATAAAAATTCACCGAATGTTTATAAGATCTTCTTAGGCGATTCAATCCATGGTTGCGAACAAGGATCCCAAGTCAGGTTTATCAACTATCTTTGTTGACCAAGTAAAACAGAGCCCATGACAACTCAAAATATTGAATACTTGAAACCTTGATTGCCATTCATCTTCCCCATCTACTAAGTTGATGGTGGTATTTTTCTCTTATCCTAAAATTCAAAATTATGCCACCACATGCTAAATCACCCTTACTACATATTGACTAGCATTTCTCGAAAGTTATTTCTCCTCGTCCAAGAGGATAATTAACCACAGGGGCTTTAGCCCATGAGAAGCCTAGAATTAGATCTTAAAGTCCTTGTAAAATGAGGGCGGAATCTTTAGATACATTCATATCCAAAATATAATTTGACTTCTGAAAATTTGACTTGGTACCAAGAACTCTCTTATAGGAGTTGGGCATGAAATTTTGGAACCGAAACTATTTTTTATTAAAATTTATTTCTTCGAGAACAATGATTTTATTGATTTTTCAGTTTTAAAGTAAACAAATTGGGCTGTCTATGTTTAAAACAATCGTTTATTCTTATGTTTAAGTAAACTGTGAGTTTAAACACTGATATGAATCTTAGTTACACATTATTGAAGATGTGGAAATCATATCTTGATGTATGCAGCCTGATGACCTATACTTTATGGGAATGAAATCTGAGGAAAATTTAAATTTAAATTATAAGCAATAGAAGGAAACTCGGGCAATAAGAGACTCACATTGTTAGATGCAAAGCTGAACATGTTTAGTGTGAATTTTTGTTGGTTATGAAACTGAGTAACCATTGCAATTGATGATTGCAGTTGTCTTCTCTAGATTTTTTTCATATATGTTTAAGAATCAGGATGGATGATAGTATTAATTCAGATTACCTTTCACAGCCAGTTGTGATATGTAGATGCATGTATAATTCAGATTACCTTAGTTATGATATGGTTGCTCTTTTATAATAATCATACATGAACTTAGTTTATATAGTCTATAGCAGAGGTCTGTGAAGTTAAGTTTGCTGGACATTAATTTTTTAAATATATAAACGTCCTTCTCGGTGCGTTACTTTTGTCGCTTATATTTCTATTTTTCATTTTGACTTTTTTCTTACTTGTTTTTTATGGAAACGCTACAGCCTACTTGTTTCATATATTTCCAAAGAAAGCTGATATATTCTGTGTTTTCTATGCATGTAGTTAGTCAAGCAGCTGCATAATGTCAGCCAGCAAGCGGTAATTGTGCATAATGATTGTTACTATTTGTCTCAAGAGATTGCTGGGCTTGCTTTTCAGGTTACTTTTATTCTATAACTGATCAAGTTATTAGAAATGTTTCCAGTTCAAATGTCACGTATCAATCCTTAATTGTTCTTAGTGCTTTTCTTTGGCTTGCAACATAACTTAAACTGAAGCATTTTAGACACAGTGTTACACTGTTTAAATAGATATCTGTTGCTATGGATGGGAATAATACATACCATTTATTTCTGTACCACAGCTTGGCAGATGCCCGTGGGAAATGCTCATTTGTGTTTGCTCTTTATTCATTAACCTTGTGTTTTGACATTCCGTGAACAAAATTTCCATGGCTAGTTTCTTCATTCTCCGACTATCATTTTTAGGAATAGTTTCCAAGCCATGTATTAGAAACTTCAAGAGAGTTGATGATACCATGACCAGCGTTGTTCTATGCTTCATGTTGTTCTAAGCTTCTATCTACTTGCATAACGGCAGAGATTTGCTATTGAGTGTGAAGTGGACTTAAGCTGCCAACAAAGCAGAATTACAGCAGGGTTTCTGTAGTCTATTCTATTTAGATTTATTGTAACTGTCATTTCTATTCCTCTATCTCATGGTTACTAATGTGTGATACCGAGTCAACCCACCCCTCAGGTCAACCAAAGGCATAACCGAAAACGGCTTATTCAAACCCAATTTTCATTGAAACTCATTTTGACTTGTACTCGTTATGATTGAGTATAGAATTAATCTTATCAAAATTGTCACAAAGCAAATTCTTACATTTCAATTCCTTAATTAATTATCTATTAACAAATATAAATCAAGAAGCGTGTATAAAAAATCTTTAGAGAAAGAACAGAGCTTTTAAAAACACTTTAAATATGAAATCATATGCACTCTAAGAGTCTTTTGCAACTTTTTAAATTGTACATTCAAAGTCTATTCGAAATGACAAGTCACCTGGCTAATGGTTTATCTGTTTCTTACCACCTCCTTAAAATATAATAATATAATATCTGGTGAGATACACACTTAGTGAAATATATTGCCAAAACAAGAATTAAATGTATTAGAAAAAATTTACGTGCATATTGATTGATGATTACATGAGTAATAATAGTAGTAATAAATAAACATGCTTCGATACTCACATAATAAGGATTATCCACTTATAAATAGTAGATGCAACAATTTTCATAAGTAACAGAATTGGTACTGATAAGTCATTTAAGTCACTATACTATGCAATGTCATATGTGCATTTGCTTCACTTTTATTTTCATTCTTATTCTCAATCTTCTCTGGCTCAGAAATGTCGTTATTATTTTTGCATAGACCGACACATTTCATTTCATTAGGTCAGTCACATAGCCTGTCAAACATAATAATCATTGATAAAAATGGATCATTCCACACCGCACGTGTCAATGAAATCTTAATGCCCAATTTGTCTGTGTCAAACTTAATATTAGAACTCAGGGATTCAATTATTTTTTTAGCAGTGCTCATCTTGTCAATCGTCATACTATTGTATGTTCCTATGTGTCATCAACATAATTGTTTACCTATCAGTATACATGACTTTTCTTGATCATCTTAAACTTTTACAATCATTTTCATGTGCATTTATTGCTTAACTTGAATGCATCTAAAAACATTTGCTTTGCTAGTATGCTCAAGAAATAGATTATAACAGGTAATAATAAAATTTTTGTACTTAATATTGTATTTATTTGAAATACTATGAACTGAAAGTATGCAGGTTTCATTTGCATATTTAAACTAGGATGATAGTAATAATTATGCTCAATATAAATGAATTTCTAAATGTAAACATATAACAAATAAATTTACTAAAAGACAATAGTAAGCAATAGTCCTATATATTATTCTTCGATCAAACTGCCACGATCTCCCCAACAATAGGTTGCAAGTTTCCATGGGTAAAACGTCACACCACACTTAATCCTATAGCTAGCTCCCAATCAAAAACTCTATTCGATACCTTCGGTCAATGCTGGACCTATTCTCCTTCAACCACATTAAAGAATATGGTTAGGAGTGTCTCTGAGTCATGAGACCCAAATTCTACACCATCTATATAGATGTCACATTCTCAATGATGAGATTGCACATTTTTCCGTTCACACTGTAACTGGTGTAGAATATATTTTGATGAGTCACCACGAAACCCTCGTATCCTTGGTCTTTAGGACCCGTTGAACCACGAGAGTTTCTCCTTCATCGGTTGGAAGATGTTAAACCTCACCCTATTTCCTAGATGTCTTCTTTTCTCTATCCTCCTCCACGGTGCCCTGCTTGGTAAAAGACCCAACTCGGTTCGTCGAGCAACGGGAGTCGATGTGCCCAAACCAATGACATCTAAAGAAGTTTCGACTAAGAATTGTAGTGGATGTGTTACTCTTCTCGGGCAGCTTGCTTTGGGTGTCTCTTTCCTTATCCATACCAGTTTTGTCAAGTCCTCGAGGTGTGCTTCTACTTTTGTCTCCTATTTTGGGTGTCTGATTGACTGGTGGTGGTTTATTGCTCTGTTTTTGCTACCTTTTCACCTTCAATGCTAATGTCTGAACATCTCCAAGTGCCAATAAGGCTGCAAGTACACCACAAATGCTAATAGCGGGTTTAGGCTCCCCAGATAATGAGCTAGAGTGTGTTCTTCTGACTTGACCATATCACTCTTCATCTGCAACTAATCAAACTGAATTGTATACTTCTCCACTGATAGGTTTCTCTACTACAGGTGGTGGAGTCTCAGAAACTTATCTTGACGGTAGTGAGGATGTACGTATTTTCTCTTCATCGCCTTCCACATCTTCTCTTAATTGGTAATCTTATCATTGTCTTCTCTCTTCCACTGCCTTTGCAAGTTATCCCACAATAAGGAGGCATTTTTTCCTAATTCAATGGTTGCAAGCTTTACCTTTTATCTCCTGGGGCCTCTTTGCACTCAAAGATCCTCTTCACCGATTCTTATCATTCAATAAAATCACTTGATCCATATCTCCATCACATTTTGATAGATCCACCTTTATTTTGAAGTCTCTGTGTCCTTTGAATCTGTGCTCCTCTCTTGGTCTCCTTTGACACTGGATTCTAGAGCATCATGGCCTTTTTTCATCATCACTGAAAACGTCTTTATGGAAAGGGTTGAAATTCTCATCTTTATCGTCTCTTCAACTTTTCCTACTACCATCGAGGGTAAGTCCTCCCTGGGTTTCATTCTCAATCCTTACGTCTACGTTGAACTTGACGGGTCTCTTGTTTTATGTCTTCTCAGTAGGCTCGGGCATGTATCTCTTTGGTGACATGGCTAGGATTTTGAGTTGGGAGGTGAAACAGGGTGTAAAAATTGATTTTGGGTTGCTGATTTTGAAATCTACAAGAGAAAATTACTGTTCGATCAAAGTTTGGCCATAATTGTAATCAAAAAGATATTTTTTGGTGGAGTTGTGAGGCAGATGCTAAGAAACCTTAGGATAGGACTAGGATTAAGCTAGCTCTAATACCAAATGATATCGGAGTTAACCAAAATGAATTCAGAAATGAAATTTTTATTACTGAAATTAAATAGAGGTTACAACTCGTACCTGAAAACTAGGAAATAACGACATAACAAAATCCCAAACTAGGGCTTAGGCTGAGGTGGCTATTGGCTCGGTTGATTGGTAATGGGGGTCACTAGTTGTAGCAGCAGGTTGAGCTATGGAGGGTTGGCTTGTGGTACATCAGGGAAGGGATCGGTAGTTGGTTGTGGCAGGGAGGAAGCCTTTTAGGGGTAGTTTCGGCAGGGATGATTGTTGGTGGGGTGCAAGAAGTGGTGGTGACCCAGTAGGAAGGCAAGGAGAGAATATTGGGGGCCCAATAGGAAGGCAAGGGGGCGACCCGACTTAGCAGGAAGGAGAGGAGGGGAGGGTGGTTATGGGGATTGGCGGCTGGGAAACCTTGGGGATGAGAGTGCGGGGAAGATGACAAGAAGGAAAAAATGAGAAAATACACACCACTTCGGACGAGATACTGTCAGATCACCTTCTTGACGTCGAATATAACCTCAGAAGGAAGAAAGGGGAAGCAAATAGCTGTCCAAACAAAATTCTCAACAAAAACTAAACCTAAAATAGAGAAAACAACATATAAATAGTAGTAGGTACCCCCCCCCCCCCCCTCACTTGGGCAACAATCCTAGCCCTTAGAACAAGGATCGGCTCTCTATGAGCCCTAGAGCAAGCCCCGCATTAGTCCTATTTTTTCAAATTATGTCGTGTCTGTGTCCCCGTATCTGTGTCCATGATTCATACGATGATTCATACGATGCATGGATTATTGAACTTATTATACTGACTGCAACCACCAACGTTCGGAATTCATGAGTGTTACTTGTAAAACATACATTTGTGTTTGATTTTACTTTTATGGGCTTATGAACTAAAGGTGAGCGTTAGCTCCGAATAATTCCAAATTAGTTAAATGCCTCAAAATAATGGTGGTATGGTTCCTCTAATGTTATGATTTGATGTATTATTCTGGAAATTTCTGAAATAAGATATTTCTTTTTTTTTCTCAACTTTGCACAGATGTGGAGTATTTGAGTACAATAAATTTCATTTAGAACAGTACTGCTTCTCATTTTCCAGTTCATCTTCTAAAGAAATATAGTTGGAAACAACATGACAGTCTCATTTTGAAATAAAACTACTGTCTAAAACCTATCAAATTGATTAACGACTTTTTATATCAGTCTTCCCCTGCTTAGAGAAAATGCCTAGATTAATGAATTTGGTATGTTCAATAGTAATAGAAGATCCTTTAACCAAGCTTATCGTTTTCTACATTTTCTTCATATGAAACATTTTGCATTGGGCTTTACATTATTCGAAGAACTTTATATGCATTTCCTGTTTTATGATGAGTATATTTTGATTTTTTTTTTTCAGTTATGATGATTTTAATATGGTCAAAAGTCTCTCTTCTTTTATATTTGGAAGGAATATCTCAAGTATCCTTATTTACTCAGTACCGTGCAGATTTTCCATCATGCTTGAGGAAATTTATTGTGTTCGTTGATATTGCACCAAGCTTTTATCAGATGGCAGAGAACATATTACAAGAGCAAATTCAGCTAGTTCTCGATAATTTGAAAGAGGCAATTTCACTTGCATAAGTTCTCATAATCTTTATAGCTATGCCATTCGTTCAATTAATCCTTTTAGATGGCTGTGTGGTTTTCAGGCTATTAATGGGGCTGACGGGTTTCAGAATACCCACCAACAACAGCAGTTTGAATTGGCAACGTTCAGTATAAATCAGGTATATTTTTTATGCAAATTGTCATGAATTAAAAAAACGGTGGTAAATAGTAATATTATTTGTTTTTGAGCCTCCGCCACCTTTCCCCTCTCCCTAGCAGGGTATTTGTGTTTGTGCCGTATTTTCTTATTTCTAGTGTCATTGATTATTATCTTATTTATTTTTTGCGTAATAATATTTGGTTCACCCTATTGGGTTTTGGGTTAACTCTAGTATCATGATATAAATGGATTTAATACCAAAGCTAGCCTAACTAACTCTAACATTATCTTAAGGTTTCTAGCATCTGCCATAAACAAAACCTACCTCCACCCCTTCTTCCCCCCACACAGCCAAACCAACTCAAACCCAAACCCATCCAGCAAATCTTTTCTTTTTCCATTCGCATACCCTCTCCCACTCCCACAAAACCAAATTTTAACAATGCCACTGAGGCGACACATGCTGAAATTTACCTGGGAAGAGATACGAGAAATCCATCGACTTCAATAGAAGTTTGCAGAGATTGATGACGGAACCGAGGGGTAAATTATCCTTGATCGTGATACAGAGAATCAAAGAGGAGAAAACAATGAGAATGACAACCCGTTCTATAGAGAAGACTTCAGTGATGAGGAGGATCTGCTTCGACGCTTTGGAATTCATTACTAAAGAAGGATGAGAGAGGAGGCGACGTATGGAGGACAAAATTTCAGTGAAAGTGGACCTATCGAAGTTTAAAGGAGATGATTTCATTGAACGGTTACATTAGTTTCAGAGAATCTTCAAGTTCAAGGAAGTGCCAAAAGACAGGAGAGTGAAGCTCATGGCCATCAAATTGAAGAAGAGTGTTTCTTTACGGCGGAAAAATTTGTAGAGACAAATAAGAGACGTGACAGGATTACCATATGAGAGAAGATGAGAAATGAGATGTAGGGGAGATGCTTACCTCCTTGCCACCTTTAGGATATGTTTCTGAAGCTTCATCACCAACAACAAAGAGACATATTATTGGAGGAGTTCACAACACAGTTTGATACACTTCAGATGAAATTTGTGCTAATTGAGCCAAAACAACATACTATAGCCAAATATTTGGGAGGCCTGAAGCCAACTATCAGTAACATTGTGCAACTACTCTTATTGGTCACTAGGAGATGTCCAGATCTAAGCTTTGAAGGTAGAGAGAGCTAAAATAAAGTTGACAACAACTCTTATTCAAATGTATTTTAATTAAAATAATTTTTAGACAGTTAGTACAAGATATAGATATGTTATTGATATCATAAAACCCATTGTATAAAATGAAATATCATAAGTGATCATATTTTTAAACTATCAAATGTTTTATACTGGTTTACTAAACGCTCAACTGACATGCAGATTATTTGTTTCTTTTATTATTGTAGTTTACGAGCGTCAGTATTTGTTTGCTTTGGTTAGCATTATTGCTTTAAACTAACTTCTCATATGTAACTAAGTGATTTAAAAAATGAGTGATTGAATAGGAAATGTTTATAGAAGACTCGGACAACCTGTAATGAGGCAAATTTAATGATACAATTTAAGTATAATTTTGTTAAGTGGCTTTTTAAAATTTTAAATTTTGTAGAAAATGAATATAAAAAACATAAATTTTCACTGTCCGACCGTCTTTAGCCACTATGATTAATTCCAAGCTTTGAAATGGGTTGTGACATAAGCATTCCTTCAGATGATAGATGTGTCGGGACGCTTCTAGGCTTTTTACCAACATGTTGTCAACATACACCACCATTGTACGTTCGAGATCTCTAAAAAACTTTTTCATGAAATATTGGTAGGTCGCGTCAGCCTTATTCACTTGGAACGACATTAGTTGGTAATAGTTTAAGCCTTTATTGGTTTGGAAAGAGGTGGTCTCATCGTTCTTTAGATTCATCCTTATTTGATTGTACCGTAAGTATGCTTTCAGGAAGTTGACCGTCCAATGTCTTGTCATAGTGTTAATAAGTTGATCTATGTGAGGGAGAGGAAAGTTGGCCTTCTAGCATCCCTTATTGAGGATGGTGTAGTCAGCACATCCTCCAAGCTTCGCTAGCCTTTTCGACTATAATGAAGTTTGCCAGCCACATTGGGTGGTGCACCTCCTATATGAACCTTGCTTCTAAAAACTTGTCAACTTCTTGTTCAATTTCTTGCAGGCGATCCAAAGCAAAACTTTGCTTCTTTGAGAAAACTGGCTTGAGGGTCAGATTCATTTTTGAGGAGTGCATGATTACTCTGGGTCGACTTCAGGCATATCATTTGGGTCATGGCTCTTTTGAAGAAGATCTACGATTTCAAACATTTGCTTATCGGAGAGCAGGGTTCGAGTTGCTCCATTTGGAAAGGATGATCACCTGAGAGTGGAACGAAGACAAGTCTTTTATTGGGAAATGTTTTCATCTCGGAGAACAATGTTTTCGATGCTAAACGTCATTGATGAGTGTGGTTTGGCTTGCCTGAGGTTGCACTATTTTGCTATTTGTTGATCCCCACATACAACACCAATCGCGACCGTGGTTGAGAACTGCAACTTGAGGGGTGACATAGAAGTGACGATGCCGATGATGGACTGGAGGGGCCTTGGGAAGATGGTGTTGTATGTTGATTCTAACAATGATGATAAACTTGATGGAGTGAGTCATCTATCTAGAAAATTATCCCATTACAACTGGAGGGTTGATCGTTCCTTCGACATTCACCAGTGGATTATCGAACCCTTACAATAGCTCAGGTGCAGGCTTAAGTTTCTCCTTTTTTAGCCATAGACTGAGAAAGGTGGTGTAGAACAAGACATCAATAAAGCTGTCATTCACATGATAGGAAGGTTGGCCAATATTTTCGCTAATGACGAAAGGGTCTTGTTGAGGAACCTAAACTCTCTCTACTTCATAATCATCGAAAGTGATGAGCTCAAATCACAGTTTATTTTGCATTGGTTCTTCAGGTGTGGTGATGAAGACACGATCAGATAATAATAGACCTCCAATGATTGTTTGAATTTCGTCAATCATTTGGTGACTCCCATGTTGCTTTTGCGTTCATCGTCCTCCAGTGGTAATGTTATCCATACCGGTTGATTTCTTTTGCACAAACTATCTCAGATACTCTTGTTAAATTAGTCTTCCAATCTCTTTCTTGAGTTTTTTACATGCTTTAGATGGTGTGACCACGACTCTAATAGAAGTGACGGTATTGTTCCTTATTCCTCAAGTTCGGTTTCAAAGAGCGATGCCACTTAACAGTCTCTTCATCCATGATGGCCCTCAGAATGTTGATGCACGCCATGATGAGCGGTGTATACTCTTTTGGTTGAGGCTCACATTGTTGGTTTGCAAGCCGAGGAAGATCATGATTCCCTTAATGTTTGAACTTCCTTCATTGTGAGGTTTGATTAGTGTCTCCGGGATTTTTCTTATGTTTGCCCCCAAATTATGTTGATGGTCTCATCTGCAGTGATTTGTGTTTCAACACGATGAACGAGGTCAACGTAGAGCGAATCGTCTCCTGCATTTATGATAAATTGAAAGGTCTCTGACGGAGCCCTCCATGAAAAGCTCTCCTTAGTAATTCAAGATTCACTACTAAAAATTGATGAGCATCAATGGAGAATCTGCGGAAGTATTTTTTAAGCGATTTTCCCTCATTCTAGGGATTTCTTAAAAAAAGGGACCAATTTTTATTGATGCTATTTTTTACTATGAACTGCTCCACAAAGAGTCTAACAAGCTCGTGAAGGTGTGGATAATGCCTTTTGGAACAATGTAGAACTAAATGCAGTGGCGGGAAACACTTGACAAAAAAACACATCAGAGGTACATTGAATGTGTATGATGGATCGATAATGATTATGTTCATATGGGTCTGTTACCCCCTTCATAAGAATTAATGTTACGGAGCTTGAAGCTTGCTAGGATGGGGACTTGGAGCACCGTCTCGGCCAAGGGAGAAGACTAATAGAAGTTACGATGAGAGGGGAAGTGATCCCTATCTCTCGGACAGAACTTTTCTTGAATCAGGCGCCCTCATCTTGAATTAAGCTATCAGTAGCGGCAACAAGAGTGGCGGGCCAAGTTTTCCATTAGTGTTGGACGGTGACCGATCGGCCTAGCCGAGCGCGATGGATGAGTGGAACTCGTAGTAGCGAAGAGGAAGGGTTCCACCGCTGAGAGGGGGCTTGATACAAGTAAGCTCGAGCAGGGCATTTCCCATTGATTGTTGAACTGATGGTAAGTAAGCTTAATTTGGTTATACTGGCATCTGTTGTCGAGTTTCACGTAGGACCTGAAGGATCTCATGCTAAGTCTCCTCCATCTTGCACATTCGATTCTTTAGAGTGGGACCCGACATGTCTTAATCCATAGTATAATGTCTTCTAGGGTGGGAAGAGGCAGAGGCTTGACCTGACTCTGTGATTTTCCCTAAAACGGTAGGTTTTGGTGCAGGATGCTTCGTTGTTGTCAGTATTGCGTCTGATAGTCATTCGACGAGTTTTGTAAGTCCTTAGATGGTGGGATTGTCTTTCTCATAAACAACGCTAAATTGATGTGTGTTGGAAGATTTATGGCAGTAAAGTGATTAATTTACGTTGCATGAAAGTTTAGCACACATGGGTAATTAAGTGACAGGTAGAGACATCTAATTTTTTCGTGTGGAAAACCTGAAAAGGAAAAAACCACGGGGCCTAATCCTGTTAGAATGATCCACTATTAGTTGATGAGCTCACTCACATGCCTTTATCTCACAAGTTGAAAAGGGTTACATAGTTCTTCTAAGAACAACTGTTGTATGTAGAAGAATTCATTGTACAATGGTCGAAGCAATTTCAGTTAGGAGTAGTTGTTTGGACTTCAATGCATCGTTTTTGAAGTGCTTCTTTGCACATTGTTCGGGATAGTGCACTGTTTCTTAGTGTGTTTTGTTGCTCCGTGATATTGGTATTTTGCCCCATGTGGTGCTTTGTTATTACGCAACTTACATTGCAACTCAGTGAAAAACTTTTTTGCAATAAGTAGGGGTGGTTGATAATGGTCTACGTTGGACAGTGACTGCGGGAACAGGAAGCGTTCGCTATGTCTTCTGTCCGGAACGACTTTGGAATTCAGCTCTTCCTCAAACTAGCTCCAGGACCAACCATTCCTCCTGTTTAAGGTCCTGATTGCTTTTCATGAAGGGGGTATGACTCTATTTATAGAGTCAATGAGTGACCTCCCTACAAATAAAAAAAGAATCTAGACCACTCTATCGGACTACCCAGAGAGATTCCTCTGATTTGATGACATTTTTTTGGACATTTATGTACATTAATGATGTCGGAATTGAGTGATCTTAGGCTTGTTTAATTCGTCTCACCGAGATGCTTGATTCGACTATAAGCTTATTAGATTTGAAATCCATTTAACATTCCAATTAGCCACCCGAAACTTCCAAGAGTGGTTTAGCAGCTTAATCTGGGTTTGATTTGACTCAAATGGGCATGTTTTGGTGTGATTAGGTCTATTTCGTTGAGTCTGTCGGTTTGACTGTATGTTTACTGAAATCGGAGTTTTGAATGAGTTTTGGAATGATTTTTAATGTGAGCTGGAATGTTTATTGCTTAAAAAATGCTCTGAGATTTATGCTAATTGCCTCGAGATTCATGCCAAATGACAAAATTTGTTGACGATGTACCAATTTTAATTCAAAAGAATTAACTTGCCTGTCAACTAGTTACTATGAAGTCTAAGCTCCGGCTACTGCAGGTTGCTGAAAGGTTAAATTTAAGCAGCCTTAGCCCTTTTTTGAGACATTTTCCTGAGAAACTCAATTATCTTGAAATGCATGGGAAAGACGCAAATATGACCTTTCAACTCCTGCATTGTCGTCTGATTACCAACTTAGAATCAGACTCTAAATGGCATGCTGAGGTTCAGATAAAAGTAATTTCTATGGTATTATGGAAGAGCTTATGCCCTTCAACTTATGCTCTATTTATTCCCTGTAACAAGGGCATGAAGAGAGGAAAAAAGAATACCTGCAATAACTTTTGGAGTAACATGAGGGTAAAACAAGCTGCTTAAGATGTTTTCCTACTGCAAATGCTGACTACATTTAGTTGTGGAGATACATTTTTCTTAAGAGGAGTGCATAAACTAATTGTTATTTATTTGAAAGAACACTAATTGAATATATATACTTTGACGGATGCATTGTGTCGCTTTGCTTGGGTTTAATCCTCCCTTCGCGACTCTATGGTGATGCGGGTAGCCGCAGCGATTCGTAGACTCCTGCTTGAAGAAGAAGGGTGGGGGATCGCATCGTCGTGCCCCAGCCTCTCGTTTGTTCGCTTCGTTTCACTCTTCGGTATCGTTCGTTCGATCGCGTCATTTTCTGGATCGTCTCACGAGCTCATTGGGAAGGTAGTGCCACGATCCTTCTTGGGACGTGTCGCTTGATCCTTGCTCTACGGATCGAGCAGCAAAGAGCTCTGGTTGAAGTCACGACTCAAACCCAGGAGCTACTCGTAGTTCGACTCTCAGCTTTATGGCTTCTGTTGCTCAACCACTGACTGCTTCAATTTTAAACTTTGGGAAGACTTTTTATGTTGATATGTTTGGCTCTGTGGGATCAATAGATCAGGTTTTCCCTTAGGTTTATCATGAACCATTCGAAGGCTGGGAGGACTGCAACCTTTTCAAGAAGAAGTGTAGGAAAAGTGGCAAACTAGCTATATTCTTCTCTGATATTGAAGTGTCCAACCTGGTTGACAAGTGCAAATTCATCATCATTGGGAAGTTCTAATCGAGACATCTAAAATGGATATCATTCGAAAGGCTTTTGATGATCTCAAACTATTAGACATTGGAAGGTTGGCCTCTTTGATGGGAGACATATGATGATACAATTATCTAAAGTGGAAGACTACGCCAAAATATTTTCTAAAATGTTTTATGACAATAGATGGGAAATATATGAAACTATTTAAGTGGTCTCCTTAATTTGACCCTAGCCAAGAATCACCTATAGTTCTAATCTGGTTTAAACTACCTGACCTAAAGTTGCACTACTTCAATCACCAAGTCCTCTATTCTATTGGAGCTGCACTAGGGAGACCTATGAAATTGGATACACCCACTCTCAATCTAACCAGGCATTCGATTACAAGAATTCTTGTTTAAAGGAATATCACACTCCTTGATGTGGACGAAATATGGTTTGTTACTGGCCACGATGGGTATTGACAGCCAATTGTTACAGAACAAAGACCCTACTATTGCAATCACTGTAAACTGTTTGGGCACACCCCTGTCAAATGCTTCAGGCTTCACCCATATTTGAGATTGGTAGGTCCTAACAACATCATCCATGTGGAGGAAAATATAGCACATTGTTAATCTTCGGAAATGTTGAATGAAAATCTGACTCATAAGGCTACTTCTCACCAAACAGATCAACAGCTTTCGTCTACCGTTGTTGAGCAGTTCTTCCTCAGATCACAAATAGTAAGAATTTTGTTGTAGCATATGCTAGCCGAAGTGTCTTGGAACCACCTATTGCAAGAGAAGGTACTCAAGTTCTGGAGGAGTGTTAGGATCAATGTGTGTTGCAGACTGAGTCAAATCACAGTTTACGGATCAACATATCCTTCGGGGTGAGCTCTCAATCAAAGATCCACTGATTGTTCAGACGGGACTACCTCTGGCAGATGATTGACAGGTTTACAAATCTAGGAAGAGAAAAAAAGAATTTAGATCTCAGTAATTCTCAGGATGACTGTCTCATAGTTTTGGGCGGATGCCCACATCTCACTATGTTGCTGGACTCCCTACCTAGATCCACGGGAAGGGGAAGTGAAAAATCCACCGACTACACCCATCATGATTAGGAGTTGTTTTCTATTTTTTTTACAGTTTTGGGGATTTTGTGTGGTTTATGTCTCTTTTTGAGTAAGTTGTAATCCTTGTGAGTGTGTTCTTTGTACCCACTCACTAAAACCTCTGTATCATCTCTTTTATATCAATGAATTTTGTCTTTATATATGTATAATATATATATATATATATATATATATATATATATATATATATATATATATATATATATATATATATATATATATATATATATATATATATATAATAGAAAAAGTAATTCGTGGCTCCTTACCCGTTAATATCAAAAGAAGGATTACAAATGTTTAGTGGGAAAATTGGATCCCTGCTAAAAAACAATACAACACAGTCCTAGAGGTTCTATTTTCCACAGTACAACTCCACCCAAGAAAATAAAGAACAGAAAGGAGATTAAACCTAACCTAAATATACATGTATCAAACCAAAACGTATACCCACAAAAATGATGTATACCCTCTATGAACATGTATATCAAAAGAAACAAAAAAAACAAGAATCTGTATGGCAAACAACAACATCTCGAAACCAGGAAACCGCAACCTGACCAAGGAATCCGCATCCAACAACTCAAAAAGAATTGAGGAAACAGTAGAGAAATTTAAATTCCAAGTGTTAAGAAAGGAAATGATGATCCTCATTCCTCCAAACTACCAATCAGCAAAGCCAATCCAAACGGACCTAATAAAACCACTTGAAGTATGGAGAGACAGAGAAATTGGAGCCATGGGCCTCCAAATAGGAAATAACATAGTCACAAATAATGCCCAGATGAAAAAAGAGCAACTCTTCAAGCCTCCAACCATCCTTCTTACACGTGAAACTAGCTCATACACTATATCTCGCAAGAGCTCTACTTCCAATATAGCACCTCCAAACCACCATCACCAAAATAGCAAAGGAGCTCTGGGCCTCCATGCTAAAAATAAGGCAACCAATATGATACATCCCAAAAGAAAAACCACCCAGCACAACCTCTCGGCCCTTAAACCGAGAAACCCTCCACCTCCATAAATTCAGCCACCAGCAAGTAGAGAGCCGTGGGCCTCCCAAATAAAACTTAGCAGAAAAATCGAAGGATTTCTGGACCTCCATGCCAAAGATAAGAGGTCGGACATCACATAAATAAAAGGTGTAAGTAGTCATAATCTCATACTCCCTCAACTCCAAATTTCCCAAAAAAGAATAAACGTAAGAAACTTCCAGCCAGAATAACGTATAGGTCGATCCAAGCCACTCGACCACCCAACACACATCAAGATGAGACATTAGTACGAATTTAAGGGGTATCAATATTATCCCCAACTATCAGAGTATAGAGAGGGGGAGGAGTTACTCCCACCCTACATATATGACTATCGCACCCCAAATTAGCAAGCCAATTTGCGGTTTGATTACCCTCCCGGTAGATGAAATTCTAAACAACATTCATATTAGAAATTAACCATTTAATCCTCCTAATATAGTAAAGAATATCCCAAGGGGTGTCGGCACCATTAGTAAAAATATCAATCAAAGAACTATTATCATTTTCAAAAATAATATACTACCAATTGAGAGAATAAATCAATAAAACAATAGATAAAATAGCTCGAGCCTCGGCCCCAAGAGGGGAATCCTCCATAGAAGGGATAGAGAAGAAGAGTATACACTTTCCGTAGTGATTCCTAGCAATGCCCCCACACCCAGCATTTGGACCCTTCCAGCTCCCATCCATATTAAATTTAATCCACTCTCTAGGGGGTGGACTCCATTGTGGACTCCATTTGACCAAGATAGGAGGGTGCGGGATTCTCTTGACCGACAAATTCATATGCCCCAAAGCTAAAAAATAATTAATGCCCGAAAAGAAACCTTTTTTGGAATTTCCAAGTCTCCATAACTTATTGATGTAATAAATTATTTTAGTGAAAACCATTATTTTTTGAATATCCTTACCCTCATGAATAATATCATTCCGAGTCATCCAGATAAACCAAAAAATGATATAAGGGTATACTTGTCAAAAATGTTTCTTCTTACCACCTGGATTGCAACACAAGGTGGTGAGAAGAGGATACCTCTCAGGAGAAACAATAGTACCAAACCACATACCAACTCTTCTCCAAATAAATAAAGCAAAGGGGCAAAAGAAAAATATATGTTCAATGGTCTCCTCCGCCATCAAACACAAACAACACCTGGAGGCAATTCTCAAACATTTAATCTTAAGGATATCATCACAAGGAATGACAGAGTGAAAAATACGTCAGGCCAAGAAAGACATCGATGGGGTTAAAGCCCAACTCCACACCCCTTCCCCCCAAGGGGTGTTTTGAAAATTATAACGAGAAGCATATAAAGATTTAGTGATGCAGTTTGTCATGGGTAATTTCAAATAAGGAGTATCATGCAAAAGAGGATCAAAAGGTATTGTGGAAATGAAATTAGCTCCCTCCAAACCCCCCAAAATGCTAGTGAGAAGAGGGAGGTTCCAATGGCCATCAACCCAAACATCCGAAACTTTGAGATTAGAGAACCGCGTATCCCTCATATTCAACGAAGCATGAGCCAACAATTGTGCCGGAAAGATAGGTTTCCTCCTCCCACCTCCCAATAAATGAAGTTTCTCGCCCAATCTCTAACATTAAACATTCTCTTCCACATCGTGGAATTGCCCAGTTGCCAATTTATCACAACAGGATGAGAGAAACGACAGTACTTCCCATACATAAAGTTGACCCATAACGACTCATTTTTCCTGAAATTGAACCATTGCTTGAAAACATTAATATCAGTCATATGATGCAGAGATTTGAAACCCAAACCACCGACACTTATGGGTTTACAAACATCTTTCCAAGGTAACCATCTTCTACCAGAATGATTTCCCACCCATAAGAACTTATTGAAACATCTTTAAAGAGTCATAATAGTGCTCTTTTTGGGTTGGAGAACTTGGAGAATATATAAAGGAAGAGAATGAATTATGCTTCTTAACAGAGTAATACGACCCCCAAAGGAAAGGAAATTATTTTTCTAATCCAAGATTTTTTTCTGAGTCTTCTCCACAACCTCGTTAAACTGTATACGTCTCTTCTTGCCCTTAAGGATGAACAACCCCAAATATTTAAGTGGAAGAGTAGAGAGGGAGAAGCCAGTAAAATTAGCTATCCAAAAGGCATTAGAACGGTTAATCATTTTCCCAAAAAAAAATATTGCATTTACTGACATTGAAGGAGAGGCCCGAGACCAATTGAAAATCAACCACGACATTATGTATTTCCTCAACCGAATTCTTGCTAGCATTAGAAAAGAGGATCATATCATCAGCATAAGCTAAGTGAGAGACCAACATATTGGATTTATGAGCATATTGCAGCTTGGGGTTTCTCCTGAAAAGATTTTTAAGAAGACGAGAGAGATAATAAAAACTTAAGATAAATATGGTAGGGGATAAAGGATCTCCCTACTTAATCCCTCGGCCCGCACTAAAAAGCCCCGAGATTTGCCATTAATGAGAATGTTGTATTTATTACAATGAAGCTAGGAATTTATAATTTTACAAAACTCTTGAGAAAAGCCACGAGCATAAAGAATCTTCAAAATGAAATCCCAGCTAATCGAATCATAGGTCTTACGAATGTACAGTTTAGTAATCATGTTACCCCCTCTACATTTTTTATCAATATCAAGAATAAGTTCCTGAGCCAGCATAATATTATCGGTAATCCCCCGCCCCTGAATAAAAGCAGATTGATTCAAAGAGATTAACATGTGAAGATGAGGTTGAAGACGTTTGACCAATGTCTTACTAATCAACTTAGAAATAACAGAAGTCAGAGAAATAGGCCTGAAATGATCCCAAGAGCTCTTTTTAGTTTTCTTCAGGATGAGGACAATAGTAGCAGTCGAGAAGTAATTTCCAGGGGTTTCCCTTTTAAAGAAACTTTGTATAGCCGCCACAACATGATCTTTAACAATGCTCCAACATTTGATATAAACAGCAAAAATAAGCCATCAGGCCCCGAAGCTTTATTACAATTAATCTCAAGGAGGGTGGAATAAATCTCCTCAGCCGTAGAGATTTCACAAAGGTCAATGTGTACCATATGATGTCGAACCTCGTCCAACAATGAGGCATCAATGTAACCAGAAGTCTCATGGACCTCAAGGAGTTTAGAAAAGTGAAGCACGACATTCTCCCCAATTTCATCATCTCCAGTAATCCAATGCCCATCATTGTTTTTAATTCTTACAATAATGTTATTAGCTCTTCTTTGTTTGATACAAGCATGAAAATATTTAGTGTTTCTATCAACCTGGGTAAAATGAGTCTCCCCCGCTTTTTATTGAAGCAACTCCTCCCCCCAAAGAGAGGCCTCAAGCAGCTCTTTATTAGCATCCTGTAAATCCTGAATGATATCAATGGTGTTTTCATCAAAAGCTTGAAGAATATTGATCCTTTGTTCTGCTTTTTTAACTCTAGCTTGAACATCACCAAAAACCTCCCAGTTCCAAGATCTTAAAGCGGCAGCCACCCTCTTATGTAATTTCGAAAGAATATACCAAACATTTCCCACCTCCTCACATTTCGAATTTGCCGCAATAAGTTTCAAGAAATTATCATGTCTAGCCCAAACAATTAAAAAACGAAAGTGGTAGGTAGAGGACTTTTTAAAATAATCAAAAGATAAAAGAAGAGGACTATGATCCGATCCGGTTCTGGATAGATGTTGAACTTGAGAGAAATCATAAGAGGTATTCCACTATTGATTAGCAAGACATCTATCAAGTCTTTCAAAAAGCATACCCCTTTTCGAAGTGAATTTAGAGCCAATAAATCCCAAATCGGAGACACCTGCAAGAGCCAAAGACTCATTGAACTTATTAATTAAGGTGGAATCAAATCTCCTGCCACCAAGTTTCTCAGATTCATGCATCACCATATTGAAATATGCTCCTACCATCCAATTTTGATTAATAGTTGTGCCCATAGCAACAAGCTTGTGCCACAGATCAACTCTAGCGGCATTGGAAGTCCTGACATAGACAAAAGTAAGACAACCAGAAAACACATCCATAAAAAAATGGGTATGAACAAACTGTCTATCATCAGCAATGATATCAACTGTAACATTCTTACGCTAAAATAGCTAGATATTGTTAGAGCAATTAGCAAAAAAAGAAAAGTTTTTGAATTTACCCAAAATGCGATCATCCGAAGAGGCGACCAAGGGTTCAAAAATAACAAAAATATCCACCTTATGGATCCTTGACAAGAGTTTAAGTCTACCAAGGGATTGAGGATCCGCAACTCCCCTGATATTCCAGATAAGAATATTAAACATAAATAGACAAGTTACCCTTCCTAGAAGACCTAGGTCGTGTTCGTCCATTTTCGTCATCTGAAAAATATTGATTCCCCTCTAATCCATTACTCTCATTGCTAATATTTTGAACCTGCTTTTGAGCTTTATTTTTTCTTCTACGATATTTTTGTACATGTCATTCCTCCCTCAATACTTTAGAAATATCATCTAACGGGATAGTAGAGATATTATCATTGAGATTAGAAATGAGAGAACTATTTTCCATATTGAAGGTATCAGGAAGGGATGTCGAAGAAGAGCGAGCCCCATCAGCAAGAATCGGGATCACAGTATCTTGCCCAGAAATAACACCTGTTGCCATACCGGTAACAGAAACAACATCTCGGGAGATAACAACCATCAAATTAAGAGGAGGAGAGGAAGAAGTAGGAATATTAGGAGGCTCCAGATCATTTAAAACCTGCATAGTAATCTCACTTGGGGCAATGCCATTAAGGAAATTTGTTCCCTGGTTAGTGTCAGCATTTGAAGGAAGAATAGGTGTAGACTCGGGAGGCATAGAGGCAGAACACCCCGCATTCAAAGGAACAGAGGAAACCTGTTCGATCCTGCCCTCTGCCTCATTCGTAGGCAAAGAAGGAGAGGGAGCTACGACAGGAACGGACCGGGCAACCACACCATTAGGCATCTGCTGTTGTTTCCTCCCATCTTCTTTCCTCAAATCAGGATTTAACTTGAAACAATGTTCTTGATCATGTCCAAACATTAGACAATATTTGTGATATGAAGGATGTTGCTCTAAACATACCTTTTGCCAGTAACCAATATGCTCCGAACCAATCCAAACCTCATCAGGAGGAGGTAACGTAACATCCCTTTTGATGAAAACTCTAGTCATATAGGGTTTTGTATGATTATAAGTAGGAGCATCTAATTTCAACGGTTTCCCAAACATAGCTGCTAAAGAGAAAAGAACTTCATGGTTAAAAAGATGGAATTTCAAATAAGGAAACCTAATCCAAGCAGGAATAACCAGGGCCTCAGCTTGAGGATCAAAATTAGAAGACCATTTTAACACCTTCATTCCAACGTTTTCAAACCAGACCATACGCCTAGCAAACAAACGAGTATAGTCTTCCTCGTTTGCTAACTGAATCAAAATTTGTCTTCCATTCTGATGGCCAATCTTCCAATCACCTGTGAGCTTCAGCAGCTCAAAGTGCTTTCTAAGAAATTCCAACTTAGGGACACCATAAATAAAATTTCCAACCAGATGTAAACGGCAAGAAGAAGCGAGTTCGACGTTCTCAGCATAAGAGAGGAAGAGAGCAAGCTTTCCCCCTTTTCGGCCGGGACGACGAACAAAAGAAACAGAATCGAGCTCGAGATTCATTTAGAAGACAAAGGGGAAGTTAGGAACACCATCATCGGTGACACTAGCGTAAGAGCGAGGCCTCTATTAGTCTCACCATGGCCACCGGCCGTGACGGCAGCGAACGAACGCGACATGTCGGAATATTACATATATATATATATATATATATATATATATATATATATATATATATATATATATATATATAAGGAGAGATAGAGAGAGAGAGGCATGTAATCCATCAATAGGCTCTAAATTCTCGTGACCATTGCTAAATCACATATAAAGTGAGAGAGGCATATATATATTCATGACCATTGCTAAATCACATATTTCTCGTGCATACTTTTTTTAATCTGGAAGCTCCTTAGAGAGCAATTTTCTGAATTATGTGGAATCTTTGCTTAGATATTATAACATTTAGATTGTTAATGTTGATTATTATTTTTTTAGCGCTTGCTCTACTTATATCGTTACTTGATATCAAACAATCTAGATATTGCTGGTATTTAAAGTTTTGACAATTATGTTTCATTCTTAGGTTATTTTTATTTTGGAGAAAGTACGTGCCATTTGGGAGCCATTGATGGCAGCATTAACTTACAAGAGAAGCATGTGCATAATCTTGGATACTTTTTTTTCCAGAATCACGAAAGATTTGTTGTTTTTAGATGATATGGCTGCAGAGGAGACCCTGCAGGTTCTTCTAACAAGCTTCTGTTTTGTGTTTCATGTTATCATGTAATGCTTTACTGATGTTTTTTTCTCTAAATATCAGCTCCAGAAACTTATCCATATGGCATTGGAGAAACTGTCACCATTATTTGATTCTGTCGCCCCAGAAATCGATGAAGAGGAAAAGTCTACCGAGGAAACTTTCCAGTTATCATTAGATGAACAAATACCATCCTTATGCAAGCTCCGGAGACTAGCTGGTTTGCTTCTACTGATTTTTGTTCATTTATTGTTTCAATATTAATTGAATCGTCACAAATATTTTATGTTCATGACAGACTTGTTTGATATGCCCTTGAAATCAATCACAGCAATTTGGGAGAGCGGGGAGCTAGCCAATTATGGGTTCACCTCTTCTGAGGTAATATTAGCTCCCTTCATTATTTTTTAGTATAGCTTTTTTGGATGAGAAGAGCATTCAGAGTATATGAGGCTTTTCACAACACAGCCTTTCCTCCGGCACTGCAAAGAGATCATTTTCGTGATATGAAAGGCAACCTATCCATTGTTCCAAGCCCACCCTTTGGTTATTTTAGATGATAAGCCATAACATTTATTTGATTTGTTTGGCTATTTATCAAATCACTTATGGAAGTGATTTCTAGAAAATAAATTGCTAACAATCACAATCAATTCTTTCCGGCTTGTGTGGGATTAATTTTGTTTTTTTGTTTTTGTTTTTATTTTTTTCTTTTGTTTTAAAAAATATGTCTGTTTGGTGTTTTCTACATGTTTTTATTTTTATTTAAAAAAAAAATAATATGTTTTTGAAAACACTTAAACTAACCTTGAGGTGTTTTGTTTGTTTTTAAAGTCAAACATACCTTAATCAAACACACCAATCATGTTTTGTTTTAAATCAAAACATAAAATAAAAAATAGAAAACAAAAAACAAAAATGATCCAAACGGTCCCTTAGATTTTGATCGTTTTAATGTATATGTCAGAAAGGCATCAAAACATATTTCGAGGAAATTTAATGAATTACAAGATAAAAATACGATTAAGGTTGACCATCAGAAGGAGCAGGAACCTTGTCATCAAAAGACCAAAGGATCCTGTTGACCAACTAAAGTTCGCTCAAAACAGGATTTGGATAGACCGAACGAAGGTTGTCCAAGACAAAAATTGAAACTTATCTAATCGAGGGAAGAAACCAGTCCAACACTCCTTCAAATATCATTGTATGCCTCGCAGGAGCCTCCAAGGCTCTTTAGAAGGCCCAAGTTTCTCATTATTAAACATCATCGAGCCTTTCAAACAGATCTCTTGTTAAAAGGGGTAGGCTACCTGCCAGATTATAGTGATTCATTATCTACCTGATAGTCTAGTTCTACCCAACATCATGAGTTTCCAATCCAAGGCTCAACAGTCTACAATCAGATTGAAACAACATACCAAATGAAGTCCGAATGATCGAAGGACCACCATGGCCGACCGATTGCTTCAACTCAATAGAGTAGATCGAATGTCCCTGGCTGGCCCAAGGATTACAAGTCCTTGCCGATCGAACGATAGGGTAGTCGGACCATAGACTCCTTTATTTTCTTTATGCCCAAAATAACTTGTAAAGCCCCAATAAAAGCAGGGACAATCATGTAATTTTTCACTTTATACCCCCTTGTCTATAAATATAGAGGTCTTGTCTTGTAAGGAGGACTTTTGGCTCTCCCTTACTCCATGTATCAAAAATATTTAATTATATAAAAAGAATCACAAAAGCTTACAAATATCTCACTTTGTGCTAGAGGGGTAAATCGTGACACACTCATCTCTCTCTCTTTCTCTCTCTCTCTCATGTTTTACATTATTCCTTGGTTGTGATTCACGAGACATCCGGATTCAACATCATAAATGGTGTGATGAGCGTGGATCATGCCACTAATAAGAAAATGAACACCAAGGGAAGAAGCCCACCACAGAGATACTCCCAGCATGGAGTACGTCAAGGAGTTTTTGCAGTAGCTGATTTAGAATCCGAAAAACCACGTTTCCACCTTCGGATGGTCTTTGGCTCAGAGGCTGAAACCACACCCTTGAAACAGAGAGTCGGCTCCTTATGATTGGAGAACTCATGTAGGAAAAGCCAACCAATGGTGTCCCAACAACACTCGCCCGACTCCGAACGGCCAACATCAGTCCAGACATAGGCCATGGGCACGAAGAATACAATCACCCCCAACTTCTTGCAGGCCAACTGAGGGGACCTGAGTCGAGGCGCATCCCCCACCGTATGACGCCAGTGAAAAAATCAGTTCCGATACCTATATTGATGCCCGACTTGGCATTGAAAAGTTGTTACTATTTCAAACATTCTATACTTTTTCTGCTATAAAAATTACGTGAACTTTTCTAATGGGTTTCCTGGTCTAATCGAGACTCAAGGAACTCGTGAAGTTCACATGAGTAATGAAACCAACACTCGAGGAACTCGAACAATGAAGCCGACAAGGATGCCTAGACATCCGATTGGCAAAATATAAAATGAAATAATTTGCAATGCTCACGAATCATAGCTCCATTTTCAAACTTAAGTGGGTATAACTCGGGAGGTAGTTTCTTGCTCAGTAGCGACAAGCTTCGCAAAGGGTACCGAGCAAATCACTGCAAAGTTGAGTTCTAGCGGCTACCCCTACGAAAGCAGTGTCAAGATTCACTTATAAACTTAGCACATGAGGTATTTTGTCCAGTGCAGAGATCCAACCAAGCGACTGAGACTCAGCAAATGTAAGACAGGAGTCGGGCATCTACACCTGAAAACGACTACGACACAAGATGTCTTATTAGCGTTCGAAAATAAAATCGAGACAGGAGAAGGTCTAGAGGTGGTTTCCTGCCTAGTAGCTACAAGTTTCGCTAATGGTGCCGAGAAAATCACACCATAAACGCATATAAGCATTAAAAAGTAAATGTTCATTAAAGGTAAAAGCAAAAGAATGTTAAAAAATTTGTTGAAAGCCGTATCTCATTTTGTTTAACCTGTGAATTACAAAAATTTCTTCTCACAAAATCTATACATTATTTTCCATTGTGTGCAAAAAAATGAAAAACTTTATGAGTGCAGAAAATGGAAATGACTGAATCATGCATTGAATGTGTTGTCGTCTGCCACTCCACCATCTCGAGACTTACCACTTTCACCTTAGGAGGTTGAAGGAGCAGAGAAGTGAATGGTGAACTCATCGAAATTAGAATAGTTAGGATCGTCCATTCTGATCCACACAAACTCATCGATCGCTAGTTTCATGACGAGCTGGACATGATTGGTCTGGCCGTCGATGTACTCCTTCGTTGTCGTCATAGTTGCGCTCTTCTTCAACAAAAGCCTACTTTCCTCCTTTGCCACTGAGAACAACCGAGTCACAACCTCTTGCTCGTTAATAGTAGCTGCCCGAGCCTCGGCCACATTCACCCGTTTCTCAACTGCTTTAACTCGGACTCTGACAATCTTAACCTTCTTCTTTTCTTTTTGTTCGGCACAACGTCAAGCTAGATGGTGGTCAAGTGATTTATAGAAGCGAGGCTCAACAACTAATTTCGACAGAATGCAGTGGTTATTGTGGTTGCAATAATCCAACCTCCCTTCAAATCTCTCGAACAAGAGGATGTCTGCGATGGTTGAAGTGTATCAGTCGGCCCCCAGCCGACTGGGTATCAGTCCCTCTGTCTGTCAATGAGGGAAAAGTGGGAGTCCTTGGTCACAAACACTTTTGGTCGCTCTTCTTGCCGTTCTGACCCGCACAAACTCATCGATCACTAGTTTCGTGACAAGTTGTACATGATTGGCCTGACCATTGATGTATTCCTCGCCGTCTTCTTAGTTGTAATCTTCTCTAACAGAAGTTTGTTTTCGTCCTTCGCCCTTGAGAGCAACCTAGTCACAACCTTCGCTCCTCAGCAGCACCTGGCAGAGCCTCTACTACATTTGCCAGCTCAACTATTTTTACTTCGGCCCTAAGAGTCTTAACCTTCTGCTTTTTTTTTTGTTCGGCCCTCTTGGCATCGAGGTAGTGGGTGGTCAAGTGATGTATAGAGGCACAGAAGGTTAATGGGGTTGTAATTGCCCGACCTCTCTTCAAAACCCTCCGAAGAGAGAGCATCTATGATGTTTGAAGCGTACTTTTTGGCGCCCAGACCGACTGGCTACCAGTCCCTATGCATGTCAACGACGGAAAAATGGGAGTCCTTGGTGACAAATGCCTTCGATCGCTCTTTTTGCAATGGGATTCAATCTCCCGAAGCACCTCTCTGCCTCTTTCCTGGAGGTGGTGGAAGATCGACGCCCAACTGCTCATTTGGGCCTTGCCTTCGGTGGCGCTCTCTTCCTCCTCGAGTGCTTCCTTCGCCGCCATCGTAGTCATGGGCTCAAGCTCGGCTTTAGCATGAACTCCACGGTACTGTCTAATTGACCTACCCTCTTGCAGTAAAGTAAATGAAACTGGCCGGGGGAGGGGGTACTGTTTTTGGGTGGTTTGATCCTGACCCGAGGAATCATCTGAATATCCCTCGACATCGTCCCTCAAGTAACTAGGTGTCTAGTAGGCCTCATCCTCGCAAGCCCTCGAAGGAACTGGTTCTACATCCTCCCTTTCTTTCACTACAACCTTCAGTCGAGCCACCTTTTTTCGTAGATTCTTCTATGTAGGCTCAAAGAGCTTGTCCAGTTCTCTCTTTTTCTCCTCCGCATCCGAGGCTGCCCAAAGCTCTGACGTTATTGCTCCGTACTTGTCCGAATTGAGAACCTTGTTCACAACCACCCCCTCAAGGCAGTGACTTCTACTTTTTGTTGACTTCGCCAGTAAGTCGGACCTGGACCCCCCCCCACGCCATTCCTTGGCTTACTCAACCGATACTTCCAGTCTTCTATTTTTTCCTTCGGGTCGGCCAAATGGAACTTTTGGGTCAAGCTGAAGATCACGTAGTCGTCTGCCTCAACTTCGAAGAACATGTAGGAGAAAAGCCCCTGGAACCAGGAAATCTCCATCTACTGATAGCAAATCGCATATGGCATAATCTTCACAATCGAGTTTAGTTTGATTTAGGCGGAGATCTTACTGTAATGATTCAGGATAAATCTAAGTTCCTTACAAAGTGACAATCGAAGATCCCACTGGCACTCGTCCCGATAGAAGACCACGCCATTCCCAAATTTGTCGGTCGCCCGACTGTCAAGACCAACAACAAGCAAATTAATCTCAACATCAAAAACACGACCCTTCTCGAGCAAGATAGCGTTGACCGCAAACAAAGTAGATTGCTCGGTCGCACAAATAGTCTTTAAACCACTTTAGGGACTATTTGTTTGCCATGAAAATAAAGGCTAAAAGAGAGAGAAAGGGAGTAGTCAACCAATAAAAATGAAGAAAATTAACTAAATGCGTAGAAAAATTCACTGTTACCACTCATATATTAGAGGCCAACGAAAGTTCAAACATCGCGGCAAAGCAACATGTCAACTTCAAGAACCCAAATCTCATCAAAACATAAATTGAAAAAAAAAATGAAGGCATAAATTAAATTTTTGCAAAGGTTAATAAAAATTATGTTTTTATTCACATAGAAAAAACTTTACAAGTGAGTCCTCAGCTGCTTCAACCGAGACAAACCCCCATCAGACTAACCTCTCATACAACACGCCCTCTCTCTACACTTCCAGATTAGGCCTGGATCTACGAGACCAAACAGGTCAACCGAATGTTGGCCCGCTCCACCTCAAGAGCCGACAGCTCTAACAAGTGCTTCAGCCTCAAGGCTGCCAGCTCCTCTCAGAGCACCTCGACCGCCACATTTGGTTGTGGGGCCTCCGCTGGGACCCCTCTTGTGGGTCTATCGAGTTATCAGCCACCTCCTCCTTGCTCTGTGCCCAGACCGAGGTCCCCTTAGCTGCACCAAAAGCACAAACTCGGACAACACCTGGTAGCGACCAGTTAATGCTTAGGACCACATCACCTGCATTAACAAACGAGCGTAAGTAAAAAAGAAAAACTTATAGTCAAAATAGATCATTATCACTAACCTAGGGCTTTATATAACTCAGACCACTAGAAAAAGGGAAAACTATCACCAGGCATTGGTGGGGCATCCGTGGCTGCTCGACCAACTTCTAGTTTCAGAACAACAGGTCTCTGATCTTGCTAAGTGCCCTCCATTTTATCTTGAAGGCCTTGTTTCAGAATTTCTGACCTCTGGTCAAGAGGCAGTTGTGCTCTAGTCTCTTGGCGGGCTAAACTGGCGGTTGAATGCTAGCTACAGTAAGTGCAATGGTCGGTGCACTAGCAGATTAGTTGGAGGATGGAACCTCGTCTTCAGGGTCTTCCATTCGCTTTTTCTTGTAAGAGAGTTGTTTAAGTCGCCTCACACATTCCGTTCAACCTCCTTCTATCGATCTCTTTGTTACCTCGGGCCGGCTCCATTAATCTCCCTTTTTTGCATCAATCTTCTCACCCTCAGGCCAATTGCCTTCCTTGGTGTGCTTCCTCCTCTTGGACTCCTCCTAGAGGACTCGCGACACTGTCTCCAATGGCTTTCACTAGAATTTCCTCGGTGATACGGTCTTCTAGTGTCCTCTTTCTGCTCACCACGAAAATTCTCTAGAAACCAACAAATTAAACAACGTGCTCTCAAACAATGAAGATAACAAAAATGCCAACTGTTTTCTATTTATATATGGCCATAGACACAAAAATTAAGGGAGTTCAATTATTAAAGTGCTGAATAAGAAAATAAATAAATATGGTTTTTGCATTATATTCTCTTATTCTTATCAGAGCATGATTTTAAGAAGCAAAAGAATTGCAGAACTAAATATCTATGTTAGAAATGTGTCGGCTCGAATCTTGAAGAAATTCAACGGACTACAAGACAGAAGTACGATCAAGGATAACTTATTAGATGGAGAAGGAATCGCGTCAGTAGAAGGCAAAAGGATCCCATTGACTAGCTACAGCTCCCTCTGAACAGAATTTGGGTTGATCGAACAAAGGTCGTTCGAATCAAAGATCGAGATTTTACTAATAGATGGAAGGAACCATTCTAACTCTCATCCAAGTATCACCAGAGTCCTAGCAGGAGCCTCCAAGCTTTATCAGAAAGCCCAAAGTTCTCATCACCAAACATTCATCAAGCCTTTTAGAAGGATCTCTTGTCAAAATGGGTAGGCTACTGATCCCGATTTTATATGATAATACGATGTTTGCGATTATATTATTAATTTTTTCTTGTAATTTTTTTCTTTGCAATGGTGTCAAAAATTTGATCAACAACAACAACTAGGCAAAAGCTTGACTTTGAAGCAAATAAGAATGCAATTATTATATTTAATTATGGGATACTACGCAAGTATACGTATCGTTATCAAGTAAAATATGACTTCTTGATAAAGCCTCGAATATCGAACCCACAGGGGAAAAATACAAATGGAATTGAAATCAGAAGAAATTAGATAATAAATTTTACTTTGCAAAATATTCTTACTCAAACAATAGATGTTATAATAAGAATGAAAGTCGATTCCTTTTGTAATTTTCTATAATTGAAAGTAAATTAAATAACTAACTAAACTTGACTAGATATTTGTAAAATGAAGACAATATAAATAAAATATATTTTTTCTTAAAAATTTTTTCAAAAATTTTATTTTTGTTCCCGGCAACGATGCAAAAAACTTGATCACGATTTTATATGACAATACGATGTATGTGGTTATATTTTTAATTTTTTCCTTGCTTATAATTCTTACTTTGCAACTATGTCAAAAACTTGATCATCAGCAACAGCTAAGCAAAAGCTTGACTTTTAAGCAAATAAAAATGCAATTATTATATTTAATTATGAGATACTACGCAATTATACGTATTAGTATGAACTAATATTGGACTTTTTGATTAAACTCTGAATATTAAACCCACCGAAAAAAAATACAGTGTGCAATTAAAATCGTCAGAAATTAGATAGCAAATTTTACTTTATAAAATATTTTTACGCAAACTATTAATGTTATAATATGAATTAAAGTTTGATTTTTTTGGTAATTTTTTATAATTAAAAGTAAAGTAAACAAGTAACTAAACTTAAGTAGATATTTGTAAAATGAAGGCAATATAAATAAAATATATTTTTTTCTTATCATGAATCAATAATAAGTATAGAAATTTTGTTGTGGAATCATCCAAATTGTGTTGTGTCAAATAGGAGCAATAATATTTTTTACCCTTACTAGAGTTGCTATAAAGAAAATTGCTAATTTAACGTTTGAATAGTTTTGAAGACGGGTTAGGTAGGGAAAATACTAGTTCTCACTCTAGAGTTCTCTCTTTTCCCTCCACTTAGGTGCTAACTTCTCGTATCAAAACCTAAAACTATAAATCAACTTGGGAGTTTTAGCCTGTTACTCTAAATTCCTCTAACTCTACACCATTCAAAATTTATTTCTCTATTTATTTACACTCAATCATTTGAATTACATTATCATGCATACAATTTCATTTGATTTTTATCATTAGTTGACTGAGATAATGTTATCTCGGATTTTACATGTTCTTACAACAAATATTAACATCTTAATTGGTCAAATCAAGAAGTAAATGAAGTACAAGATTAAAATCATCACAACTTATTTCAATATTAAATATTAATATTTCACACAACTTCCATCCAATACTTAATCACTTATCATTTTAAGAAAAAAAGATAAAGAAAACTACTCAGAATTCATTGAGAAAACACAATCATACTTAAGTTTGAGTAGAAATCATGCAAACAAGCAAGAAGTCTAAATTAAAATCAAATGTAGTCACAAAAATAAAAACTTTTCTCAAATCCTCTCCACCAAACTCTTAAAGTTCCTTTGAATCTCTTCTCTTCCTTTCTCTTACAATACTCTCTACTCACACACTACAACTCCTCTCTTCTCTCCAATAAAATATCCTAATTAATCTATGAGAGGTGTCGGTGGTGTGGCTATGGGGCGTGTAGGAGTTTCTCCAGTGCGCTGGGAGGATAGCAGGAAGAAGTCTCTTCAATTAAATTCAAGTCCTTTTATAATTTTTCAAATGGTGTCTTGGTGTCTCTTCAAAATGTATTAACATTTAATGAATCTTCCAAGAGTTATCTCCTTTCAAAAGCCAATTGAATGTATTTTCGTGTTCATTAACTATTTCTCATGTTTTCACCAAAGGTTGCTTCAAACACCTATTAAAAAATTCTTTTAAATTCATTTGAATTATTAAGTAACTGACGCTTAAGCGCGAGGTACTTGACGCTTAAGCGCGCTTTTCTCTGTTTTACTGGCGCGTAAGAGCTAGTTCTGGGCACTTAGGCACCACAGTTCTTTTGCAAAACTTTTTCATTTTTGCTCCAAATTTGATCATTTATTACTAATTTCATCATTTTTTATCTTTTTGATTGTACCTAAAAGAAAAACATAAAAATATCTTTCATTAAAGCTCAATATCTCAAAAATATGTACATAAAGACTATATTTTACATGTATCTCCTACATATTAAATTTTGGTGATTCAACATCTGCCTGATAACTCATTTCTACCTCATCAACATGAGTTTCCCCTCCAAGGCTCAACAGTCGCTAGTCGGACTAGACAGCCGATCGACTGACTCAAGCGAACTGAGCAAAGTTCAAACGACCGAAGGACCGTCAAGGCCAACCGATTGCCGCAACTCAATAGAGTCGGTGAAATGTACCTGACCCACCTCAGGATTAACCGACCAAACGATATGAATAGCCGAACCAGACTCATTTATTTTCTATATGCCCAAAATATCATGCAACTTTCCCATAAAAGCAAGGGCAATCATGTAATTTTTCACTTCCCCCTTACCTATAAATAGGGAGGTCTTTCCATGTAAGGGTGGTTTTTGGCTCCCTCACCTCACCCATGTATCGACAATATTTGATTATATAAAAGAGTCATAAGAGTACGGGAATACTTCAATATGTCTATATGGGCAAGTCCCAGCGCACTCCCCCCCCCCTCCCTCCCCCTCTCTCTCTCTCTCTCTCTCTCTCTCTCTCTCGTTTTACGCTTTACTCAATATGTGTGATTCACAGGACAGGTCCAGATTCAACATAATGAAATTTCTCAAGTGCCTTTCCCATTGAGTTAATATCATAGCTAATGACCTAATAATAGCTTCTTTATGCGTTTGTGTTCTAGTTTTTACATTCTAAGAATTACTTTTTATGAGATAAGTTGTGATATATTTCTTCTTAAAATCCTATTACCTGCTCTCTTCCTTTTTTGGTATCTTGATGTTTCTATTTTTTCTTATTGAAGAGTCCAATCTAATCCGGCTTACTGCACTGCCCCACTAGCGATGCTTTATTTCATGACCATGCCCATCCTGCTTAAAGTACTTCCTGAATCTTGAGACGTTTGAGCCAACTAATACCGTTGCTGCATTTGCCTAATGACTATGAATGCTCCTGAAATCAGCCAGCTCCCTTCCCAATTCTGCAAAGCTTTTAGATTATATTTTTTGAAGCTTGCATGGCTAACTCCAAAATTGATTAGTAAATCTGTTTAAGAGGGCCTCCTTGGATCTAAAATATTCTTCAGCTTGTACTGCTAATCACCTATTTCATTCTTTACCTAGTTCCTTTCGTTTCTACTAAACATACTTTCTAATTTCACTGAGGTACCTTTTTGGCATACATGGTCCATTTTCATTTATAGATTAATTGGCAGGTTATCTATGAAATTGCGACATGGGTTTTTTTGGGCTACTGCATGATGCATTCCTTGTGCCTGTTTGGTGCACTATATATGCATACTAAGTAATTGGCTTTATGGGATGCGTGCTACGGCTTACATTGATTTTGTAAATTGGGGCATTTCCGTACAACCACCTATTTCCTATGCATTGACATATTTAACTTTTTGCTTTTTACATTTATACCACTATACATATATATATGTAGATAAATTGAAGTATACATGTTAGATATGTAAATACAAAAGAATTGAGTGATATGTATGTAAATCTTCCTTTTAAATTTTGTTGCCATGTATATATATACATGTAATATTCAATTCCATCTTGCAGTACTCATTTATTGTTAAATCTCTAAATCAAAAAAAGCTTGCTACATTATATTTTGATGAACAGTATTGATAGCATTCCATCCAAATCAATTAGAGTTTATGGTTTATTGTTATGTATTTGTTGTACAGATAATTCTCTCCTGTTGAGATTCTCTGTCCGCAATGTCATCTTGCATTCCATACTGGACCTCAGCATTTCTACGAAATCACATGCACCATAATAAGAAGTTTTAAGCTTTTTCACTTTTTGCAGGTAGAGAACTTCATCAGAGCAGTTTTTACTGATTCGCCCGTGAGGAAGGAGTGCCTGTGGAGGATACAGGGCACAAAAACGTAGGAGCATGCCATTGAAGGAGATATCACACCATAGTTTTGGGCTACTAACACCTCAAGTTCTTTTTATTATTTAACTTGATTCTCAAGTTTTGAGAAAACTTTTCTGTAGTTATATATCAAATGGAAGCTTTATTTATGATTTTCAAGTATATATCGTAGAAGCTATTTCTATATTTATAATAATTTTGTCCCCTCGTTTAAATTAAATATGTCACTGCTACTAAATGTCATCTTTTCATTCCTACCTTTGCAACTTTGATATCTCATTGATATTTGGGTTTTTTTATTATTATTTTAGGGCCTTAAAGGTGCTCTAATCAATTAAAGCTGATAAATTATGTGAAAACTTGTATTTTGAGCATTTTTTTGCAGTACCACAACATTTTTATTGAATTAAACCCCTGTGGACATTGAATTTTCTTATTAGTTTTAAAAATGAAATGTTTTTTTTTTTTAATCAATTTTGCGGTCTTAATTCCTGAATTCGATCTTAAAAATTTTCCCTCGAACAATGCTCAGGGCAAGATGCTAATTCTGTAAAAATCTGACTTATTATTGAAGTAAATTTTTGTGATTGAACTATTAAGGACCCGGACTTCTTATTGCAAATTTGTTCATCCTGTTATTGCAGTTTGGAAAACATTTTGCCCTCTCTTGCTTGGAACAATGAAGGAAGAATAGGGAAATCACTTTTGCGTTTAAGATTTTGAAGAAATTTATTTTTTCAGCAGAAAACTATGGCTAATATATATTATATTTGTAAAACAAAAAAAAAAATGGACCACAAATCTTGAGGCAATATGATAGTTCAATTAAAAGAAATAAAATGAGCATTCCTTTGATAAAGAAGTTATGAATATTCATATATGTGGCAGGCTAAAGACAACTAGTCGATCGGCACCAGCAAATTGAAGATTAGACGATCAATTGAAGGCTTGTCAAACAATCAAAAGGACGTGACAAGAGATAGGAATGTAACACAACAATCAGACAAAGGTCTAATACCCATAATCAAACGCTAGACCTTCTCAACAATTTCATGTATCAAATTGAGACTTTCTAATACCTCTAAAGATCTATAGAAATAATCAAGGAATAAGTAGGTTGACCGACAACCCCAAGGCCAACCGGCTGCCTATCTCAAAGCTGACCGGCTTCCTAGAACAAAGATCAACAGACATCCATGCAAAATAGTTGGTTGACACCAATTTGGTAGACCGACTCGATTACTTGTCGAACAACATTTTAAGTACATTAAAAAAAATATCAAAATTAGTTATAAAAGAGAAAAGGCAAGATGAAAAATAATAATGACATGTAACATCTTTATTAAAGTTGAGGAAGGCATGCAATTAGGAATGCCCTAGCTCGGTAGTACGAGGCAAAGTATGTGTGTTCTTAAATTTTTCTTTCCCTCTCTGTCTCGTCCTCTACTCCTCCCTCAAGGTTTTTATGGCTCGGATCCTTGGGCATGTCTCATAGAATAAATTTGGATCCAACACCATAAAATGTGAGGTGAGTGTGGGGCATGCTACCAACAAGAAGGGAAACGATGCCACTAATAAGAAATGCATCTAAGAGCCACTCTTTACAGGGAGCAAGTTAAGGAGCTCATGCAAAAACACATGGAGTCGAAAATATTGTTTTCATCATCTTACTAAATTTTTTGGCCATGAGGTGAGTACTGCAAATCAAACGTTAGACTCCCAATAGTCAAAACAAATCGACCGACAATACCTGCACATTGCTCAGTCAATTCTGGGTAGCTGACACGTTTCCTAGCAGATGTAGGAAGTATTACTTCAAAACTTATCTTGTGTTTTGAGTAACTTATCTAATGCCTTCCCATGTCCAATTTACACTTACAGAACTTCAATTGAAGAAGCAATGCTGAAGGCAACCCCAAAAAGGTTTTGTCAGCAAAATAGCCCAAAAAGGTTTTGTCAATAAAAATGTTTTGAGTAACTTACCTAGCAGATGAAGGAAGCCCAAAAACCTTCAATTGGTCTCCAAGCTTTTGTTGGATATAGCTTTGGAGTTGGTTATATGCTTAGTAGCGACAAGCTCCTCGAAGAATAAGGTGTAAATAACCCCAAAAGCGAGTCTCGACGGTTATCCCAATGAAAACAACGATAAGATTCGCCTAAGTCTCGATGAAAGGTGCGACATTATCGAGGTGATAATCTAAGCAAGTAACCAAGACAACATAAGATGTGAGACTGGCGATAATATCATTAAAATAAAGGCAATCGACAACGATGCTATGGACATCCAATCGGCACCCTAATAGCAAATTCAACCCACAAATCCAGCAAAAATCTTGTCTCGAAGTTCAATGTGGATATAGCTTTGAAGGTGGTTTCCTGCCCAACAGTGACAATCTCTGCAAAGAGTGAGGTGCAAATCACCCCAATAGTGAATCTAGGCGGTTACCCTCACGAAGGCAACAACAAGGTCTGCTTAAGCCCTGACAAAAGATTTGAGTCGAATGAGGTGACAAATCCTATCAAAGAAAAAATGAGACAAGCAGTGTAAGACTTCTGACATGTTGTGACAAATCAATAAATGCCCGATATTCATTCAAAAGGCACAAATCATCACCAAGCAGTTATCACAAAATGATGCAGTGAAGGTAAAATAATAAAGAAGCAAATGTATGAAAATTTGACAGAAAAGCGTCATTCTTTTCTAATTAAAAATATACAAGTCTTTTCTATACACAAAAGATTTTATTTACATTAGCTTTGCAAAAGTTTCCTAGAAAAATCTGGTAACAAGATGCTGACTAGAAAGTCTTCTTTCGCCTTTGGTGTCTGAATCGTCCCCAAAAGCCCCTCAAAGCTAATATAGAGATTAGCAAATTCCTCTAAGCTAGTGAACTTCAATTCGATGACTGGATGACCTAATCGATCATTATTATACCTCCTCCAACACAAAGTTTCTTGCTTACAACTTTTTCCTAGCAAGAGTGCGAAGGAAGAGAACTCCTCATCGGTCTTATCTGTCGCCATCTGTGTCTTCGGCTCCTTGTTCTCTTACTCAAAGATTGCTAGAAGATTTGCTAGAAGATTTTAAAGAGTGAAAATCTCCTCCTCCATTGCTACCAATTTCCTCTTTATTATCATGGCTTGCTTCTCAAACTTCTTCACAAGCCTGGTTGAGGTCTTAGCCTTTTTTGAGGTGGCGGCCCACTTCATCTCAAATCAGTGCAACACTATTGACTAGAGGTGAGAAGCCTCCCATGCCTTCAAGCGGAAGTGTCTGTCCATACTATAAAGTTTAGGTCGCATATACACCAAAAGAGATTAACAAATGAATGTGACCAAATCACTTCTAAAATGGAGGACATGTGATTTCAACCAAAGGCGAACTATTGTACCAGTCCACATTTTGGTTGATGGTTAAGTACCAACCACCAGACCGAATTTTTTTCCCTTGGCTCTAAGAGAAAACCCATTCCATTAGTGAACTTTTTCTCCATTCTTCTATAGGAAAGAGGGGGAAAAAGGACTCGACTCAAAAAATGGCTGCTTCCTTTCCTTATGCCGTACTTTCTTAAGAGATACTACCGTTGAGTCTGTCTCAGACTCTGTCTAGGAAGCAGAAGTAGGTTGAATGGCCTCACTTCTTATAGATAATAAATAAATAGAAATTCTTAATGAGACAAATCATACTATGCCCTCACCCCTTCATCGGAAATTTTTTTGGCACTACTCCTTTTAAGCGACTAGATGGCTCCTCAAATTCTCACCTACCCGTGCCTGAAGAAGCTGCATCTAATAGATATGTATCAATGTAAGTATGAGTTGAATGCCTCCATGCAATGATATTTAGTTCACCATTCAAATTTTTGCTAGATCACAACTTGGTTGCAGAAATATAGAAAAGAAAGTCCTTACCTACTGAGCCAACTATTTGTCACGTACCTTGTCCAACCTTCTTTGGGTTGCCACGACATCCTGCCGAGAAATGTCTTTTGCCTTGGCCTTAGGTTTGGCCTTCTTTCAGGCTACCCGGGTAGCAACTTCTCTCTCATGTTTGACCTCTTCAACATCAGAGATGGCCCATGAGCCTGTTGTCATTCAAACAAATATTTTTGGGAATGAGACCCTGTTCACAGTCACCAGATCAGTATAGTAGTGAATTGAGACCAGCTATCCGTTAATATCACCACCCTCAATCCAAGAGTAGTATGTACCCATCTTTCTTATGAAGGCATCATTGGTCAGTACAGCCTTGATGCCCTATCTCTCGAAAGGTGAAACAAAAAAAAACTTACACTTCCAGTCCTTTATTTTTCAAGTTTGAAAATTAGAAATAGTTTGTCGTCCTAAATTGCATGTATCTGTCTGCCTCCACTTGAGAATGAAAACATGTGACTGAATAGGTTAGTTGACCATGGGATTCCCTTCCGCCAGCAGAAAACAACATATGTTATTATTGTCGCAATCTAGTTTGACTTGATCTATGATGGGATGAACCTGTTCAATTGAAAATTACCCTAAGCTCCATGTTTATGGACAACCTCAGTCCTTACTGCAGCTAGTCTTTATAAAGCTCTAAGGTCTCTCCCAACTTATCAATTTCCATCAATCTCTGCGAACGACTCTAAACTTAATGGTTGAGTCAAAGATGAAGGACTCCACCACAAAATCAACCTCGATTGGAGAAAATATTGACCTCTTATTTATGGCTAGTAGATCAAAAGTCAGAGGAGTTTGCATTAGAGCCATCAGAAATCGAATGAGAGGAAATGAATGGAAAAAGTCAAGTAGAAGATGAAAAATCAAATGAAAAAAATCAGAAAAAAAATATATTAAGGCGCAAATGAATACATCAATCTCTATTTAAATGGACTCAGCAAAAATGAAAATATTGCATTAGGATTTTGAGAGGAAACATCATGTCAACTCAAAAATCAAGATATAAAGAGAAAATAAACAACTTTGTTTCAGTAAAAAGATAATTACACTCATATTAAAATTTGATAGTAGATATTTTACAAATTGGTTCTCGAGTGACTCAACTTGGACCAAAAGATTTTCAAATAGCCTCCTATACAACATTTGACTGTTGAAATTGAACTGGTTAGCTCGGTCGGTGATATGTCCTGCAACAACGCCAAAATACTTGATGCACCCTAATTCTAGGAAATGGGCTCTCACGCAATTGTACGTATCATATCAACAATATCGGATTTTGAGTTCAGAGTAGCTATCACATAGGGAGTGAGGCAATTAGAATTAAGAGAATTTCTAGCCTACTAGGCCTAGTTCTTAGCCTAGAATTAGAATTAAGTTAAGGTTGTACAAAGTACTTCTATAAAATTGTAATCTATTTTAACGGTTAACTCCTACAGAAATCTTACTTTTCTTAATTGGCTTGGTGATTATCAAGTTATAATGCTATATTCCCTTGCAATGGTTTAAGTGGTGGTGCAGAAAATGTAAAGGGTAAATTGTGAATGTGGCTTATGACAAATAAGATCAACTCTCTTTTTTACCCTCTCCCTAGTGCACAAAGAATTTTGGTTAAATTGGTTCTAATTCCTTAAACCTTAACTTAAACCCCAACTTGAATGCATCAAAGATTGCATCTCTCTATAAAGTACTTGCACCATACCCTATAGGTCAATGTGAATAACGTAATTGTTCCACCATTGCCCTCCCAAGTCAAGAAGGAGAAGTAAAAGAAATTTAGAAGGTTATTCATCACATTTAAGATTAAGACACAATTTTTAAAACACTTTGCATTCCTACATAATATGCTCAACTATCACAAGGAAAAGGTAAAAAGACTACTAAGAAAGCATTGAGAAAATACCACAAAAGATCTTCGAAAACAAGTAAAACTGCTATAGAATTTTGTTCACATAAAAGCAAATACAAGAGTACCTAATACTTAGCTTTCCTCTCTCTTTAAAGTGTTGAGAATGTTTCTCCCAACGATCACCAAATCCCTTGCTGCTTTCGTCAAACATCTCCTCACATTACGCTTGAAAATCTCTTTAAAACCTCGCAAAACACTCTCTAATCTTTCATTTAGTAAAGCACTATCTATAGACTTTCACCAACAATGAAAAGACCCTTTTACTTCTCTAAATGACCTATATATCGAGTTGCACAACTCCTCACAACGTCTTGATGAACTATTAAAAAGCACCCCAACAGTTTCTACCTTAGCGTCAGGCTCTCTGTTTCTAGTATTGGTAGTGGCACCTAGGCGCCAAAAAATATAGCGCTAAGGAACTAGGTAGTGGTGCCTTAGTGCCTCTTCTTTGATATTCAGACTCTAGCCTCTCTATGTTCCAGGGTGGGACTAGTGCCTAGGCGACCAAGAAAGCTGGCTCCAGTCACCCGGTTGCTTCATAGCTCCAAGCCTCCTCCACTTTGCCTCATTTCTTCTCTACTTTGCTACACTTCTAGTATTTGTTGTATTTGCAAGAAAAACATAAAGATACCTTTTTTTAAATTACAATTTCATTCATAAACATGAGCAAAAACATAAAGAAAATCAAGCATTCTTCTCTACATATCAAAATCTCCCAAACTTAAATATTACTTGTCCTCAAGTAACATTAGAATATTAAAACCATTTTAATTTAATTTGAGGAAGTGAGTTTCATTAAAATTAGAACAATTTTGCTTCAGAAAACTCATAGTGTAATTTAGAAAAATTCTAGTAAATAATTCTAACTCTAGTGTACGAGAAAACCTTTCATTCAACTATGAAAAATTAATTTCCTATTTAAAATTTAAAAAGAGATTAATACTTATTAACTAAGACACCTTAGATGGTGTAAAAATAGAATTTAAGCTCTCCATTTAAAAAGTCTTGCTAGTACATCTTACATACAAGTAGTTTAGAAATATAATATAGCTTTAACTTTAGAAAGAATCTAGTTAAACTAATTTTTTTTATTAGGCTTCTCCTCAAGCTTCTCTCCCAACTCTATATTTTTCTTTTAATCACTTTTTTACATGATTTATGATGTATATTTCAATTCTTAGCATAATTTTTAGAAGGATTACTATATATGGACAGACCTTTAATAGTTTTGAATTTCACTATTATCTTTCTAAAGTAAAACATACCACATTCCTCTACTTCTAAACTTCTAAAAATATGTTTTCAAGAGTAGCTCAATTCCTATATCGTGTATGTCTAAGGATATCTAGTTTTAAAAATAAATAACACTTTTCAAAAATGAGTACCAAAATCATTGTTCAAAGGTTGAAGTACATGTTAAGTAAACACTAGTCTAGTCTTATTTACATAGAATTTAAAATAAAAGAATACTATCTTTTTCATTTTTAGAAGTTGCAGTTATTTCAAATTAAGACTACATACCTGAAATCCCTTTTTAAAATGAAAAAAGTTTAAATACAGGTTATTGAGAACAAATAAATTTAAGCTTTTAAAAGATTCCCCCCCCCCTCCCCAAAACTTAATTTTTAGTATATTAAAGTGTAAAGCATGAATATAAGCAGAAAGAAAATAACACAGAAATAGTTCCTACCATATGTATCGTTCCACATGATTAACAGGTATAAGCAGGACAAATATATATGCAGTAGTGAGTAAATCACGTCTATATAGGATTAAAATGAAACTACAACAGAGAAAGTATAAAATGCAACATGTAACTAAAAATAAACTAAGTCTACAACCACACATATAATTAATAAAGAGAGTACAGCAGTAGCAAGAAAACACATATAGTCCAGTCACAATGAGAAAGCTAAGGATTCGCCTCCCTCAATTCACACACTCCTAATCAAATTAAAGTGCACACAATCCTAAATATCAACACACTAATACAAACACTCCACACAACAACAAAAATCAATCACAAATATAAATACAAATGCAAAAACAAACACAAACATAAATTTGGGTTTCCTCTCAAGAAGATCTTAGTTTAACGTCCTCAGCTCGACGAATCCAAATAGCTACTCTGGTTGACCCAACATTAAAATATAATTTACCAATGATCATTTTCCTCCTATGTAGGGTTTATGTCTCTGTCCATTCACTTTAAATATCCTATCAGTCTTGCGATCTTTAATATCAATTACACCAAAAGGATAAGCTTTAATTACAGTAAATGGTCCTGACCATCTGTACTTAATTTTTTTAGGAAATAATTTCAATCGTCTCCTCTGTAGGTTCAAAATCTTTCCTTAGAATCTATTGATCGTGTCACTTCTTCATTTTTTCATTTATAAGTCTAATTTTACTGAGTTCATTTCACTGTAGTAATATTTTCTCACCAACATCCTTCATATTGTAATTGAACTCTTTAACAACCCAATAAGCTTTATGTTCTAATTCCACTGGTAAATGACAAGCTTCGTCGAATATGAGCCTATATGGAGACATTCTATATGTGTTTTATAAGCAGTCTTATAAACCCATAATGCATCATCTAATCTCAAAGATCAATCCTTTCTATTAAGATTGACAATTTTCTCTAAAATCCTTTTAATTTCTCTGTTAGATACTTCTGTTAAACCACTTGTTTAGGGATGATATGTTGCGGCAATCTTATGTTTATTTCTATTTTTAGTAACTTATATCTCAATTTTTCTATTCCTAAAGTGGCTCCCCCATCACTAATAATCACTCTAGGCATACCAGATCTACTAAAGATATTCTTTTTAAAATATTTAGCTACATTTTGAGCATCACAATTTGGAGAAGCCCCTGCTTCAATCCATTTTAAGACATAACTCACAGCTTTCAAAATGTATAAATTCTCAAAGGATGGTATAAAGGGACCCATAAATTCTAAACCCCAAACATCATAAATCACTATTTTCAAAGTAAAATTTAGAGACATTTAATCACACTTAGAAATATTGTCTATTCTTTGCACCTATATCAAGTTCATATATATAGATTCACATCCCAAAATAAAGCATACCAATAAAATCCTAATTGCAAAATCTTAAAAGTAGTTTTATCAACTTCAAAATGTCTCACAGACTTAAAATCATGAAATTTCTTAAAAATTTATAGTGTTTCTTCTTTAAGTAAAATCTTCTTATCACAAGATCCTTACATTTTCTATAAAGGTATGGGTCGTCTGATAAGTAATATCTGGCGTCAGGGACGAATTTCTTCCATTGATGTTATGTCAGGTCATAGGGCATATTTTCACTAACAATGAAATTTACTATATTAGCATACCATAGAATATGTCATTCAGTAATAACAGAGAATTGCTCATTAAGAAAACTCTCATTAATCTCATCTTCATAATCAAATGAATTCCCATGATCTAGTCTAGATAAATGGTCTGTAATTTGATTATCAGAACACTTCTTATCTACCACTTTGATATCAAATTCTTGCATCAAAAGTATCTATCTATTCAATCTCGGATTAGTATCCTTTTTTGATGTCAAACATTTAACAACAGAATGATCAGTGTGAACAAAACATTTTATTCTAACAAAATAAGACCAAAATTTATCTAAAACTTATATTATCGCCAAAAGCGCTTTCTTAATAGTAGTCTAATTAATTTGAGCTTCATTCAGAGTCTTACTGACATAACATATAACTCTAAATTTTTTATCGCGTCGTTGTCCTAAAAATGCCCCAATAGCATAATCACTAGCATCACACATTAATTCAAATGGTTTCGCCCAATTTGGTAAAATAATAATAGGAGTAGTGACTAACTACTCTTTCTGAGTATTAAAGACATTTGCGCAATCATAGCCAAAATAAATAGAACATCCTTTTATAAATGGTGCATAGAAGTTTGGCTATTTAAGGAAAATCCTTAACATATCGCCAACTGAATCCAACATATTCTAAAAATTTCTAACTCCACTCACAATAGTAGATGGAGGCAGTTTTTCAATAACTTTCATTTTTGTTGGGTCTGCTTCCATGTCATTTTCAGATATTTTATGTCCTAACACAATACATCCTCATATCAAGAATTTACACCTCTCTTAATTGAGTACAAGTTTTGTTTCTCTGCAGTGTTTCAGCACCTTCTCTGGATGATCTAACAAGAGTCATACGAAGAGATAAACAATAAAAAGTCATTCAATTCCTTTTTTAATTAGGTAAAAAAAAAACATCATACACCTCTGAAATGTAGAAGGTGTATTACATAACCCAAAGAGCATTTTTTGAAAAGCAGAAGTCCCATAAGGACTTGTGAACGTTTTCTTATCTTGATCCTAAAGATTTATAAGTGTCTATTGGTACCCAAAATATCCATCTAAAAAGTCAAAATATGGATGGCTAGCTAGCTTATCCAACATCTGATATAGAAATAATAAAGGAAAATGATATTTCCTAGTGACAAAATTAAATTTTCTATAATCTGTACTATGTGCCACTCAGTGACATGTCTAATGGGAATTAATTCATTATGTTCATTTACAGACACAGTCACTCCCCCTTCCTTAGGAACACAGTGAATATGACTAACTAGAAACTATCTGATATATGATAAATAATACCTACATCAAGCTCTTTCAATATTTCTTTTTTAACAACTTCTTTCATAATTGGGTTTAACCTCCTTTGAGAATTTTCCCTGGTTTTTTATTATCTTTTGTCAGACTTCTATGCATACATATTGAGGGACTAATCCCCTTTATATCTGCTAAGTTCCATCAGAAAACTCTCTTATAATATCTCAAAATTTCCATTAATTTCTCTTTTTATGAATTAGTCAAATCTAAGGATGTGATAACTGATAATGTAGATCAATTCCCCAAGTATGCATACTTTATGTTTTTTGGAAGCATCTTCATCTCATGTTCACGAGGTTCCTCAATAGAAGAAATAAGAGTTTTAATATTTTCTATTGTACCTAAAATCTCAGACCTCTCCCTGACTATCTTACAATTTAGGGAACCTTTGGTCCATGGCTTAGACTGGTCACCAGGGTCCAACTAATGGTTGTGGAGTTATTAATTGGTGGTTTTGGGGTGGTTAGGTTAACTTTAGTGCATGGGTCCAATTTGGGTTCAAATGACCAAAACTTGGGTTTGGGTAGGCTAGCCATGACCTTGAGCCCAATTGATTGATCAACATTGTGTAGATGATTTTAATGAAAATTTTTTGTGAAGGATTGAAATGATTTTTAGTTCAATTAGATGGTAAATTTGGAGGATTTTTGAAATTTGGTCAATTTGGGCATGTTGGGCTAGACTTGGGTCTAGATTGACTAGGATTGGAATTTGGCTCAATTTGAATGGTCAAAATTATCAAGGGAGATGTTATAAAGATTTTTCATAAAGTAATGGAATGGGAATTTTGGGTCTAAGGCAATCAATTTGGTGGAATTTTGAGACATGGCCAATTTGGGGCTTTTGACTTAGGTTGAAATTAAATGAAATTGAGGCTTCACAAAGACTAATTGAAGGTCAATTTTCATGTTTAGGAATGTTATGGAGAGTTTAAAACATAAATTGTGGCAAATTTAGTGGGCTATGAGTTTAATTGTAAAATCCATAAAATCACCTAAGCTAAGCCATGGACCAAAGGTTCCCTAAATTAAGGGATTTTATTCCAAAGTTGCTTAAGCTTCAATTTTTTTTTGCCAAAACAAAGCCCAAAACCCATTTAATTGTTGTGGAATATTACTCTGAGGTCCCTGAGCCCTCCGGCTACCTCCCCTGGCCTAGCCACCAGGCCTAGTGGCCGGAAAACACTAAAACCATGAGCCGCCCCCATGGAATCAGACCCATTTCAAACCTAGAGGCCACCTCATCCAAATTAAATGGTAGAGCCTCTCTGCCCTCCACCTAAACATCACTCTTTACCCCTTCATTGGCCATGGTAGCAAGCCTTAAGACATTTTTTTTAAAAGCTCACCTCCACGGCCATGGAGGGAGTGCTAAAAATTTCTCAGAGAGACTGCTCCAAATTGCTCCCAAAGACTCTTTGAGACCTCCTCAGCTCAAGCCAACCACTTTCCCCCACTAATTCCCACTGTGGAAGCTCAATTTTGAGCTCAAACTTCTGCCAAAAACCAGGACAGAGCTCTCCACACCTCTACACTCCACCAAAGTCAAATTAAACTTGCCCACACCTTCACCATAATGAAAGAAGGGGAATCCCCATCAAATCCCCCTACCATAGAGACCCTAACATAGCTCTAAACCAACAACTAAAATCGAGCTTGATCGAATTCATACCTAGACCTTTCACCAAAGCAAGAGGCTTAATCCCTAGCCTCCTTGGACCTCCATGAACGTGCCGAGCACCTCTGATAGAAGCTTCCCTTCTCAGAGCAAAGGTATTGAACTTCTCCTCCTCCCAAGCCTATTTTGATTCTCCATTTGATTAGGCTTAATTTAATTGCATGATTACCATATGGATGTGTTCGTCTCACTTAGACGAGTCCATAGGATCAAACCCCATGAGATTTGGTTGAGTTTAGAGGGAGATCTTAAATGTAACTTGTGTGGATGGTTCTCAGGTTAGCTTATTTGGGGACGATGGCGGGGAGCCATTTGATCGCGTATTTATCTCATCAACGGACGAGATGAAGCTAGACAGCGCTTCGGTTCATAAAGCGTGGGTCGAGTTAGCAGCGACGTAGATGGCGACGTCCAACCAGAGCACATCATGCGTGTTTTCAGAGCCGCCTAGGATCTTGTTAGCGCCGCACATTTAAATAGATAAATAGGGAATTAAATAAATGAGAAAATTATCCCTAACTTAAAAAATTCATATCTTGGTGTAGAAAAATCAAAAAAATAAAATAAAAATGTCCACTTGCTTAGTGAAGAGAGGAGAAAAATGTGAAAATGATTTGAAGTCCATTTGATGCATGTTTTACTTTCAATTAATTAAATATTATTTTGAGTCTTTTGATTCTTCATGCATGTATACATTTCACCATGACTTGAAATTTTAGCATATTGTTGCCTCTATTTTATGGAACATTCCCTAATTTTTCCAAAGTCAGTGGAGATCTCTAGATAGAGATCCATATTTTTCAAATTTATGTCTATTATTTTCATAAATTAATCATAATAATTAGCATGTTGCTTATAAAATTCCAAAAAAATTGGAAGGTTTGCTATGACCAAAGAAACCTTTGGAAAATATTTTATGGGTTAAGTCATTAAGAATGCACTTAATTTCCACCAACCCAAAATACAAAGAAAATTAATTTTGGGTAACACAAACATCTAAGTGACATGATTTTTAATCTCCACTAAGATTCAAAGTTTAGAGAACTCCCCATAAAAGTTTTAAAATATTTGGAGCTCATTTAATAACTCAAATTGATTTTTCAAGTTAAATGACTTTTTTGTACTAAAATGATTTAAAATATAACTCAAAAAATTATAAAAATTAGTTTTTGGAGTTCTCTGTGATCAAAGGAATTTTCTAAAAATAAAATTGAAATTAAAATAAAAATTCCATTTTCAAGCCTATTTTTAATATTTAAATGATTAAAAAATGATAAAAATCACAAGAATAATAAAATTTATGAAAATGTTCTAATTATTTTTCTATAAACTTAGGAACAATTGAAATACTTTTATTAATTTTCTATGTGAAAATATTAAATTTTGAAGCTTAAAATAATTTTTAAAGACTAAAAATGGATTTTCAATAAAATGATTCTAAAAATTCAAAGAAAAATCATAAAAATGTGAAATTTATTTTTATGTGTCCCTTGACATTAGAGAGATTTAATAAAAATGTAAAACTTAATTTCTTACACTTAAAATATTTTATAATTAATAAATACTCCATAAATTAAAATAATTCTTAAAATTCAAATGTAATTTAATAAATCATAAAATTTGGTCCCAATGCTTTTCTTTTTTATTTCTACCTCCAGTAAAAATTTCAAGAGATTAAGCTTTTCCTTGGTCAAGTTATGGAATTTTATTTGAAAAATCCTATTTTTAGATTAAAATAAATATGTAAATTAAATTAAATTTTGAAAAATCTCATTTTCTCCTCTGATGTCTTAATTGACCCATGAGTCAGGTGGAATAAAAATTCCAAATTCATTTGGATTAAATTTGATAAATTATGAAGTAATAGAGCCTTAGGGGCAAAAATATAATTTTGGAAATTTAGCCTTAATTAACATTTAGGCTTAACTCAAGGAGGGAATAGGGTAACCTCTAATTTTAACTAACTTATTTGGATGATTGAAACACAAGAGGATTAATTGGTAGAAACCAACCTCACTCTTTCCCCAATCAACGGATAAATTTGTAATTTCCTTAAATTATTAAAATTTAGAAGTCTAGTCAACCAAATGATCCTAGACTTAGGGGTATGATTTTGGTTGTTGATAACTCACCAATTTAACACCCTTATTTCATATTCAAATGACTTTCAAAAATGAATTATTATCATTTAAAATTCGATTTCTTTCAAACAAAAAAATAACTAAGTCATCTACTAAAATCTTAAGGACTTAGTCCTAGTCTAAATCAAATTTGGTTAAATGAGGATTAAAAAAGAGAACATAGTTAAAAATTGAACATCTTTCAAACACTAGAAGCCCAAATTAAAAAGATGGTTGAGTGCCTTGATAACATTAACTTGCCCCTTTAAGGGTCCTCGCCCACATAATCCTCAAATTAAATCACAAGTGATAATTATTTTACTCATAGGGATAATTGAAACATCAATGTTCACTAAGCATTAGAAGTATTTACAGGATGATTTATTGAGCCACATAATAAGTTTAAAATGAGCTCGAGAATTTTCACCAAACGGTGAGAGGGAAGCATGGACCTGCTTCTTCCTCTAGACCTGTTGGATACCTCGGAGGTCTACTAAACTTAATATATTTTGCTTAACAAAAATCTTCCTTAATCTAATTAATAAGGACCCACCAAGATACGAGCTAGGTTTAGGTAGGTCACTAAAACCTTAATTTTTCTCTTTATATAAAATGTCATAACATGCATTTTGAGTTTCAGGTGGTGGAACGAGAAGACTCGCCAGGTACACTTTTATAGTTTACAACATTGTCTTTTCTTAAGCTTTCCACATTGTGCTTACTTACCTATATGTATAAACAAAAGAAAAACTTGTGTGCTAAATAATGATATCACCCTGCATGAAAACTAAAACTGTCAGAATAGCCACAAAACCAAAACCAAAACTAAAATCAACCAAGATAAAATTCACCTCCACAACATTCAAAATATAAAAGAAACTCAAAATTTAATCACAAACATCACACAAAACAACAACTACAACTAAATTAAGATGTCTCTATCGGATGATCGGGAATCCCTCGGAGGAGGTAACTTATGGTTGCTAATGAGGCTTCCCATGGTCTAAATGAAATTATGGAACTCAATAAGTTGAGTTTAGTAAATTCATATGAACTAAGTGAATCCAATAGAAAATAGTGGTGCCGGAACGAGGGAATCGTAGGATCCTAACCAGTGCCGCTCTAATCAACTTTAACATGCTGCATAAAATTTAAAGAACTTCAATCATAGGGCCACCTAATTTGACATCATAACTTGACACCCTAGAAAACTTAAACTCACCGCGACGGGAGCTTAGAGTCAACATGGTGGGCAACACGAAGATCTTCAACAACAAAACCTCTCTTCTTCAGCTAAACCATTCCTTCCTTAAAAATAAACAAACAACCATAGGATTTCAAGGTTGTCTACTTATGCAACATAAATTCTCATCCAATCTTTAAGCCTTTATACAGCTTTTTTGTACAATATAAGCCTTAACTCGTTTTAGGATTCAGAGTTGTCGTTCATCACAATCTAAATCCTCACATCTTCCAGGCTATTTGTGTGATCATTTCACACAAATGTAAGCCCTAATTAATAAAATTAGCAGGATGAAACACCTAAATATTTCTCCTTAAAACTGAAGCCAAACATTAGGATAACCTGGGAAGTCACCGAGGTTTCCCTCTAAATCTATGACATCCCCTAGATCTTCCCCCTTTGGATTCCAAAAACAAAATACTCCAAATTTGAGTCAATCCTAGTTCACACCTCTTTGTCTGATATCCTTGAAAAGTCTTATCCTTTGACCTCCTTGAATATAATATTTCTTGATTTTTATCAAGAGTTTTCTTAGGTGACTTCAATCATTTAAGATATAATTAACTATAGGAGTTTGCCCTTATAGGAAGCTTTTTCTGAACCGAGCTTAATATAAACCCTATTTAGTTTTTTATATTAAATAGGGGAACTTGTCGGCAAATAAAATGATTTCACATACCAAATGGAAGCCATGTATTTCTTAGTTTATTTGATCGAACCTCATTCTCAAGTCTTGTGTTTATCCTTCGGGATATATATAGGGTTTGAGGTACAATGCTCTTCTATTTAAACTATGAAAAATATGGGGTTAGTTTGATTTCATATTTTTCTAAACTTAAATCTATATGTAAATTAAAAGATTCTTCCAAAGCAGACGACAATATTTCGATTCTGGTGACCAACAGCTTCTAACGGGCAACTCCTCCAACCCAAAATAGTCCCGACAGCTTTTGGCGACTCTGTTGGGGAAAAGTTTCTCTTTCCATTTAAATCAAGAAAGTACTATCTTCATATATCAGTAATGTGTCCATGTCCCTCTTGGACCAAATTGCCCTTCTTCCGTTGACATAGTTTACCCATTTCTGTCTTAGGAAAGTACAACCAACTCTTTGGACTTCAGGACTGCCTGTTCAATCACCTTTGAACAGAGGGGTTCAGGAAGCCATTAAGGACTCTTTAAATCTTCAAGTGGGGTCGGACCCCAATAGAAGTGTTGGTGGACTAATTCCACCTGGACATTGTGTGTTGCTAAATGGGTCCCACACTAGGTCCTAAATACTTCACATCTCCTTTCCAAATCTGATTTGCTATTTTGTAAATTAAATCAAATTGTGTTGTCCGACGCACACTTTAAAATTTTCTTATATTAATTAATATTTTTTCAACTTTCAAATTACCTTTTTACTAAAAATTTTAAAATCCCCACAAACAAAAATATACCCGGTCTACAGACCAACCTCTGTATATTTTCAGTGCTTGCACTAAAGATTATAAGGTTTTGTCCATATAGCTAACCCCATAACTTTCTGTTTTAAAGCTGCTGCAATGGCCTACCCAACGCTGACTTTTTCTTGCAACTTGCCGACAAGCCATGAAGCCCGCAATGTTGCTCCTACCATTAAGTTTGGAGTCAGATTTTGAAGACCTTGAGGTTATCCTCGGGAAGGCCCCGTTCGTCGTGATGAAATTCACTGCTCTAGAAATTCAGGAGCCATCTACTGAGTTCAACCTAAACTGTCTTAAGGATTTCCCTTCTTGTAAGAAGGCCAAGACTACTGTCACCACTATGGCACCTACCAAGCATGTTGTCCACACTGCTGCTAAAGGGAAAGAAGTAATGATCATTAAAGATCCGACTGAGGGATTGGTTGTCTCGCCACCAGTGTTTAAAATTGAATTGATTTCATGAAATGCACCATTAACCATAAATCAGAAGAGAAACCCAACAAAAGAGTTCGGAGGGCCACTAAAGCCTAGACTTCTGAGGAAATACCTGTCGAGAAAAAGCATCACCAAGAGGAGTTAGAATTACCAGAAGTATATCCACTTATGAGGGAAAGTAGATTCCATCCTCTAATGAATACCAAAGGGTGTGAAAGCATCTAGAGGTTTGCCGCTGCATTACCGTTACTTCATAGATATGGTGAGGAGAAAGGAAGTTTACTCCTATCACCCGAGTCAGCTCCGTTTTTTGGAGACTAGCTGCCAAAGAAGGCTGCTCAGTTAATGAATTACTTAAACGAGTGGGACATGTGATATCCCATCGCATCAAGAAAGATATTTTAAAGGGCGTCAGATCCGCCAAACAATCTCAGAAGTTAACTGAGGCTTTGCCTACTTGTAATCCTGTCTAGTTTTGCTTAGGGAACATAGTTGATACCACCATAGTCACGAACGAGTCTACCGTCACCAGGACCACAGGCCGTCGACCGATTAAGTCAAGACTGAGTCTAAGAATTTTACCAAGCACACACCACAAATACATCCCTAAACCGATGTTTCTGCTAGTCTGCACCATAGGGATCATACTCTTCCTCGACAAACCGATGTTTCTGCTAGGACACTCCGTCCTGAGACATCATCGTCAAAGAAAAAGGTCTGGATACCCAAGTTCACTGTACCAATACAGTCCAGTAAGTCTGCAAGGCAAGATCATGGAATGAAGCAAAGGAAATGGAAGAACAAGAGGAGGAGGTCCAGCAGGGTCCTCCAGATCTTAAAACAATAAAAAAATCAATGATTGAAGAAAAAGTTGAAAATCTCAGGGTTGAGATTTTTGAGTTGGCTCAAGAACATGAAGTTTTCATCGACAACAATGATGAAGATTTTGACTATAATGATTACTTCAAAGAGGATTTCGTGGATGTCCATGTTATTGAAACCAGAGCTGCTACATCTGCGTGCGAGGCTCAACCTCTCGTCAAAATGAACGCTGTAGATGAGTTGCGTAGGTTTATTCACCTAACGGATGAGCAAGTCATTCAACTAAAGAAAAGGATAGAAGAGATGACCACATCCATGACCGCCATGGACACCATTCAAGGGCAATCACAAACACCGCAACTAGCATCTCCAGATGTCAACAAATCGAAGATAGTACACATTACAGATGAAAGAAGAGAAGTTGCCTCAATAAACAGAGATGACATTACAAATGAAAGAAGAGAAGTTGCCTCAATAAACAAAGATGAGCAGCAAAAGAAGGATTCTACGTCAAGTACCATACCATAGAAAGAGTTGAAGCAAATGGTCGAACAAGTTTGGAAGGCATTAACCCAATCTAAGGGTGGTGCATTAATTCTGAAGGGTAGACCTTACCCGGAAGAATTCAATGTCGTACCGTTCCTTAACAGTTTCGTGGCCCCAAACTTTAAAATATTTGATGGGACTAGAAATCCCAGACAACATATAGCACACTTTCAAGCCAGTTGTGGCAACACAAGGGATAGTGAAGCTTTACTCTTTCAATAGTTGTCAGCAGCTTTTCAGGGGTCACCTTCGATTGGTATGTTGATTTACCCAACAAATCAGTAAAAATCTTTACCAAATTGGAACAACTATTTGTGAAAATGTTTTCCAGAGTGCAACACCTTGTCTCTATAGGAGAGCTCATGATGGAAAAGCAAAAGCCCAACAAGACTTTTGTGGAGTACATTTTGAGGTGGAGAAACCTTAGCATGAAATGTGAACCTCAGCTAAAGGAACATCATGCGATTGGGATCTTACTCAAAAGCATAGTAGCTTTCATGCTCAAGGGACTCACCATCAAATCCTTCGAGAAGCTACTCAGTAAAGCCAGTAGTCTCCAAGAAGAAATCAAACATGTGGATTCACACGAGAAGTCTAAGGCAACCAGAGTGTTGAAAAGAAATCAGAAACAGTAGCGACTGTCGACAAAAGAAAACAACCAATGAAGATATATGTAGAAAATCCTCATCAATCTTCATCACAGCAGGCTCAGAAACTGAATAGCCAGTCCATTCAGCAACCACTCAGAGGAAGGTCATCTCAGAATAAGAGAATATCTCTAGCAGAATGACAAAAAATGGTGTATTCTTTCAAAGATGATCTTGTATCCAAAATGTTTAGAAGTCTGATGAAGAAGCCTGAGTTCAGACTACCAGAGCCAATGAAGCCCGAGGAAGTCGACAAGAAAGATCAACCAAATTATTTCACGTATCACCGATTGTTGGGACACACTATAGAAGAATGCTTCAATTTAAGGATTGGCTCGAGAAGAACCTTAAAGAAGGTAATATGATAATCCTGAAAGAATATTTAAAAGAACCTTAAAAAGGTTTCATAAAAATGATTACAACCAAACCAATTTCTCCGATTGATCCATATACCGAAGAAGGGGGATGGAGTACGACTTGAGACAAAATCAAGAGGGTCCTAAATCAAATCCAGAATTCATTGAGACAATATTAATCACAACAACGAAGATTAATTTTCTTATCTGTCACTAATAGATAATTGAAATAAATAGTTAATTTTAATAACTATTAAATAACTAATGATACTGAGGAGGGTTTAATTGTGATATTCAATATATAAGAAAGCATCTTTCTCCTTGTCAAGAAATCATAGTGAATGGATAAAATAAATTAGTTCAATTTATATTGTGCCAAATAGGATCATACATATTCTTTACCCTTTGGTCCAGACATCAAGAACATTGACTAATCCTACGCTTTTTTACTGAATATGCGGCTAGGCTGGGAGGATAACGACACTTACTTCGGAGCTCCCACGTTCCCCTCACCTATGGTCTAACATCTACACTTCAGCACCCAAACGATAGGACTGAATTGAGGATTCTAATCTGTCACTCTAAAATCTTCAATTCTACTCCCGATAATATTATTTCACTATTTATTTGCACCCAACATTCAAGGGCTTTGACCTCCTTAAATCTGGGATGTAATCTTCACATTAGTTGTAAAGCTCAACAAATTTTAACAAATCAATTGAACAGATTGAAAGTAAATTAAGATCGAAGTGAAAAGATCACCACAATTTCTTAAACATTTTTTTGGCTTCACCAATTCAAATCACCATTTCACAAATCTTGAGACAAGGAGAAAGACAGAGAAAAATACTCATATCTCATGGGGAAAACACAACAAAACTTGGAATTCATATATAAAATCAAAGTCATACGAACTACAACAAGTAAAAAACTTATCTCTAGTTTCTCCCCAAGAACACTCGTCGAAGTTCTTCTGAATCTCTTCCTTTCTTTACAGCACACAGAATTCCTCTTTGAAGTAGCAAGTTGGAAGAAATCTCTCACTTTCACTCCACTCTTACAATCTCTCAAAGAATTCCTCACAATATTGGAACCTTTCTAATCTCTAGGAACTCTCTCGAGCACTTCCTTTACTCCCTAGATTCTTTCCCTCCTTCTCTAGGCTCTCCAATTTTTGGCCAAAATAGTCTTTTAAAGTTGTGGATGAGCTTTCTCAAGAGTTTCCTAAGCATCCCTTCAAAATTTGGCCTTATCCAAAGCTTGAGTAGGCATAACCGTCCATCTCACTGTCGGCGGCCTCGAGGGCACCGTCGGTGGGCTTCTGAATAATTTTGTCTTGTAGCATCGAGAAAAACTCGCCGTCGGTGGGGTGGAGGGCGCCGTTGGCGGCATAGTTCAAATTTCCACATTTTGGTCCTTTTCGCTCCAAACCTGAAACATTAAAAATTCCTTTCTTTAAAGTGAAATATCAGTAAAAATAGTATAAAATAAGTATAAAAATCTCAACATATTTTCCTTGGGTCACTTGTCAAGATGAGAAATGGACAAATCTGTGTTTGCGTCGACTTCACAGATCTAAACAAAACATGTCTGAAAAACGAGTTTCCACTACCAATATGAGAAATGATGGTGGATATCACTTTCACACATGAAATCTTCTCTTTCATGGATAGATCATTGAGATACATGCAAATCAAGATGGCTCCCGAGGATGCAGCAATTATAGCCTTCAGGACACCGATCCAAATTTTCTACTACACAGTGATGTCGTTTGAGTTAAAGAACGCCGGAGCGACATATCAACGTGCAATGATGAAAATTTTTTATGACCTCATTCACAATCAAATGGAATGCTATGTGGATGATTTGGTTAATAAAACCAAAGGATTGTGTTCGAACGGTTACGACGGTATGAGCATAAAATGAATCCCTTAAAGTGCACCGTTGGCGTTACCTCTGGAAATTTTCTAAGATTCATTGTCTGTTATCAAGGAATTGACATCAACCCAGATAAGATTAAAGCTATCTTGGAAATGCCTCCTCCTAAAACCTTGAAAAAACTACGTTCCTTCAAGGGGAAGTTGGCATATCTGAGACGCTTTATTTTTAATCTCTTAGGTAGGTGTCTGCCTTCTTGACATTAATAAAAAAAGACACCAAATTCATTTGGGAAGAGAAATGTCAGCAGGCCTTTGAGGACGTTAAACAATATTTAATGACACCTCCTATTTTGGCAGCCCCTATCTCAGAGAAATTATTGATACTTTATACCACGGCCTTATACGACTCTCTTGGAGCCCTCTTAGCCCAAGTCAATAACGAGGATAAAGAAAATGTACTGTACTTCTTGAGTCAATGTCTGATACAGACAGAAGTAAGGTATCCACCTATTGAGAAGCATTATTTGCGTTAATTTTCATCGCCCCAAAGCTTAGACATTACATGCTCTCTCATAAGATTACCCTAATTTCAAAAGTTAACCCATTGCAATATTTGATGACCCGACCAACACTCTTTGGACGTCTAGCAAGATGGTCGATGATCTTATTACAATTTGATATAACTTTTGTTCCCCTCCGTGCTATCAAGGGAAAAATTCTAGCAGACTTTCTCACTGCCAGCTGGGTCCCCTCTCGACGATGAACTACCAAATGAGCAAGTGCTACAAATGGATTTCTCCAGTGTGCAATGCTGGGAGATGTACTTTGAAGGTGCTTCATCAGCCAGAAAAGACAAAGAATCAGACATAGTCATATTAGGCAAAGCAGGGATTGGTTTGATCTTTATCATTCCAGATAAGGGTATGTTGAGGCTCTCATACCACCTGACAGAGCCGTGCACCAACAACAAAGCAGAATATGAAGCCTTAATCACCAGATTGGAGTTGGCTATCTCAATGGATATAACAAACATTGCCATCTATGGTTATATCACCGGTACGCGATGAAGCTACTGGAGCAAATCCTCTAAGTGACTTTCTACTAGATTCCTAAGGGAGATAATGCCCATGCTGATTCTCTAGCAATACTCGCTAAGGAACTGGTGTGTCCCCCGGAGGATTCCATTAAAATCTCTGTACAAGGAAGAAAAATTTTGTCTTGAATCAACCTCGACAATCTACACATGCTCAGAAAAGAAGAAACAATGATTGCAATTGTGGATATCAACGAATATTGGTGCAAGCCATTAATAGAATATTTTCATACTGGAAAGCTGTCATAAAGTCTGGGCACACCACATTACAAAAAGTGCTATGTCATATGCCTTGGTTGGTGATGTCCTCTACAGAAGATCGTTCGACCAGATGTGGCTACGATGCCTAAGCAAAGCCAAAGCCCGAAATATTGTTAAAGAAGTACATGACAGATTGCGCGGCGGACACCAGTCAGGACCAAAAATTAAAATGAAGATCAAAAGACTCGGATATTATTGGCCAGCAATGATGTCCGACTGCGTGGATACAACCAAAAAATGTCACTAATGCCAAGTGCATGGGGTGGTCTTGCACCAACCTCCGAATGTGCCACACCCAACCGTTGCTTCGTGGTCATTTGAGTGTTGGGGCATAGACATAATAGGTCCAATAGACCCTCCATCTTCTAAAGGACATATGTTTATACTTGCCACTACAGACTACTTCTTTAAATGGGCAGAGGCAATGCCACTACATAAGGTTATGACATAACACATCCTTCAGTTTTTCAAAAGCCAAGTTGTCTACTGTTTCCGACAATGAGACTACTTTTAAAAGCACAAAGATCAACAATTTCATCAAAAGACACGAGATAGATTGAAGATACTCTACAATTTACTATCCTGAGAGAATGAATTGGCTGAGGCCTTCAACAAGATGTTGGTACACATTTTGAAGAAAACATTGGATGAAAATAAAAGGAATTGGCACAACAAATTGCTAGAAGCTTTGTGGGCCTACCAAATGACGTTGAAGACTCCCACTCAGTGAACACCCTACATGCTTGTGTACGGGTCCGAGGCCATGCTACTGTTAGAAATTTAGACGCCGTCTCTCAGAGTTGTTGTCACCAACCAACTCACAACAGAAGAAAGTGCAAAGCTCAGGTTCGAGGAACTAGAGAGTCTGAAAGGAAAACGACTTGAAGCGCAACAATATTTGGAACTTTATAAGGAAAAGATGGTACAAACTCATGACAAATTGGTCCGCCCAAGGACATTTAAAGTTGGTGACCTCGTCCTCGTGCTCAAAAGGTCTATTCTTGTACGCAGCAAGATAGGTAGAAAATCTGAGCCAACTTGGGAGGGAACATTTGTCATTGAAAAGGTCTACGCAGGTGGAGCCTACCAGTTAGTAGACTTCCGGGGCGAAAGACCCATGCTACCAATCAACGGACGATACATGAAGACATACTACACAACTTGATACTATTTGCCTTTGCTTGATTAGAAATTTTAAAATTTTGATTGATTTAGAGTTATCTAAGTGCCCAAACGTTTGTGACATGGTCCAAAATTTTTGTAACAAAATTAACCTCAAAATAATTAAAAAAAAAGTTTTTGAAAATTACACACCTCAATTTTCTCTTTTCAAACTTAATATGCTACTAATTTAAACAAAATTCACACATAAATAAACAATCTCTTCACCAAAATACAAAAATTTCCTTCAATAAATACTCTTTTTTGTTCTTATTCACGCTAAGTTTTAGCCCATTGACATTTTTCTTGTCTTCTACAGAGAAATGTCAGGCTATAAACTGACCTTCATTTTTAAAGATGGCTAGAATCTCACACTAAATTAAGAAATGGCGCCGCAGGGTGGTATTATAAATTTCGACATGGAATTTAACCAAGTTGGCATGGATTACGAGGGGCCTTTAATGAATTTTGTCAGTTGACAGGAAAAGGAAGGGCTGCCCTCACTACTAAGGGTGGCCATCAAAGATAGTGTGTCACTAAAAGGAAAGAATGTGATGGTACAACAAGACCTGATGGAAGGGCCCAACCGTTTACCATCCATGATAGCTATGCCAACTGAGGGCCTAGTTGCTGCTAATAATGAAAGGATACCGTTTGCTCCACTATGAAGAACACAGCGAATAAATGACAGCCGATGAAAATAGAGAGCTTTCTTACGAGAAAAGAAGAGACGCCAGAAAGAGGCAAACAACTTGCTCACTCCTATTCCTGAGGGACACATTTATGATCCTGGCATGAAAGAGACTTACTCCAACCAGACCGCTACAGATGAGGAATCCGAGTTTGTTACAAAGCCAAAGATACTATGATACAACAAAAATATATTCATTTTTAGACCCATATTTTATACCTATTTTTGATAATATTGTACTTTAATGGAAGGTATTTTGATGTTTTCTTGCAGGTTGTTGATTTTTTAGGGCTTAAAACAAAAAGAAAGCAAAAAAGATGAAATTTAGAGTCAAAATGACATTCTTAAAGAAATGCTCAGCTTCTGCAGCGCTGACGGCGCAGTACAAATTAACGCTGAGAGTTTTTACTCGGCACTGACGACGTAAAACCAGCACTGACAGTGTCAAAGGAGGTGCATACCCCATTTCTAAAAGGTTCGATGTATTTAGACAATTTTTGAAGTGTTTTTGGAGGCACCTCTTGGAGAACCGACCTTGGGCTCTATTTGGGGCCGAATTTCATCAAAAAAAGCACTCCTCTACTTTCATCTTTTGCACCACATTATTCTATTCCACTTCCATATTGGAGTTAATTAGTGATTTTATTTTCATAGTTTAGAGTTTTTGTGGTTAGATTTAGTGTGAAACTTTCTGTAAGTGTTGGAGAAGGAGAAAAGTGAGAGATATCTTCTTCCTACATTTCTAAAGAAATGTTACAAAGGATTTTCTTTGAGAAAGAGTTTTCAGATAAGTATTGTTTTTTTATCAGTGTTATATGAACTTTCTTTTATATATGAAATTTGTGTTTTGTTATTTCTTTCTCATGAAGTTTGAATAGTTCCCTCTATCTTTCTCCCTACTCTGTGAAATGGTGAAATGAAGAGATAATATGAATGTGACAATATTAAATTGTAAAATAAATTGTGATGATTTTTCAACTCCAAACTTAATTTACTTTTTGATCTAGCCAATTGAACTGTTAAAATGTGTTGTGAAACATATGATCCAGGAAATAGAGTATGAGTTCTACAATAGAGTAAGGATCACATTTGATTCCATGAAGGAGGACATCATTTATGAAATTAAGTGCAAATAAATAGGAAAATATTCTTTGTTAGGTGTAAAATTGGAGAACCTTTAGGGTGACAGACTAAAATCTTCAATTTAGTCTTAGTGTTTAAAAACTAAAGCGAGAGCTAGCCTTCAGGTGAAGGGAAGTGGGAGCTCTGGACTAGTAGCCGGTATCCTCCTAGCCTAGCCACGGATTTAGGGACTAAACACTGAGATTAGCCAATGATTTTCTATGCACTGTATCAGGGTAGAGAATTAAAATTGCTCATATTTGGCACAATATATATTTTGAACATTTATCTCATTATTTTACCATAGCCTCATTGTAGTGGGAAGGATGCTTTTTCACATAAGAATCTCTATTACATAAACATAGTTAATTGATTAGTATTTACTATTTTAAATTTTTCATATTTGATTTGATAATAGTTTAAAAATTTAATTTTGATTACATCTCAACAATTGAAAATAGTGACAGTGATTTCAATTGACTTTCTATGAATTTCCTAGCAAATTTGTCATTTCCAATTTAAACCTTCCCCGTAGGGTCGATATTTGGGGCTTAAATAGAAAGTCCATTATTACTTGATAACGATACACATACTTGTATAAAATCTAAATATTAATTGATTATATTTAATTAAATTTTACACAATCTATCGCAACAAAAAAATCAGATCATACTACCAGCTTCAGATGTTCTGTGTACGGATTGTCCTACCAGCAATGCTAAAATACCTGCACGAGCGTCAGCTACAAGGGCATCCATTTAGTGCTCGGACTACAATGTCCTAAATCTACAACACTATAGTAAATTAGAGGAATATGCATCTACCGATGATGAATCTCAGACTACTGATTACCTGATAGAGGGAGAGCCATATGTCCCAATGGATGCAGAGCCGTAAGTTCCAAGGGGTACAAAGCCAAACGTCCTGTCAGACACAGATTCATACATTCCGTTAGAGTCAGAGACAACACCATCTTGGGTTCTTACTGATATTCAAATGAGAGAATACCCACGACGACTGTCAACTCCCAGTATGGTAGAATATTATAGAATGAACAAAGTAAATAAAAGAAACTTCAAATTCTACAAAGAAGTGCAGGGAAAATTCATCAATATACTTGAGGGATTAGAACTGTATACCAGAGTCTTCTCAGAGAGTGTCAAATAGAGTATTCTTGACTGCATTTTTTACCTAAGTAACAGAGGTCAAGCAGGTTTACTTATGGAAAGGTCCTATTTTGAGTTGAGGAAATGGATGCGAGGAAAAGGGAGGATTACTATCCAGTGTGGCTACTGCTTCAACTTCACAAATGATAGATAAGGGAATCCTCCTGGGTTCCTTAGACACGATCAAGTAGATCCACTACCTCCAATGATAAAGTGGATGATCAAAAGAATGGTCAAATGGAATATTTTGCCTGCTACCTGCATTCCAAATAGTTATATTATCAACATCTACGATGAGGGTGATTGCATACCTCCACACATCGATCACCATGACTTCATGAAGCCTTTTTGTATGGTCTCATTCATGAGTAAAAGCAACATCTTATTTTGAAAGAAATTGACATTGTCGGCCCTGGTAAGTTCAAAGGCTCTGTGGTGATTCCCCTACCAGTTGGCTCATTTCTTGTTCTTAAAGGAAACGGTGCAGACGTTGCCAAGCATTGCATTCTAGGAGTATGACACCGTAGGGTGTCCGTAACCTTCCAACAGATGGACGACAACAAAATGCCGCACGGATTTCAGCCATATCTAGAACTGAAGGAACTGCTACCTTACGAGCTATGAGAGGGTTGCACCTCTGAGCTCATGTAAACGGAACTCTTGTCCTGAAGCATGGCTTTGAAGGTCAGCTCGATCAGGAGCTCATCATAGCAGGAACAGACAGTCAGAGGATTCCTTTCTACTTTACTTCACCACAACAATGTGATATGTACCATAGATGCTCAGCCTATAATGTGTACTTGGCATGAGATATTTTGGATGTACTTTGATGTATTTTGCTTATTGTACTTTTTGAGGCGTTGGTTTACACTTGATCTGTAACATTTTGATGGAACAGATTAATGAAGTTTCGTTCAGAAATGTGTCTTTTTGTCAATTGTCTTTCATGCGATGGATGGAAGCCATGAACCACACGTTGGTTCAAAATTACAACGAACAAATAACAAAATGACAAACAAAAAATTTTAACGATAATAAAATTTAAACTAAAATAACCAATAAACAAACAACAAAACAACTTTTTTTTTAAAAAATGAACTAACTAAAATCAAATTTTGAAAACATATTTTGAAAAATTAAATGTGATAAAAACAATAAGAAAAGAAAATAAATTTGTTGAGTGGATTCTCTCGACTTCGTAGTTTCTTACTCTTTGCTCACGCAACACAACTGCCTTTGTTTGCACTACTTCTCTTCACATCCTCTCGGAATTTCACATTCTGCACAAAGTCCCACAAAATTCTACATATCTTCCTAAAAAATATCAGCCTTTTCACATGGCACATATCTTTGAGTTTAACACCATCAATTCTCATTTTTGAATCAGTCCCTAATTTCTGATTCACTACTTTTGAGGTCGGTCCTTAACTTCTGACGCTCTATTTTGAGATTGATCATTACCTTTAAATTCTCATTTTCAAATCATTCCCTAATTTCTAATTCACTACTTTTGAGGTTGAACCTTACCTTCCGAAGCTCTCTTTTGAGATTGATCCTTTCCTTTCAATTCTCATTTTTGAATCAGTCCCTAATTTCTAATTCACCCTTTTGAGATCGGTCCTTACCTTTCGACGCTCTCTTTTGAAATTGATTATTACCTTTCAATTCTCATTTTTGAATGAGTCCCTAATTTCTGATTCACTACTTTTGAGGTCAATCCTTGCCTTCCGATGCTCTCTTTTGAGATTGATCCTTACCTTTTGATTCTCACTTTTGAATCAGTCCCTAATTTTTGATTCACTACTTTTGAGGTAGGTCCTTACCTTCCCACGCTCTCTTTTAAGATTGATCCTTACCTTTCATTCTCAATTTCAAATCAGTATCAAATTTCTGATTCACTACTTTTGAGGTTGATCCTTACCTTCTGATGCTCTCTTTTGAGATTGATCCTTACTTTTCAATTCTCATTTTCAAATCAGTCCCTAGTTTCTGATTCACCCTTTTGAGGTCGGTCCTTACCTTCCGAGGCTCTCTTTTGAGATTGATCCTTACCTTTCAATTCTCATTTTTGAAATTCCCCTAATTTTTTATTCACTACTTTTAAGGTTAGTCCTTACCTTCCAATGCTCTCTTTTGAGATTGATCATTACGTTTCAATTCTCATTTTCGAAACAGTCCTTAATTTTTGATTCACTACTTTTGAGGTCGGTCCCGACCTTCTGATGCTCTCTTTTGAGATTGATCATTACCTTTCAACTCTCATTTTCGAATCAGTCCCTAATTTCTGATTCACTGCTTTTGAGGTTGGTCCTTACCTTCCGACGCTCTCTTTTGAGATTGATCCTTACCTTTCATCTCTCATTTTTGAATCAGTCCCTAATTTCTAATTCACTTTTTTAGGGTCGGTCCTTACCTTCTGACGCTCTTTTTTGAGATTGATCATTACCTTTCAATTCTCATTTTCAAATCAGCCCTTAATTTCTAATTCACTACTTTTGAGATTGGTCCTTACCTTCCGAAGCTCTCTTTTGAGATTGATCACTACCTTTCAATTCTCATTTTCAAAAAAATCCCTAACTTCTGATTCGCCTTTTTGAGGTTGGTCCCTACCTTCTGACGCACTCTTTTGAGATTGATCCCTACCTTTCAATTCTCATTTTTGAATCAGTCCCTAACTTTTGATTCACCTTTTTTAGGTCGGTCCCTACGTTCCGATGCTCTCTTTTGAGATTGATCCCTACCTTTCAATTCTTATTTTAGAATCAGTCCTTAACTTCTGATTCACCTTTGTGAGGTCGGTCCTTACCTTCCGACGGTCTCTTTTGAGATTGATCATTAACTTTCAATTCTCATTTTAGAATCAGTGCTTAACCTCTAATTCACCCTTTTGAGGTCGGTCCCTACCTTTCAACGCTCTCTCTTGTGGTTGATCCTTAACTTTCAATCCTTGACCTGGGATCAATCCCTAACTTCTGATTCCTCTCTTTTCATGATCGGTCCTTAAATTTTGACCTTCTTCTAAAATTAATACCTGAATTTCAAATCCCACCTTGGGGTCAGCACATACACATTGATTCCCATCTTCTATAAATTCTTGAAATCTCATAACTCAAAATCCACTCTCCAATCCCCAGTGAGAGTCCCTACTTCTTAACTTTGATCAAATATTCACCTGCTATATTCCCTAGTGGAAGCAAATAGCACACACAATCCCACACCCATTTATGTCTCTTGACTTAAGAGTTTGTATTGGTTTTTTTGATCTCATCGGTCGACGTCAATACACGCGGTGTGCTTGCCCAGCACACCACACCTATTGGGGGTCCATTTGTTGACCTCATTTTTGGTTGAGGTTCCTCTTTAGTAGCCTAAGGTCTAGCCACAAGACTTCATGTTGACTATTCCTAGAGAATTAGAAAAGGAACCCTCACCATTAGAAATTCCAAACTTCTTTTTACTCAACTTGAAGTTCTATATATTGGTCCTAACCTCTACACTTAGTAGGTGGAATCACTATGGGGGAGCTCAAGAAGAGTTCCTATAGGACCGTTGGGCCTTAGGGTTGGCCTTGGGTGTTGGTTTAGAGTTAAGGCACTCACCATCAATCACCTCATTGACAACCACTCACAAGCACAAACCGAAATTTATTGACTTTGGTCCCATGATACTTTTGGGATACTCATGTAGATGGTCCCTTAAACCCACTGACCCTATGTTAGGGTTTAGCTAAGACCAGTACGTAGAGGACCTAAAATTGGGTTTCCATTGGTCCATGGCTTATTTATGGTGGTTGGCACCCCAACTCTACCAAAATGCCAACTTAGCCTTTTGCCCCTAAACTCCCTCAAATTATCTAGATACCCTTGGGACACTAAATTTGGCCAAAATTCCCAAATTTACCCAAAATACTCAAATTTGTTCAAAAATCATTTCAAACCTTTTGAGGAAACCCAAATTTCCCAAAATCATAAAAAATTGTCAAATTACCAAAATGCCGCTCTTTAACCCAAAATTCCAAAAAATCCCAAAAATTCTTAGAATATTCCAAATATTCCCAATTTCACTTTTCTTAACTACCACATAATCCAATTTGTCCATTTTGAACATTTTTACCAAAACCCCTAAAATTACCTTTAAAGGCCTAAAACATTTCTAAACATGAAACTTAAACTTAAATTGGCCTTGGTGAAGCCTCATTTCATTTAATTTCAACCTGAGTCAAAGCCCCAAAATTTGCCCCGAATTGGCTATGTCTCAAAATTCCACCAAATTGATTTCTTTAGCCTCGAAATTTCCATTCTATTCCTTCACAAGAAATCTTTATAACATCTTCCTTGATTATTTAAACCATTCAATTTAGCAAAATTCTAAGCCTAGACCGATCTAGACCCAAGTCTAGCCCAACATGCTGAAATTGACGAAATTTAAAAAATACTACAAATTGACCCTCCAATTGAACTCAAAATCAATTCAATTCTTCACAAAAAATCTTCATTAAAATCATCTACACAATGTTTATCAATTAATTGGGCTCATGGTCATGGCTATCCTAGCCCAAACCCAAATTTTGGTCATTTGAACCCACATTGGACCCATGCACTAAAGTTTGCCTAACCACCCCAAAGCCACCAATTTAATAACTCCATAACCATTAGTTGAACCCTAGTGACAAGTCTAAACTCCATAAAATCACCTAAGCTAAGCCATGGACCAAAGGTTCCATAAATTAATGGATTTCATTCCAAAATTGCTTAAGCTTAAATTTTTTTTTGCCAAAATAAAGTAGAAACCCATTTAATTGCTGTGACAGATTCCTATGAGGTCCCCGAGCCCTCTGGCCACCTCCTTTGGCTTAACAGGCCAGCCTAGTGGCCGGAAAACACCAAAATTGTGAGCCACCACCATAGAATCAAACCCATTTCAAACCTAGATGTCACCTCATCCAAATTAAATGTTAGAACATCTTTGCCCTCCATCTAAGCATCACTATTCACCCCCTCATTGGCCATGATAGCAAGCCTTAAGCCATTTTTATAAAAAGCTCACCTCCAAAACCATGGAGGGAGTGCTGAAAATTTCTCAGAGAGACCCCTCCAAATTGCTCCCAGAGACTCTTTGAGACCTCCTCAGCTTAAGCCAACCACATTCTCCCACTGATTCCCACTGTGGAAGCTCAATTTTGAGCTCAAAATTCTATCAAAAACCATGACAGAGCTCTCCACACCTCTACACTCTTAAAATTGCCAACACCTTCACCACAGTGAAAGAAGGAGAAGCCCCATCAAATCCCCTTCCACAGAGACCCTAGCGTAGCTCTAAACCAACACCTCAAATCGAGCTTGGTCGAATTCATACCTAGACCTTTCACCACAGCAAGAGACTTAATCCCTAGCCTCCTTAAACATCCATGAATGTGTCGAGCACCTCTGATTGAAGCTTCCCTTCTCAGAGCAAAGGTATTGAACTTCTCCTCCTCTTGAGCTTATTTTGATTCTCCATTTGATTAGACTTAATTTAATTGCATGATTATCATATGGATGTGTTCGTCTCACTTAGACGAGTCCATAGGATCAAACCCCATGAGATTTGGTTGAGTCTAGAGGTACATCTTAAGGTTTTAGTGTGGATGGTTCTCTGGTTAGCCTTTTTAGAGAAGATGACGGGGAGTCGTTTGATCGCACGTTTATCTCATCAACGGACGAGATGAAGTCGGACATCCCTTCGGTTCATAAAACGCGGGTCGAGTCAGCAGCTACGTGGATGGTGGCGTCCAACCAGAGCACACCACGCATGTTTTTGGAGCCTCCTAGGATCTAGTCAGCGCCACACGTTTAAATAGATAAATAGAGAATTAAATAAATCATAAAATGATCCCTAACTTCAAAAATTTATATCTTTATGTAGAAAAATCACAAAAATAAAATTAAAATACCCACTTGCTCAATGAATAGAGGAAAATAATGTGAAAATAATTTGAAGTCCATTTGGTGCATGTTGTTATTTTTAATTAATTAAATATTGTTTTGAGTCTTTTGATTCTTCATGCTTGTATACATTTCACCATGACTTGAAATTTTAGCATGTTGTTGCCTCTGTCTTAGGAAACATTTCTTGATTTTTCCAAAGTTAGATAAAATCTCTAGATAGAGATCCATATTTTTCAAGTTTATGTCTCTTATTTACATAAATTAATCATAATAATTAGCATTTTGCATAGAAAATTCTAAGAAAATTTTGGTAGATTGCTATGAACACAGAACCCTTTGGAATATATTTTATGGGTTAAGTCATTAAGAATGCACCTAATTTCCACCAACCCTAAAACACAAAGAAAATTAATTTTGGGTAACAAAAACATCAAAGTTCAGAAAACTCCTAATAAAAATTTTAAAACATTTGGAGCTCATTCAATAACTCAAATTCATTTTTCAAATTAAATGACATTTTTTTGTACTAAAATGATTTTTTAATAATTAAAATATAACAAAAAGAATTATAAAAATTAGTTTTTGGAGTTCTCTGTGATTAGAGGAATTTTTTGAAAATAAATTTGAAATTAAAATAAAATTTCCATTTTCAAGCCTATTTTTAATATTTAAATAATTTAAAAATTATAAAAATCACAAAAATAATTAAATTAATGAAAATGTTTTAAATTATTTTCTAAGCACTTTGGAACAATTGGAATACTTTTCCTAATTTTCTAAGTGAAGATATTGAATTTGAAGCTTAAAATAATTTTTAAAGGCTAAAAATGGATTTTCAATAAAATGATTCTAAAAATTCAAAGAAAAATTAGAAAAATGTGAAAGTTTTTTCTCTGTGTGTTCTTAACTTCAGGAAGATTTAATAAAAATATAAAACTTAATTTTTCACACTTAAAATTTTTTATAATTAATAAATACTCCAAAAATTAAAATAATTCTTAAAATTCAAATATAATTCAATAAATCATAAAATTTGGTCCCAATGCTTCACTAGTCTGAGTCTACCGCTAGTAAAAATTTCAAGGATTAGCCTTTGGTTTGGTCATGTTATGGAATTTTCTTTAATAAATCCTATTTTTACATTAAAATAAATATGTAAATTAAATTAAATTTTGAAAAATCACATTTTTTTCCTCTGATGTCTTGATTGACCCATGAGTGAGGTGGGATAAAAATTCTAAAGTCATTTGGATTAAATTTGATAAATTATTAAGTATTAGAGCCTTAGGGGGGAAAATGTAATTTTAGAATTTTAGCTTTAATTAACATTTAGGCTTAATTCAAGGAGGGAAAAGGGTAACCTCTAAATTTAACTAACTTATTTAGATGATTGAAACACAATGAGATTAATTGGTAGAAACCAACCTCACTCTTTTCATAATGAAGGGATAAATTTGTAATTTCCTTAAATTATTAAAATTTAGAAGTCTAGTTAACCAAATGATCCTAGACTTAGGGGTGTGATTTTTGGTGTTAATAACTCACCAATTTAACACCCCTATTTGATGTTCAAATGAATTTCAAAAATGAATTATCATCACTTAAAATTCCATCTCTTTCAAAAAACATAATAACTAAGACATCTACCAAAATCTTAAGGGCTTAGTAGTGACATAGGCCAAATCAAATTTGGTTAAATTAGGATTAGAAAAGAGAACATAGTTAAAAATTGAACAACTTTCAAGCACTACAAGACCAAATTAAAAAGTTGGTTGAGTGCCTTGATAACATTAACTTTCCCCTTTTAGGGTCGTCACCCACATAATCCTCAAATTAAATCACAAGTGATAATTAGCTTACTCATAGGGAGAATTGAAACATCAATGTTCACTGAGCATTAAAAGTATTTACAGGATGAGTTATTGAGCAACATAACAAGTTTAAAATGAGCTCGAGACTTTTCACTAGGCGGTGAGAGGAAAGCATGGACCTGCTTCTTCCTCTAGACCTGTCCGATATCTCAGAGGTCTACTAAACTTAATATGTTTTGCATAACAAAAGTCATCCTTAATCAAATTAATAGGGACCAACCAAGATATGACCTAGGTTTAGGTAGGTCACTAAAACCTTACTTTTTCTTCTTTACATAAAATGCCCTAACATGCATTTTGAGTTTCAGGTGGTGGAACGAGAAGACTCGCCAGGTACATTTTTATGGTTTATAACATTGTCTTTTCTTAAGCTTTCCACATTGTGCTTACTTACCTGCATGTATAAATAAAACACAAACTTGTGTGCTAAACAACGATGTCACCCTGCATGAAAACTAAAACTGCCAGGATAGCCACAAAATCAAAACTAAAATCACCCAAGATAAAATTCACTGCCATAACATTCAAAATATAAAAAACTCAAAATTTAATCACAAACATCACACAAAACAACAACTACAACTAAATTAAGATGTCTCTATCGGATGATCGGGAATCCCTCGGATGAGGTAACCTACGGTTGCAAACGAGGCTTCCCACGGTCTAAATGAAATTATGGAACTCATTAAGTTAAGTTTAGTAAATTCATTTGGACTAAATAAATCTAATAGGAAATAATGGTGTCGGAACGAGTGAATCGTAGGATCCTAACTGGTGTCGCTCTAATCAACTTTAACATGCCCCATAAAATTATAGAACTTCAACCATAGGGCCACCTGATTTGACATCATAACTTGACACCCTAAAAAACTTAAACTCACCTAGATGAGGAGCTTGGAGCCAGCATGGTGGGCAGCACGACCATCTTCAACAATAAAACATGTCTTCCTTAGCTAAATCATTCTTTCCTTAAAAATAAACAAACAAGCCAAAAGATTTTGAGGTTGTCTGCTTATGCACTATAAATCCTCACCCAATCTTTAAGCCTTTATACAGCTTTGTTGTACAATATAAACCTTAACTCGTCTTACGATTTAGAGATTGTCGTTCATCATGATCTAAATCCTCACATCTTCCAGGCTATTTGTGTGATCATTTCACATCAATGTAAGCCCTAATTAATAGATATGGCAGGATGAAACACCTAAATATTTCTCCTCAAAACTGAAGCCAAACATTAGGATAGCCTGGGAAGTCACCGAGGTTTACCTCTGAATCTATGACATCCCCTAGATCTTCCCCCTTTAGATTCCAAAAACAAAATACTCCAAATTTGAGCCAATCCCATTTCACACCTCTTTGTCTGATATCCTTGAAAAGTCCTATCTTTTGACCTCCTTGAAGATAATATTTCCTGATTTTTATCGAGAGTTTTTTTAGGTGACTTCCGTCATTTAGCTTGTAACTAACTATAGGGGCTTGCTCTTATAGGAAGCTTTTTTCTGAACCCAGCTTAATATAAACCCTACTTAATTTTTTGTATTAAATAGGGTAACTTGTTGATAAATAAAACAGTTTCGCAGACCAAATAGACGTCATATATTTCTTAGTTTATTTGATCGAGCATCATCCTCAAGTCTTGTGTTTATCCTTTGGGATAGATAGAGGGTTTGAGGTACAACACTCTTTCATTTAAACTATGAAAAATATGGGGTCAGTTTGATTTCATATTTTTCTAAACTTAAATCTATATGTAAATTAAAACGTCCTTCTGAAACGAGCAATGAGATTTCGATTCCGGTGACCGAAAGCTTCTAACGGGCAACTCCTCCAGCCAAAAATAGTGTCAAAAATAACATAAGGTTAATGATATCTTCAATATCACATAAAGCTTTTCCAAAAAAAACTTTCTCCAATTGCACAAGAGATAGTGAAGCTTCCAGGATGTTGCAGCTTCTGAGGAAGCTTCTTCTGAATGATGGCATTGTACTCCTCTTTAAGTTTAAGTGTCTTATTATCTTTAAAATCCCTCTCTTTATTGAGACTAACTTTCATCAAGTTTACATAACCGAGCATTTGCTCCAGAGACTCAGAAAAATGAATATTAATAGTCATTTTCTTTTATACTTCAAAAAATCTTGAACTTTTTTTCCAATTTTTGTTTCTTGAGTCTTTAAGGAAATAGACGTGGTGGTTTTTATAAAATATAGAAATATCTTCTATTGGTCTTTTAATTTATACGGCCCCTTTTTCAATTTCAATAACTTTTCAAACAACATCCTCCAATTCTTTTTCACTCCTCAACTCTACAGTATTAACATGCTCACTGTTCTTCTCCTTTGAGTTAATCTCAGTTCTGCTAGGAAGAGTTCCTTGAGGTTGATCACTAAGTGAGTTAACAATTTGTCCCAACTGATTTTCTGTACCTTGACTTTACATTTGATTCCAAATCTCCTCTCAAGACAACTTCTTTTCCTTGAATTATGTGTTACAGTTAAATCTTGGAGGATAAGAAGGTCTATAGTTGGTACAACTCAGGTTATTCCAATTTCCTAAATGATTTTCCTAGTTATTTTCCCATTATTGGTTTTCCTCAACAGAATTGTTGTTCCAGTGAAAGTTATGATGGTTCTTCCAACATAGGTTATAGAAATCAAAATAAGGGTTTGTTAGGTCTGTTGTTAATTGCATTTATGGTCTCAAATGATGAAGTACTAGCATCAAATATTTGACCAAATAAATTTTCCTCAATTACCCGTTATACTTGAGATTGGTTCAATCCAAATAGGTCTAGCTTCCTAGATAGAGTTGTTATCTGAGAAGTTAGAATAGAAACATGTTTCATATACACTAACTACCTTCTTAGGGTTTACTATTTCAGAAGGCCATTGGAAATTTTTAGTTTTCATCTCCTCAATCAGAGAATAAGCCTCATCAAATGGCTTTGACATGAACGATCCACCTATTGTAGCATCAATATAGATCTAAGGGATCCTACTAAACAATTGTAAAAAGTCTGAATGATTAGTTAACCAGGCAAAGCATGATTAGGCACTTTCTAAGAAGTTCCTTAAATCATTCCCAAGCCTCGTATATTGACTCACCTTCATGCTGACAAAATGAAGTAAAAACATTTCTAAGTTTAAACATTTTTTAAGGAAAAAAAATACTAAGATTTTTTGTTTTAAGTCACCCATGTACTAATTGATCCATGTGCTAATGAGTTTAACCATTTTGGCTTCATCCCTCAAGGAAAAACGAAAAAGCTTATGCCTAACAGCGTTGTTTGACATGTCGTTATAATGAAATATAGCGTAAAATTCTAAAACTTGCTAAATGTAAAATTAGATCCTTAGATGGGGTTCTCCTAAATTGGTTGTTCTATACCATTTGGATAATAACAGACTTAAGTTCAAATGTGTTAGCTTCTATGACAGAAGTTTGAATACTTAATTTAATTTCATATGTTGTAGGATTAGTGTAATCCCTTAATGGTCTATGCGCATGATAATTTGATTCATGTGTTTCTACATTTTTTTGTGAATGGTCTACAAGTTCATTCTTTTTTAGTTCTCTCTAGTTCTGAATCATAGGGCACAAGTCCTATAGGTCCTGAACTACGCATGTACAACTAGAGACTCTTCTATGTAGGATTCAAATTACAAGCAAACAAAAATATTTTTAAATTTTTTCTTCTTTTTCAAAAAAACATTTAATTACACAAAAAGATTAATAATATAACTTTCCAAGTTTAATTCTAATTGGTTCAACAAAAAATTCTTCTAAGTTTACTATACCGTCGCTTCCTCGACAACGACACCAAGAACTTAATATGCCCTATAACAATGTCAAAATACTTGATGCACCCTAATTCTAGGTGCGGGGTCTCACACAACTGTACGTGTCATATCAGTAAAATCAAAATTTGAGTCCAAAATATAAAGAGTGAGGCAATTACACTTAAAGAGAAGTTCTAGACTACTAAGTTTAGTTCTTAGCATAAAATTAGAATTAAGTTAAGTTTCTACAAATTACTTTTATTAAATTGTAACTAGTTTAAATGTTAAGTCTTATAAAAGTCTTGCTTATCCTAATTGGTTTGGTGCTTATCCATTTATAAAGTTACCTTCTCTTGTAGTGGTTTAAGTGGTGGTGTGGAGAATGTAAAGAATCATTGGGAATGTGGCTAGTGCAAACAGGATCAACTCTCTTCTTTACCCTCTCCCGAGTGCATAAATAATTTTGGTTAAATTTGTTTTAATTCCTTAAACCCCAACTTGAATCTATAAAAGATTATATCCCTAACATTTACATCTTCTATAAAGTACTTGCACCATATCTTCTAGATCAATTTGAATAACCTAGTTGCTCTACCATAACTCTCCCAAGTAATTACAGATCATAACACATTTTAACTAATAAGTTGGACAAAATGAGAAATAAATTGACCATAGAAAAATATGTTGAGATTTTCATACCTATTTTATATTGTTTTTAATGATATTACACTTTCAAGAAAGGTATTTTTGATGTTTTGTTGCAGGAATGATGAATTAGAGTAATTGGAGCAAAACGATACAAAAAGGAGCAAATTTGGAGCGAAAAGGACCAAAATGTGATGATTTGAACTAGGCCACCGACGGCGAGTTTTTCCCGAGACTACAGGACAAAATTCTTCAGAAGCCCGCCGACGGCGCCCTCGAGGCCGCCGACGGCGC
>NEWO01000148.1:182772-228842 GCA_003013225.1 Phalaenopsis aphrodite | reverse complement strand
AGGGCGGTCAAAGCCCTTGAAATTTGGGTGCAAATAAATAGGGAAATATTATTATCGGGCGTAGAATTAGAGATCTTAGAGTGACATACTAAAATCCCTAATTTCGTCCTATCGTTTGGGTGCTGATGTGTAGACGTTAGCCCTCAGGTGAGGGGAACGTGGGAGCTCCGAAGTGAGAGTCGGTATCCTCCCAGCCTAGCCGCAGAATCAGTAACCAAGCATAGAATTAGTCAATTTTCTTTATGCCTGGACCAAAGGGTAAAGAATAGGTATGCTCCTATTTGGCACAATATAAATTGAACTAATTCATTTTATCCATTCACTATAATTTCTTGACAAGGAGAAGGATTTTTTCTTATATATCGAACATCACAATTAAACCCTACTTTATATCATTAGTTATTTATTAGTTATTAAAATTATCTATTTATTTCAATTGCCTATTAGTGACAGATAAGCAAATTGAATGTCGTTGTTGTGATTAAAGTCTTGCTTTTCTAAGGTCTTAGTCTGTAATTCTAAACTACTCCCTGTGGGATCGATATCTAGGACTCCAATAAGCCCTATATTACTTGAGCGATACGTATACTTGCGTTGACAAATTTGACTTTAGCACTATTGAATATTATATTTATACATCTTAATCAAATCAGACACATCTATAAAGTCACAATCAAGGCTTTGGATGTCATTGCTGGAAATTAAATCTTCTAGTAGCGCCATCAAATTCTTGTATTTATCGATTTACAAAGAAGTCGGTCAAGTTTTTGGCGCCGTTGCCGGGGAGTGATTGAGTGAGTGAGTAAAATTACAATCAGAGTAACAAAGAAATTAGGATTATTAGAAAATTTTTACTTAAATTGCAACCTATTTTTATATTTTTATCTAAGTTAATTATATTACTGAGTACTGATTTCAAATTGTATGCGTAAATTTGGACCTGAAAATCTAATACCCTACGATTCAGAATTAGAACACACTGTTAGAAGAATTAGAAAATTAAGAAGAGAACCTAGAAATTTTGATATAATGGAAAACAACCTGAAAAATCAAGGAATAGAGAATGAACACCAACCTAAACCCTTAAGAGATTATGCAAATCCTACAGCAGATGAGATTCACTTATTTATTCAAAATCCTGATGTAGCTGCTAATTCGTTTGAACTTAAACCTGCTATTTTCCAAATGGTACAAAATAATCAATTTCAAGGTACACCAAATGAAGATCCTAATTTACACCTTGCTAGTTTTTTAGAACTATGTGCTACTTTTAAATATGACAGAGTCTCAAATGATGTTGTTAGACTTAGAATTTTTCCTTTTTCACTGAGGGAAAAGGCTAAGATGTGGTTAAATTTGTTATCACCTGGATCTATTAGAACTTGGGGAGAACTTTCACAGAAATTTCTATCCAAATATTTCCCTCCATCTAAAACTGCTAAACTAAGAAATGACATAACATCGTTCTATCAGATTGATGGAGAGTCAATATATGAAGCTTGAGAGAGATTTAAAGATCTTCTTAGGAAGTGTCCTCATCATTCGTTACCAGATTGGTTAATAATTCAAACTTTTTAAAATGGATTAGTGGGATCTCTTAGATCGATTATAGATGTTGCGGCTGGTGGTTCCTTAATGTCAAAACCTTTTGATGAGGCTTATTCATTAATAGAAGAGATGGCTACCAATAAATTTCAATGGCCCTCTGAGCGGGTAAATCCTAAAAGAGTAGCTAGTATCCATGATTCTGATGCAATATTTATGTTATCTTCACAGATTGTTGCAATATCAAAGAAATTAGATCATTATGGGATGAATTATTTTTCAACACCTCCTATGATGGAAGAAAATTTATCTGAGCAATTTGTGGATGTTCAACCTTCATATGAGACCTTTAAATGCTATTAATAGACCCAACAACCCATATTCAAACTATTATAACCCAGGTTGGAAGAATTATCCAAATTTTAATTGGAATAACAATTCTTCTACAAATCAATAATGGGCAAACAACTCAGTGAACCCATTGGGTAATTCATCCAACCAGGGAAATATTAACTATAGACCTTCTTATCCTCCATAATTTAACAGTAATACTCAAATTAAGGAGAAGAAGTTATCTACGGAAGAGCTGATATTAAACATGAGTCAACAATTATAGAATCAAGGAAATCAATTACAGATTCAAGGAAATCAATTACAACATCAAGGAACTGCTATTAAGAATATTGAAAACTAATTAGGGCATATCGCTACTGCGCTTAGTAACCGAACATTAGGAACTTTTCCGAGTACTGTGGAACCAAATCCTAAAGATCAAGGAAAAGAAAAAATCAAGGCAATTCAATTACAAAGTGGAAAAGAATTAGAGACAAGAGTGCAAAAAGAAATAGAAACTGAAAAAGATAAAGTGGATACCGAAAAAGAAAAGGATCATGAGTACCCAGATTTAGAGTATCCATTTACACCAATGAAAATTACTGTAGAGACACCTCCACCACCGTTTCCCCAAAGGTTGAAGCAACGCAAACAGAATAAACAATTTTCCAAATTTTTAGAAATTCTTAAGAAGTTAATGGTAAACATTCCCTTCGTAGAAGCTTTAGAGCAGATGCCCAATTATGTGAAATTTATGAAAGATATTCTGAACAAGAAAAGGAAGTTCACAGATAACAAAACTGTTGCACTTAGTGAAGAGTGTAGTGCAATTATTCAGAAAAAGCTTCTTGAAAAATTAAAAGATCCTGGTAGTTTCAATATACTGTGTGCTATCGGTGAAAAATTTTATGGAAAAGCTTTATGTGACTTGGGAGCCAGCATTAATCTTATGCCTCTATCAATTTTCAAAAGATTAGGATTAGGAGAAGCCTCACCTACTTTTGTAACTCTACAGTTAGCGGATCGTTCAATTACATACCCTAAGGGATTTATAGAAGATGTGTTAGTAAAATTAGACAAATTTATCTTTTCTGTGGATTTCATTGTTTTAGATATGGAGGAAGATAAAGAAATACCTATCATTTTAGGGAGACCATTTTTAGCTACTGGAAAAGCTATGATAGATGTTCAAAAAGGAGAATTAACTATGTGAGTCAATGATCAAGAAGTGACTTTTAAGATTGCGAAATCTATGAAATACCCCGCGATTGAAAGAGATAATGAATGTTTTCGCATGGAAATTATTGAACATCTACTGAACGAACATTTTGAAGATAAAAAGTATTTTGAAAAAGAAGAGCATTTTGAAGAACAAATTGAAGAGAATGATGAAATTATTCTAGATAAATTAGAAAAATGAAGAATTAGATTATGTTCAAGAAAGATTTGAGATGTTGGATATTACAGAAAATGTTGATAAGAATCTATTTCATCAATTATAAAACCACCTAAACTTGAGTTGAAAACATTACCTAACCACTTGAAGAATATGTTTTTGGGAGACTCATCTACATTACCTGTTATTATATCTTCAGAATTAAATGATCTGCAAGAGCAAAGACTGTTAGATAATTAAAAAGATATAAGAAAGCTTTTGGTTGGACCTTAGCTAATATTAAGGGAATCAGTCCTTCAATCTGTATGCACAGAATTATATTAGATGAACAATATAAACCAAGAGTTGATTCATAAAGGAGATTGAATCCAATAATGAAAGAAGTAGTAAAAAAGAAAATTTTGAAATGGTTAGACACTGGAATTATATATCCTATTTCAGATAGTGCGAGGGTAAGTCCGATTCATTGTGTTCCTAAGAAAGGAGAAGCGACTGTTGAAACAAAAGAAAATAATGAATTAATACCTCACAGACAAGTTACTGGGTTGCATATTTGCATTGATTATAGAAAATTAAACACTGCCACCAGAAAAAATCACTTCCCTTTACCCTTTTTAGATCAGATAGTGGCTAGACTTGTTGAGCACAACTATTTTTGCTTTTTAGATGGATATACTGGTTACCATCAAATTCTTATTGCTCCTGAGGATCAAGAAAGGACAACATTTACTAGTCCTTTTTTAACTTTTGCTTTTAGAATAATGTCTTTCGGATTATGTAATGCACCTGCAACATTCCAGAGATGTATGATGTCCGTATTTAGTGAGTTAATTGATGATGGATTGGAAGTATTTATGGATGAATTCTCTGTATTTGGAACATCATTTGATGCATGCTTAAATTACCTTGAAAAAATTTTGGAGTTATGCGAAAGAACAAATTTAGTTCTAAATTGGAAGAAATGTCAATTTATGGTTGCAGGAGGAATTATGTTAGGGCATAAAATTTTGGAAGATGGTATGGAAGCAGACCTTGCAAAAATTCAAGTTATATATAACTAACACCTCCTACTAATGTAAGAGAAGTTAAGAGTTTTCTTAGACATGTTGGTTTTTATAGGCGTTTTATTAAAGATTTCTCAAAAGTTACTAAACCTCTATGCCAAATTCTAGAAAAGGACAAGAAATTTAAATTTACTGAAAGCTGTTTAAATGCCTTTGAGTTATTAAAATAAAAATTAATTACAACCCCTATTATCGTTTCATCTAATTGGGAGAAACCATTTGAACTGATGTGTGATGCTAGTGATTATGCAATTGGAGTTGTTCTTGGACAAAGGTACGAAAAGATTTTTAAAGTGATATACTACGCTAATAAAACTCTTAATGATGCACAAATTAACTATATTATTACTGAAAAAGAGTTACTAGCAATTGTATATGCTTTATATAAACTTAGATCTTATTTAATTAGAGCTAAATGGGTTGTGCATACTGATCACTCTGCTAATAAATATCTGATGCAAAAGAAGGATGCTAAATTAAGGTTGATTAGATGGATACTATTGATGCAAGAATTTGATCTTGTGGTTATTGAAAGAAAGGGAACTGATAATCAAATTGTTTATCATTTATCAATATTAGAAAACCATGAATTATCTAACACCGACAACAAAATTATAGATAGTTTCCCTGATGAACAACTTTATAATATTAATGAGTGGAAAATACCATGGTATGCTGATATTGTTAACTATATTGTAAGTGATATTTTGCCACATATGCTGGCATTGTAACAACAAAGAAAATTCATTCATGATGCGAAAACATATTTTTGGGATGAGCCTTATTTATATAAATAATGTAAGGATCTTATTATGAGGAGATGTGTACCTTATGAAGAAACTAAGCTGATCATTCAGAAATGTCATGATTCTGAATTTGGAGGACATTTTGGGATTGATAAAACTGCTTATAAAATTTTACAAGTTAGATTTTATCGGCCTACCATATTTAGAGATGTTTATAGATATATAAAAACTTGTGATCGATGTCAAAGAGTAGGCAATATATCTAGAAGAAATGAAATGCCTCTAAATTTCATATTGGAAGTTGAGATCTTTGACGTTTGGGGATTAGATTTTATGGGACCATTTATTCTTTCATTTGGGAACTTATATATATTAATTGCTGTAGACTACGTTTCTAAGTGGATTGAAGCACAAGCTTTACCTTGTTGTGACACTAAAAGTGTTTCATGATTTTTGATGAAAAATATTTTCACTAGATACGGAATGCCTAAAATGATTATCACTGATGGAGGAACACATTTTAGAAATAAATATATTTAGAGATTGACAGAAAAGTTTAATATTATTCATAGAATCTCTACTGCCTGTCATCCTCAAACCAGTAGGTTAGCTGAAGTTTCTAATAGAGAGATCAAACAAATACTTGAAAAGACTGTAAACTCTAGTAGAATAGATTGGTCCACTAGATTGGATACTGTATTATGGGCTTACAGGACTGCTTATAAAACTCTTATTGGAATGACTCCTTACAGACTGATTTTTGGAAAGACTTGTCACTTACCAATAGAATTGGGGTATAAAACATATTGGGCGATTAAAGAATTCAATTATAATTTGAAAGATGCTGGTAAGAAGAGATTGTTACAATTAAATGAATTGAAAGAATTAAGAAATGAATCTTATGATAATGAAAAAATTTATAAAGAAAAATTAAAGTTATGGCATGATCGGAAGATTAGCCAAAAGAACTTTGAACTAGGATAAGAAGTTTTGCTTTATAATACTAGGCTGAAGTTATTCCCTGGAAAATTGAAGTCTCGTTGGTTAGGGTCATTTACTGTGACTCAAGTTTATACTTACGAAGCTGTTGAAATTGAAGATAAAAAAAATGGGAAATAGATTTAAATTAAATGGACATAGATTAAAACCATATTATGAGGGTAAAAGACAAAATATTAAAGAGGTTTTAATGATCAGTCAACCTGAATAACACCTGAATAGATCGGGCTAACGACATTAAACTAAGCACTTTATGGGAGGCAACCCATATTTATCTTTATTTTTATAGTAATTATAGTAGTTTTTATTTGATATTATTGCTAGTTTATGGTAGTATTAAGCTCTACTATTCTTCTTTACCCTTGAAACATCTTAAAAATTGGATCCATGAAGAAAAATTGGAACGCATTCAGACCAGAGCGAAACTATGAAAATTTTGCCTTGGGCACCGACAGCTCCCTCGACACCGCCAATGGCGGGTTTTTCCCGAAAGTCTAGACAAAATTAATATAGAAGAAGGCCGACGGCGCCCTCGAGGCTGCCAACAACGAGACTGGTGCAATGACGGTTTCTTGTGTTCGAGTGGCGATTTTTGACGGTTGTTGGGCGGGAATAGTCTTTTTAAACTCAAAATTTCAAATTCTAATTCAAATTTTCCCTCCAAAAATGAAGTGAAACTCCACCAATTTCATTCCTATGGCATCCAATTCCCTTGATAATCTCATAATGTGATTTTTCAATCGACGGAAGTTTATTAGGGCGAAAGCGCAACGAATCTTCAACAAGTTACTGACGAAGAAAAGATTAATTAAAGAACGAGGATTCATGAATCGCAGATTGAATAATCCCACAACGGATATTGAAGAAACGATAGTGCGGCAAAGATGGGAAGTGTTGTGCTACACTACCGCCACCGTGGAGGTTTCAGTGGTAAAAGAATTTTATGCAAATTTACATGGAATCAACCAAGGAGTTTTTTATGTGCGAGGAAGATGGATCACTTTCACTCCTGCAAAAAATCAATGAATTATATATGATAGAAAATGTTCATGTCTGCCACTATTCCAATTTCTTCCCAACAAGAAACCAGATGAATGAAATTTATCAATATTTAACGGACGAAACTGATGATTGGGAAATGACAGAGAACAGGTCTGTTAGTTTTTCTAAAACACTTCTGAATCCCATTTCAAAACATTGGAACTTTTTCATTTCTGTGAAACTGTTAACGACAATGAAGATTGGTAAAGTTTCTAAAGAAAGTGTCATTTTGAATTACTGCATCCAAAGGGGACTGCCGATCGACATTGGATTTATAATTGTGAAGTCGGTTTTGGGTCTGATCGTTCATGGATCAACTTATGGGCTAGGACACCCCTCCACAATTTTCTCACTTTGCAGTCAGTTCCAAGTGTCCTATGAAAACTGGGAAAAGGTGCTGCTACCTTGGAAGCCTTTGGACCCAACTGAAAGATTCCCATCATTTGAAGATGAAAATGACATGGCCATGATAGTTGATCAATCATCTCAGAATTCACTGTCAGTTCAACCCTTAGTCCCTGATAAGTCTTTGGTGATTCTGCGACGAATCAAGAAGTTGGAAACGGAGGTACAAAATTTCATGAATGTAATTAATAATATCTTTGATTTCTTCGATCATCTGGACTGGAGGATGAAGGAACATTTCAAACATTCTGGACATTTAGAAGATAGTTTTATACGACTGATGAGGAGGATGAAATTAATTGAGGAGGATTCTACTGAAGAATTTCCATTCCGACCCTTGTACAACCTCTTCGTTCATGTGCAATTAATGGGCGATCTCAGAGGAGAATCAAGTATTGAGTTTGAGGATTAGTAGATTTATATTACTACCTATATGTCTATCTATGTATTTTGATTTGAACTTTGTATTTGCTTTGCTTTAGAATTATGCTTATAGATCTTTGTATAGTTGAGATTAAGCATAGGATGTTTTGTTTTCAGAGTTTTAAGTGTTGTGGCTTAGATTGCGATGTTGAATTAATGTATTGAGGTTGAGAAAATACCAAACTTAGGTTTGTTATGCAACATATATTGTACCCCCTTAGAATTTATATATAATGTGATGTTTTGTGTTGTGAAAGTTTATATGTGCTAAGTACATCATTTAGTTATTTAAAATTATGTCTATAATGATTAAACGGATGTCGTTTAGGTTTGGAATTGATCGAAATCGAAAAAATCCAGAATTTGGACAAAATCAATAAAGCCCGCCGACGGCGCCCTTGACGCCGCCGTTGACGTCCTCAACGCCACCGACAGTGAGATTTTCCCGAGACATAGGATTTAAATTCCAATTAAGTGCACCGACGGTGCCATCGACCCCCACCCATGGCGAGCTCACGAAAACATCTTTAACCGCAATTTTGACCAGTCAACTACCACTATTCATCATCCCCTTCCTCCTAAAATTGTCATTTTCGACTTAGGGCTTGAAAGATCTTGGATTGGGAGGCAATTTCAAGGCTTTTTGACACCGGATTTGATCGACACTAAATACCAGAGAAAATGTAACTAAGGACCAGAACTAAGGTTTTACTGAAAGAGATAGAAACACTAAATTCTATCATGCTTGCATTAAATACCAAAGAAAATGTAATACTATACACTCTATCAAGGACCAGAATGGTATTTGGCTCAGGCAGGAGGAGGAAATTGCAGAAAGTGTTGTGCAGTATTGCCACAAACTAATGAATGGGACCAACAGTGAAAGTGTGCACATTGATAGCAATTTGTTTGCTGACAGCAAGCAGTTCACTGCCAATCTGCATTTGAATGATAATCCTGATGAGGAATAGATTAAATTAGCCTTGAATTCCATAGACAGCTCTAAATCTGCTGGACCTGATGGGTTCACTGCAGACTTCTACAAGAAAGCATGGGATGTTACAAGGTGGAGGTGATTAAAGCTATCCGACACTTTTTCAAAGAAAACTCCCTACCTAACTATTTCAGTGCTTCTACTATTGTTTTCATTCCAAAGACCTCTATAAAGGATAGCTGGAATCATTCAGAACCCTAAGTCTAAATAATGTTATAAGTAAGACTATAAGTAAAATTATTGTACACAGACTCAAGCCTGTTTTACCTCAACTTGTCAGCACTAACCAAGCTGCTTTTGTGAAAGGCAGAAGCATTGGGGATAACATCCTCTTGACTCAAGAACTTCTACAGGATTTGGAGAAACTTTGCAGAGGGGGAAATGCCATTTTTTAAACCAAGCTAAAAATATTTGATTTCCACCATGAATTTCTCCCACATTCAGGAGATCCGAAAAATTTGGGAATGTAAAGAAAATTTGGGAAGAGATTCATGGATTTCATTGTTGAACTCTTAGAATTACTTTTGGAAGCCATGATTTACATATTTCAAGTAATTTTTGGAATTTTCTATAATTTGATTAGATTAAAATGGCTCCACAAAAAAAGAGAAGAGTTGAGTTCGACGAGTCTCGCTTCGTCAATGTGATAGCTCAAACAAAATTTACTTCCATATTTAAAGGAAAGAAGTGCATACAAGATCGAGTTTTTGAAAATATGGGAGAAGACATTGAACGAGTTATTTCCGAGCGGAGGTGGAAAAACTTTTGTTACACCACCAATAAAGCAAATGCAAATGTTGTGAAGGAATTCTACGCCAATGTGATTTATTCTGGTGACATAATCATTCAAATGCGTAGATTCTTTGTTGAGTTTACTGTCGTCCGCTTCAACACTTTTTATGAAGTTCCAGACTCTTACAGCTGCCAATATGAATCCTTTAGTACAATGGAAGGCCCTCTCAATGATATGATCAACTTTCTCACTGATGGGAAAGGAACATGGAAGATAAAACAGTGAGAACGGGTAAATTTTTCTGCTTCCATGTTGAATGCCACCTCTAAGGCGTGACATTATTTCATTTCTTCTACTCTGTTACTGATCTATCACCATGGTGAGGTAACTAAAGATAGAGCTATTCTGAATTTCTATATTCAGAATAGTAGAACTATAAATGTGGGGAGAATAATTCTTAAGAATATATTCACTACGGCAAGGAGTGAGACAAGTGGAGGTCTAGGACATCTTGGACTTATTTATATAATTTGCAAACTTTCTGGAGTAGAATTTGGAAATGAAGAATGGGTTTATCCTATGAAACTCATTAGTAAAGCAAATTTGAAGTCTTATGATTCCCATGAGAAATGGAGAACTGAGAGTAGATGTCAAGAATCTTCTACTAGTAGAGATGTCCCCTCTACAAGTCATGACATTCCACCTTTTAGTTCCCCTACCCTCTCTGATTTGATGAATGAGTTGACCTTGCAGGGGAAGAGCATAGAATTGATAAGTGAAAGGATTGGAGGTTTAGAACGCCAACATGATTATGATAGTGAGTACCTGCAGAGGCATTCAAATTTTGAGGTAGCTTATTATGAAGCTCAGGCCTGACACTACAGAGGTGAGCCTGATGTTATGTTTCTTGAGTGCCCCCGATATACTCAGTATCAACCCAATCCACCTGCTGATCAAGGCGATGAAGTTATAGCTTGGGATTTTGATATAGAATGAAATTGATGTACTTATGTTTGTGATTTTATTTTATGTAATCTTTTGTAATAGAAATGGATGTTTAGGTATTTAGACTTTCATTTTTATTATTTCATTGTACTTGAATGATTTTAATTTTTGTTATAAAGTTAGTGTTATAGTTAAATATGCATGTGTAGTTTAATAGATGTTGAGTAGTATTGTGAATTGTGGATTGTAAAGTGATTTTTGTTTCACATTTTAGTTTCAATTGTTTAGTATTGTGATTGTGTTAGGAAATGTTGTGCTTATTTAATGTTTCAGATTTATACAAATTTCAAAATTTCATTACACAAAAATTCCTCTAATGATTTATATGTGTAGAAAGCTCCTAATATTACAGACCAGGTGAAGTAAAAATTTGAGATGGCCTGCAGAAATTTCAGAATGATAAAAATGCCTACAATACTGCGGTATGATTTATACTTATAGTTTTTCTTTCCACCTATATTATTTCATATTTAAAAATTTAAGTTTGGGGGAGGGAAGAAAAAGATTAACTATTAGATGTCCTTTATTTTAATATTTTCGAAAATTATTTATATGATTTCATGTAATGAATTTAATTTAGGTGACTATATTTTTGTTACTATTTAAATATTATAGTAGATTTAAAGAAATATTTTTGTAATGAAAATTATTTTTTGTAACTTAAGATATTTAGTATAAGAGAATAAGATCATAGTTAACTATTTAAAGTAAAGGAAACTATATTTTAAAGTATTAAGAATATGGAAATTCATTTGAGAAGAAAAGATTGGGGCTTAACGATGTAAAAACTATGAAATATTTATAAGGTAAAGAAATGTTTTGAGTTTCAAATTTAGGGAAAGAAAAGTGAAGCTCAAAATCATTAAAGGTTATCCAAATATAGTAATCCTCACTTAAAAATGGAAAAAGAAAGGATTGAAAACTATCCCTGAAAAGAAAAGAAAAAAAAAATATAGGATTGAAAGCAATTCAAATGAAAACGAGAAAAGAAAAAAAAATTTATGGAAGTGAGGAGAAGCTTGAGGATATGCCTAATCAAAAATTGGCTTCACTGGACCTACTTAAAGGGAATACTTAAATACATTTCTGAACTTATATTTATTGAATTAGATATTTTACTAGTGGAGTTCTCATAAAGTTCCTATCTCTTGAATATTCTAAGTGACTTAATATTACAACATATAGTCATTCTTGAAATAAATAGAAGACTAGAACTCTTAAACTTGATGACTAGATAATCTAGTGGCTAGAGAGTTAATTCAATTACTTGAATTTTTTCTGAAAATCTCACTATGATATTTATTTAAGTCAAACGTATAGTATTTCTGAATTAAAACTTTACTGTAGTAGGTCATAACTTTTATATAGTACTAAAATTACTTGAGGACAAGTAATAGTTAAGTTTGAGGGATTTTGACCAAAGGAAAATATGTTGAGATTTTCATACCTATTTTATACTGTTTTAAATGATATTGCACTTTAAAGAAAGGTATTTTTGATGTTTTGTTGCAGGAATGATGAATTAGGGTAATTGAAGCAAAAAATATAAAAATGAGCAAATTTGGAGCAAAAGGACCAAAATGTGAAGATTTGAACTAGGCCGCCGACGGCAAGTTTTTCAGGAGACTACATGACAAAATTCTTCTGAAGCCCGCCGACGGCGCCCTCGAGGCCGCCGACGGTGAGAACGACAGTTATGCTACTCAAGCTTTGGATAAGGCCAAATTTTGAAGGGATGCTTAGGTAACTCTTGGGAAAGCTCATCCACAACTTTAAAAAAACATTTTGGCTGAAAATTAAGAGAATCTGAAGAGATCTGGAGGATAGGGAGGAGGCTCTAGAGGCTCTGGAGGTCTTGGATGTTAGAAAGGCCCTAAAGGTTAAAGAGTTTCCATTAGTGTGTAACAATTGTGAGGAGTTCTTCGAGAAATTGTAATAGTGGAGGGAAAGTGAGAGATTTCTTCCTCCTTGCTACTTCGAAAAAGAATTTTGTGTGCTATAAAGAAAGGAAGAGATTCAGAGGAACTTCAAGGAGTGTTCTTGAGGAGAATTTATAAATAAGTTATTTACTTGTTGTATTTTGTATGACTTTAATTTTATATATGAATTCCGAGTTTTGTTGTATTTTCCCCATGAGTTCTGAGTAGTTTTCTCTATCTTTCTCCTTGTCTCGAGATTTTTGAAATGGTGATTTGAATTGGTGAAGCCATGAAAATGTTTAAGAAATTGTGATGATCTTTTCACTTCGATCTTAATTTACTTTCAATCTGGCCAATTGATTTGTTAAAATATGTTGAGTTTTACAACTAAAGTGAAGATTACATCCAAGATTCAGGGAGGTCAAAGCCCTTTGAATTTGGGTGCAAATAAATAGAGAAATATTATTATCGGGCGTAAAATTGGAGATTTTAGAGTGACATACTAAAATCCCCAATTTGGTCCAATCATTTGGGTGCTCATGTGTAGATATTAGCCCTCAGGTGAGGGGAACGTGGGAGCTCTAAAGTGAGAGTCGGTATCCTCCCAGCCTAGCCGCAGAATCAATAACCAAGCATAGGATTAGTCAATGTTCTTTATGCTTGGACCAAAGGGTAAAGAATAGGTATGTTCCTATTTGGCACAATATAAATTGAACTAATTCATTTTATCCATTCACTATAATTTCTTGACAAGGAGAAGGATTCTTTCTTATATATCGAATATCACAATTAAACCCTACTTTATATCATCAGTTATTTATTAGTTATTAAAATTATCTATTTATTTCAATTTCATATTTGTGATAGATAAGCAAATTGAACGTCGTTGTTGTGATTAAAGTCTTGCTTTTCTAAGGTCTTAGTCTGTAATTCTAAACTACTCCCTGTGGGATCGATATCTAGGACTCCATTAGAGCCCTATATTACTTGAGCGATACATATACTTACATTGACACATTTGACTTTATCATTATTGAATATTATATTTATACATCTTAATCAAATTAGACACATCTATAAAGCCGCGATCAAGTCTTTGGACACCGTTGCTGGAAATTAAATCTTCTAGTAGTGCCATCAAATTCTTGTATTTATCGATTTACAAAAAAGTCGGTCAAAAATGAAATTATAAAGCTTGTTCATCACATTCAAGATTAAAAAGCAATTTTAAAACACTTTGCATTCCTACATAATCTACTCAACCATCATAAGGAAAAGGTAAGAAGACTGCCCATAAAGTATTGAGAAAACATCACAAAATATCTTTGAAAATAAGTAAATCCACTATTGATTTATGTTTACATAAATAAAAATAAAAAAGTACACAATAATTAGCTTTCCTCACTCTTCAAAGTACTAAGAATGCTTTCTTTAAGGATCTCTAAGTCATCTTATTGCTTTCATCAAACGTCTCCTCACTTTACACTTGCAAATCTCTCCAAAACCCTCACAAAATGATCTCCAATCTTTCCTATAGCAAAACACTTACTATATACTTCCACCATCAATGAAAAGACCATTTTCCTTCTTCAAATAACCCCTATATCGTGCTACAGAACTCCCCACTGATTGTTAATGAATAGAAAAAAACTGAACAGATAGTTTTTTGCTTCTAGGCCTCACGCCCTCTGTCTTACAGTTTTTGTAGTGGCACCTAGGCACCAAAAGTCTGGCACCAAGGCACTTGGTAGTGGACCTTGGCACCACCTGGCTGGTGCTTAAGTGCCTACTTCTTTGTCTCTCAAGGTGAAATTGACACCTACGCGCCCAAAAAAGCTGACTCCAAGGCTTTAGTCACTTGGTTGCTCCATAGCTCCAAGTCATCTCCACTTCACTCCATTTCTTCTCCACTTTGCACCACTTCTAGTAATGTTGTACATGCAAGAAAAACATAAAATACTTGATACACCAAAAATATACACATTTTTAGACCCATATTTTATACCCATTTTTGTGATATTGCACTTTAATGGAAGGTATTTTCTATGTTTTATTGCAGGTTATTGATTTTGAGGACTTGGAGCAAAAAGGAAACAAAAAGGATGAAATTTGGATAGAAAATGGAGAAGTTTAAAATTTGTTCAGTGTCGACGGCGCCAGATTGGGCTTCGATAGCGCCATTTGACAGAAACTTTGGCGCAGAATGGGCGCTAACGGTGCCAGTGTCGGTGGAAGCCCTGTTTGTAGAATATTCAACAAATTTAGACAATTTTTGAACAGCTTTTGGATGCACCTATTGGTGGACCAACCTAGGCTCTATTTAAGGATGAAATTTTTTCAGAAACCCCTCCCCCTTCGTACCATTTCAACTTCTTCAACTCATTTTAACACACCTACATTCCACTCCATTCCACACCATTATTTAGATATAGTTTTTACATATTTGAGTTTTTGTGGTGATTTTAAGTGTGAATCTTCTCTAAGAAGTGTTAGAGAGGAAGAGAAGTGAGAGATTTATTCTTCCTACATTTTCTACGAGAGGCTACAATAGATTTACTTTAAGAAAGAGTTTTAGATAAGTGTTGTTTGCTTATTATTGATGTATGAACTTTTTTTTATATATGAAATTTGTGTTTTTTTGTATCTTTCTCATAAAGTCTGAGTAGACTCCTTTATCTTTCTGCCTACTCTGAGATATGGTGAAATGAAGAGATAATGTGGATATGTCAATGTTAAAATTTAAAATAAACTGTGATTGTTTTTCAATTCTGCTCTTAATTTACTTTTCGTTGGTCAATTGAATTGTTAAATAAATTTTGTGAAACATATTATCCGGGAAATGGAGTATGAGTTCTACAACAAAGTGAGAATTACATTTAAGTCCATAAAGGAATATTTCGTTCATGGGATTAAGTGCAAATTAAATAGGGAAATATACTTTGTTGGGTGTAGAATTGAAGATTTCTAGGGTGACAGAATAAAAATCCCTAATTTGATCTTAGTGTTTAAAAACTAAAGAGAGAGTTAGCCTTCAAGGAAAGGGAAGTGGGAGCTCTATAGTGGGAGCCAGTATCCTCCTAGCATAGCCACGGATTTAGGGACTAAACCTAAGATTAGCCAATGATTTTCTATAAAATTGAATCAGAGAATTAAAATTGCTCTTATTTGACACAATACATATCTAAACTATTTATCTCATCTTATTTTACCAAAAATTCATTGTAGTGAGAAAGATGTTTTTTCACATTAGAAAACTTCATCATATATACATAATTTAATAATTTAATAGTTATTAATTTTGAACCCTACTTTTAAATTTTGTTAGTACTAAATAATTTAGCTTTGATAGTATCTTAAATATTTGAAATTAGTGACAATCATTTTGATTGATTTCTGTGAATTTCTTAGTTAAATTATCATTTCAAATTTAAACCTTTCCTGTGGGATTGATATTTGGGACTTTAAAAAAAATCTTTTATTACTTGATAACGATACTTATACTTACGTAGAATCTCAACTTTAAAATTTTAACATTATTATTTATAAAATACCACATCAAGTTATTGCTGTTGTTGCAAAGCAGAGTCAAATTTATAAATTTTACACAACTATATTTCACAACGATCAAGTTTGGTGTCGTTGTCGGGGATGGTAACGGTAAATTAAATAGATTTGGTAAATTAAGAAATTTAGAGATAAAAATATAGAAAATACAAAATATCAAAAAAAATTATAAAATAAAAAAAATCCAAAAGTATATAATTATTTATTTAAGAGTATTTTTAAGAAAATTTTTCTTTACTTATTATATTTGTTTATGTGAAATATTGGGTCTGAAGGTTTAGTACCTTAAGATTCAGAATTAGAATGTACTATTAGAAAAATTCAAAAACAGCAAAAGAAAATTAAAATTTTGAACAAAATGACGAATAACCTAGATAATCAAATAAATGAAAATCGACAAAGACCTTTAAAAGATTATGCTAATCAACAACAGATGAACTTCACTTAACTATTCAAAATCTTGATGTTGTTGCTAATTCATTTGAACTTAAACCTGTTATTATTCAAGTGGTACAAAATAATCAGTTTGGAGGAACACCTATTGAAGATCCTAACTTACATCTTGCTAGTTTTCTTGATATTTGTGCTACATTTAAATATAATGAAGTGTCTAATGATGTTGTTAGGCTTAGACTTTTCCCCTTTTTCATTAAGGGATAAAGCCAAGGCTTGGTTAAACTCATTAGCACCTGGATCTATCAGAACTTGGGTAGAACTATCACAAAAAATTTTGGCAAAATATTTTCACCCCTAAAAAAACCGTTAAGCTTAGAAATGATATTATATCTTTTTGTCAATTTGAAGGGGAATCGATTTATGAAGCCTGAGAAAGATTTAAGGATCTGCTTAGAAAATATCCACAATGTGCTTTACCAGATTAGTTAATAATTCAAACTTCTTATAATGGATTACTAGGATCACTTAGATCTATTATAGATGCTGCTGCTGGCGGATCTTTAATGTCAAAACCTTTTGATGAAGCATACTCTTTAATATAAGAAATGACTACTAATAATTTGCAATAAGCCTCTGAAAGGGTAAATCCTAAGAGAGTAGCTAGTATTCATGAATTTGATGCAATGTCTATTTTAGCATCTTAAATTGCCGCTACATAAAAAAATATTGATCAAATTGGAGTGAACTATTCTCAAATACCACAAGTGCTGGAGGAAAACTCACTAGGATAGATAATTGATACTCAATCATCTTATGAAACTTTGAATGCTATTAATAATCAAAATAACAATCCTTATTCTAACTATTACAAAAATCGATAGGAAAATCACCTTAATTTTAGTTGAAATAATTATAATAATTCAATGAACCCCTCAGGAAATTTAAACAATCAAGGAAATCCTAGTTATCAACCTTATTATCCTCCTGGATTTAACTCTATCAACCTTATTAAGGAAAATAAGTTAATGATGGAAGAGGTAATGTTGAATATGGGAAATCAAACACAAAATCAAGGGCTGCTATTAGAAATATTGAAAATCAATTAGGACATATTGCTATTGCACTTAGTAATAGACTTTTAGTAAAAGTAGATAAATTTGTTTTCCCTGTAGACTTGATAATATTTGATATGGAGAAAGATAAAGAGATTTCTATTATTATGGGGAGACCATTTCTTGCAATAGAGAGAGTTGTGATAGATGTGAAAAAGGAGAATTAATAATGAGAGTTAAAGTAGTAAAATTTAATTTTGTAAAAGCTATGAAATATCTTGCAATAGAAAAAGACAATGAATGTTTTAGAATGGAAGTTACTGATTATCAAAGTAATGAACAATTTAAGAAAGAGTTTAAAGAGAAATTAAAGCAAGAGGAATTTAGTGAAAATGAGGATGAACAAAAAGAAGAAAATTTAGATTATATTTAGGACAAATTTGAAACCTTAAATTTGTTGGAAAATGATAATAAAAATCTTATTCCTTCAAGTAACCTGAACTTGAACTTAAAGTATTACCTCCTCATTTAAAATATGTGTTTTTAGGAGAATCATCTACATTGTCTATTATTGTATCTTCTAAGTTAACTGAAATTCAAGAACAAATATTAATAGAAATGTTAAGAAAACATAAAAAGGCTTTTGGATGGACTTTAGCAGATATTAAAGGAATTAGTCCATCAATTTATATGCATATAATTTTATTAGATGAACAATAAGAACCTAAAGCTGATCCTCAGAGGAGATTATAATGAAAGAAGCTATTAAAAAAGAAATTTTAAAATGGTTAGATGCTTGAATTATATATCATATTTCAGACAGTGCTTGGGTAAGTCCAATTCGCTGTGTTTGAAAGAAAGGAGGAGTGAATGTTGAAGTAAATTAGAAAAATAAATTAATTCTAATAAGATAAGTTACTATTTGGCAAATTTATATAGATTATAGAAAATTAAACTTGACCATCAGGAAAGATCACTTTCCTTTACCCTTTTTAGATCAAATGTTGGATAGATTGGCTGGAAATAAATATTACTTTTTTTTAGATGGATATACCAGTTAACATCAAATTCCAATTGCTTCTGAGGATCAAGACAAGACAACATTTACAAGCCCTTATGGAACATTTGCTTTTCGTAGAATGTCTTTTAAGCTATGCAATGCAACTGCAATATTTCAAAGATGTATGATGTCAATATTTAGTAATTTGATTGAGCGTGGAATGAAAGTGTTTATTGATGATTTCTTTGTATTTGAGACTTCATTTGAATTATGCTTAAAGAATTTAGAAAAAGTTCTAGAATTATGTGAAAAAATTAACCTAGTACTGAATTAGGAAAAATGTCAATTTATGGTTGCACGAGGAATTATACTTGGGCTTAAAATTTCTGAAAATGGCATGGAAGTAGATCCTGCAAAAATTAAAGTTATTGAAAAATTACCACCACCAACTACGGTCAAAGGGGTAAGAAGTTTTCTAGGATATGATGGGTTCTACAGGCATTATATAAAGAAATTTTCAAAAATAACTAAGTCATTATGCCAACCTTTCAAAAAAGTTACAAAATTTGATTTTAATAAGGAATACATAAAAGCATTTGAATTATTGAAAGAAAAGCTAAAGTTAATCACTGTACTTATAATAGTACCACTTGATTGGGAAAAAATACTTTGAAATAATGTGTGATGCCAGTGATTATGCTATTGGAGTTGTTTTAAGACAAAGACACACAAAAAAATTTTTAAAGTAATATATTATGCTATTAAGACTCTAAATGATGCTCAAATTAACTACACCACAACTGAAAGAGAGTTATTAGCTATTGTCTATGCCTTTGATAAATTTAGACCTTAATTAATTGGAATTAAGTGTATAGTGCATACAAACCATTATGCTATTAAATACTTAATGCAAAAAAAGGATGTTAAACAAAGGTTAATTAGATGAATTCCTTTATTGCAAGAGTTTGATTTTTTTGTAGTTGATAGAAAGATAAATACAATCAAATAGCTAATCATTTGTCTAGACTAGAAAAAGAAATATTAACTAATTTTGGAAATGAAATTTTAGAAAGTTTCCCTGATGAACAATTATATAATATTGATGAAATAGATACATCGTGGTATGCAAATATAGTAAATTATATTGTAAGTGATATTTTATCACCAGATATTAAGAATCAACAATTAAAGAAATTTATATACGATTTAAAATTCTATTTTTGGGATGACCCATATTTATATAAACAATGTAAAGATCTAATTATTAGAAGGTGTGTGCCTTATGAAGAAACTCAACAAATAATTGAAGGATGTCATGATTCTGAATTTGGAGGACATTTTTGGAACAAATAGAATTGCTTGTATAATTTTGCAAGCTGGATTTTATTGGACTACTCTTATTAGAGATATTAAATAATATATTAAAACATGCGATTGATGTCAGCGAATAGGAAATATTTCTAGAAGAAATGAAATGCCTATAAATTACACATTGGAAGTTGAAATTTTTGATGTGTGAGGATTAGATTTTATGGGACCATTTATGCCTTCATTTGGAAACTTATATATATTAATTGATGTTGATTATATGTCCAAATGGATTGAAGTTGTTTTTGTACCTAAATGTGATGCTCGGAGTGTTTTTAAATTTTTAAATAAAAATATTTTTACAAGATATGGAAAGCCTAGAGTGATTACTACTGATGGAGGATCCCATTTTAAGAAAAAGAGAATCAAGAATTTGATAAGGAGATATGATATTACGCATAGATTCTCTACTGTTTATCATCTTCAGACTAGCGGTCTAGCAAAAATATCAAATCGTGAAATAAAATGAATTTTAGAAAATATTGTAAATCCCTATAAATTAGATTGGTCTGCTAGATTAGATACTGCATTATGGGCATACAAAACTGTTTATAAGACTCCTATAGGAATGTCGCCATACAGACTTAATTTTGGAAAAACATGCCACTTACCAGTAGAATTGGAGCATAAAGCATTTTGGGCTATTAAGAAATTTAAATTTAATCTAAAAGATGCTGGTGAGAAAATATTACTACAACTCAATTAATTTGTGGAGATTAGAAATGAAGCATATGATAATGCAAAAATCTATAAGAAAATGAAAATATGGCATGATCGAAAGATTATAAATAAGAAGTTTGAATATGGACAAGAAATTCTATTATATAATACAAGATTGAGATTATTTCTAGGAAAACTGAAATCCAGATGGTTATGACCATTTAAAGTAATTAAAGTCTATCATGATGAAACTATTATTATTAAGGATCCTAAAATTGGAAACATATTTAAAGTTTATGGGCATCGATTGAAACATTATTATGAAAGACACATACCCTAATTTAAAAAAGTTTTAATGTTATGCCAACCCAACTAAACCAATGGTATGTCGGGCTGACGATGTTAAACCAAGCGTCTTATTGGAGGCAACCCATGAATAAATCTATATATCTTTATATTAATATTTTACTAATAAATATGCTTATGTATTAGGAAATTATCATATTTTTAAGTCCTACAAAATTATATATATCATAAATTAAGACAAATATTGGTATTGGAGGAAAATTTGGAAACAAATTGAATAAAAAAAATTTTAGACGTGAATTTGGCCTCTGGCGCCGACGGCGCTCGACTAAATGACCCTGGCACTAACAGTGTCATGGTAGCACCGACTGCGTCCCAGAAATTTTTCAAGTGCTGAGCGATTTTGGCAGACTTTGACGAGATTTTGCTCCACAATAACCGCCTAAAGGTGTTTTTAAAGTCCTAAAAATTAGCTTGGACGTCTAGAAACTTCCTAATTTCAAATTCCATGGCTTTCAATTCCAGAAATACTTCAAAGTATGAAGTTTTTAATAGAAGAAAGTTTATCAATTTTGACGCACAGAGATTATACGATAAAAAATCATCACAAAGAAGAGACTTATCAAGGAGAGAGGCTTTGTCAATCACGGAGTTAGTAATCCAAGTTCACAAATCGAGAACAATGAAGTTGGGAAGTTCCATGCTATACTACCTCTGCAGTTGTAGTACTCGTAGTAAAAAAGGTTTATGTCAACCTACATGCAATTACCCAAAGAGTTGTCTTTGTTCGAGGTAGTGTTGTATCATTTACTCTGCTCAGATTAATGATTTATATATGATAGAAAATGTTTCAATCTGTCATTATACAAACTTTATGTAGACGAAAGATATGATGCAATAAGTATATAGTTTTCTGACAGATGAACAAGATAATTAGGAAATCAGAGATGAAAGATATGTTAGTTTCTATGCATCGCTGCTTAACCCAATTTCAAAACAATAACATTTCTTTATATCTGCAAAGCTGCTACCTGCCATGAAGATTAGAGTTACAAAAGAAAGTTTTATTCTAAACTATTACATTCAAATGAAAAAACTCATTGATGTAGAGTCAATTATTTTCAAATCTGTTATGGGTATTATCATGAATGGGTCAATATATGGACTTGAGCATCCTTTTACAATTTTTCTACTGTTCAATTAATCTCAAGTTCCATATGAAAGTTAGAAAAAAATTTTACTACCTTGAGAGCCCATGATTCCTATTGATGAAAATTACATAAGAAATGGAAATGAAGTATTAGATTGTATTTTAGATCATTCATCACATGCTTCAACACCATTGATGTCACAAGCAGTTGGGAGTTTAATATCTTTGGAGAGGAGAATGAAGAAAATAGAAAGAGAACTTCAAAGTATTACAAATGCAATAGGAAATCTTAACTACCTTTTTGATCACCTAGATTGGAGAATGAATGAGAACTTTGATCGTACAGAAAAAGTTGAAGCATGATTGGTACAGATGTTCAATAAAAATGAATGGATTAATGAAAATTCAACTGATCAATTCCCGTACCGACCCTTCTACAATTTATATGTCCATTACCAGTCTATAAGAGATATTTAAGGAGGAGAAAGTACTGAAGAAGAGGAATAATAATTGAAGAAGTTGGACTCTACTATTTTAAAAAAATTATACTTTAATGTAATTGTGTGAATTTGATTTAATTTAATTTGTTTTAGAACTTTGATTATATGTATAGTTTTGTGTTAGTGTTCTAGTGTTGTGGCTTGATTTCGACGCTGAATTATAATTTAGTTTGCCTTGAAGATGTGGAAATGTGATTAGAAAAATGTATTTGTAAGAAGTGTGTTTTCAAATATAAAAGTTAGTTTGGTGTTGTTTGTGGAAATGTTTCTTTGTGAATTATTTTTATATGAAAATTAATGTTCAAAAAGACTAAATAAACTTTGGAGTAAATTGGAAGAAAATTGAAAATTAAAAAAAAAATCAAAATTGTGAATTTTTAGCCTCTTGCGCCGATAAAGCCCTCGACCCGAACCGACCCTAGTACCTTTAAAATTTGTAATTTACACAGTGAAATGCCATTTTTACCCCTTAAGTCACCTTCAACCTCCGGTTTTTCCAATACAAGTCGTTTTCTACTATGATGAGGCCTTGGATGAGGTTATTTTTTTCTTACCGATGAAGGAGGAACCTGGAAGGTGAAGAATGGAGTTAAGGTAAACTTTCCTCTTTCAATGTTAAATGTAGTATCTAAGGTGTGACACTATTTTATTTCTGAAAGAATGATGCAAAAAAATCATCATAGTGAGGTTACAAGAGATAGAGCCATCTTAAACTTCTGTATCTAGCAGATGAAAAGGATAGATGTAGGCTCTATTATTTATAGAAACACTAGATTTATTACTTTTGGGGAGACTACTGGAGGTTTAGCACACCTTGCCCTGATCTTCACACTATGTGAACAAGCAGAAATTGATTATAGATGAGAGGAGAGGATTGAACCTCTAAGACCTATTGGGCCTACTAATATCAAGACTTATGAATCTCATGTTAGATGAAGATCTGGAAGTAGAACCAGGGATATTCCTTCTACTTTAGGTACTTCTAGTGCCTCTACTATCCAAGAACTTATGAAGCAAATGATGATCCAACAGGGAGATATTTTGATAATCGATCATAGAATGAAAAATATGGAGGGCAAAAATGCTCATTTTGATGATTTGATAAGACAAAAGTTTGAATACGATGCTGCTTATGATGATGTAATGGTTAAATTCATGAAGGGTGATCACTCAGTTAAGTTGCCTACTCACCTTGTTTTTACTCCATATCAGCAGCAGAATTTGGATGTGGAAGATGAGAAGAAGAAGAAGACGATGATTGGTGATGCTTTAGTTAGATTTTTGTTTAGTTTTTGTTTAATTGTACTTTATTTTTAAAACTGTTTGTCTGTGAACTGTGATACTTTATTTTTTTTATATGTTGTGATGTAAGACTATTTTTTAATACTGTTATTAGTTTATAGTACTTTTGTTGGATGTATTTGTAGTTAACTCTTTCTAAGCAATTTTTTTTTATATATTATGTGCTATTTAATATTTTAGAGTTAAGTTTCAAATCAAAACCTTCAACAGGTATGTCTTTTCTTTATTTATTAAATGTTTTCTTTAACCCTTAATTTTTCAAGTTCTTCATTTAAAATCTTTTTAAAATTTAAGTTTGGGGAGAAGAGAAATTCATTTTTAAGAAAAGAAACTTAATTTTATTTATCCTAAATTAATTATATTTTTTAAATATTTTAAAAATGGCTAACATGACATTTGGTATTAGAGGGTAACTTTAGATAACTATATCTATGTTTCTAAATATATAGTAAACTTAAGTAAAATTTTTAAATAATAAAGGTTAATTTTAGAGATTAAGATTATTTGGTATGATAGAATAAGACTATGTTCTTCTATTTTTAGTAAAAGAATTTGTATTTTTGAAGTATTAAAAATCTTAGTGATTCATGTAAGAAGAAAAGATTAAAACTTTATAAAAAATATTTAAAGCTAATATAAATTTATAAAGTAAGAGAATGTGAAAAGTTTTTTATTTTAAGGAGGGGATAGTGAAGTTCAAAATCATTAAAGGCTATCCAGATATAGTAATTCTTACATGAAAAGAAAAAGAAAAAGAAAAGAAAAAAATGTTTGAAAATGATCCTGAAAAAAAAAAGAGAAAAGAAAAAAAAGAGAGAGAAAAGAAAAGAAAAGAAAAGAAAAAAAGATGTGAGGAGAAGCTTGAGGAGACGCCTAATTAAAAATTGGCTTCACTTGAATCAACTTAAAGAAGAAAGTTTGGCTACATTTTGTAAACTTATAGTTTAGTAATAGCATATTTACTAGTAAAGTTTCATGAAGTTCTTTTTCATATGGATATTCTAAATGGCTTTAATATGAATAATTTGCAATTTTCCTTGAAAAGAATAGAGAATAAAAAATTTTAGACTTGACTACTAGATACTCTTACACCTTTAGTACTAACTGGAGTTATTTTGAATTTTTCTTAACTGGTGTTATTTTATCTAGTGAATTAAGATATGAAAATCTAGAAGTTAAAATCTTTACCTTAAGTCATATTTTTATGTAGTAAAGGAGTTACTTGAGGACAAATAATATTTAAGTTTGGGGGATACGCCAAAAATATATGCATTTTTAAACCCATTTTTGGTGATATTGCACTTTAATGGAAGATATTTTCTATGTTTTATTGCAGGTTGTTGATTTTCAGGACTTGGAGCAAAAAAGAAGCAAAAAGGATGAAATTTGGAGCAAAATTGGAGAAGTTCAAAATTTTGTTCAGCGCCAACGACGCTGTTTGACAGAAACTTTAGATTTAATTACGGACCTCTGGCGCCAGTGTCGATGGAAGCCCTGTATCAAGAAGATTCAACGAATTTGGACACTTTTTGAAGAGCTTTTGGATGCACTTATTGGAGAACCGATCTAGGCTCTATTTAAGGCTGAAATATGATCAGAAACCTCACCCCCCCCATTCGCACCATTTCAACTTCTTCCACTCATTTCAACACACCTACATTCCACGCCACTCCACACCATTAGTTAGATATAGTTTTTATAGATTTTAGTTTTTATGGTGTGTTTAAGTGTGAATTCTTCCTTAAGAAGTGTTGGAGAGGAAGAGAAGTGAGAGATTTCTTCTTCCTACATTTTCTAAGAGAGGCTACAAAGGATCTGCTTTGAGAAAGAGTTTCAGATAAGTGTTGTTTGTTTATTATTATTGCATGAACTTTCTTTAATATATGAAATTTGTGTTTTGTTGTATCTTTTTCATGAAGCCTGAGTAGATTCCTTTATCCTTATCCCTACTCAGAGATATGGTGAAATGAAGAGATAATGTGGATGTGCTAATGTTAAAATTTAAAATAAATTGTGATGGTTTTTTAACTCCGCTCTTAATTTACTTTTCAATATGACCAATTGAATTGTTAAAATATGTTTTGAAACATATGATTCGGGAAACAGGGTATGAGTTCTACAACAGAGTGAGAATCACATTTAAGTCCATGAAGGAATATTTGTTCATGAGATTAAGTGCAAATAAATAGGGAAATATACTTTGTTGGGTGTACAATTAGAGATTTCTAGGATGACAGACTAAAAATCTCCAATTCGATCTTAGTGTTTAAAAACTAAAGTGAGATTTAGCCTTCAGGGGAAGGTAATTGAGAGCTTAGGAGTGAGAGTCAGTATCCTCCTAGCCTAGCCACAGATTTAGGGACTAAACCTAAGATTAGCTAATAATTTTCTATAACACTGAATCAGGGTAGAGAATTAAAATTGGTCCTATTTGGCAATACATATCTAAAACATTTATCTAATCTCATTTCACCAAAAACTCATTGTAGTAGGAAAGATGTTTTTTCACATTAGAAAACTTCATCATATAAACATAGTTTAATAGTTATTAATTTTGAACCCTGCTTTTAAATTCTGCTAGTAGTAAATAATTTAGCTTTGATAATATCTTAAACGTTCAAAATTAGTAACAGTAATTTTGATTATTTTATGTGAATTTCCTAGTTAATTTATCATTCAAATTTAAATATTCCCCGTGGGACCGATATTTGGGACTTAAAATGATAATTTTTTATTACTTGATAACGATATGTATACTTGCATAGAATCCCAACTTTAAGAGCTTAACGTTATTATTCATAAAATACCACATCAAGTTATTGACATCGTTGCAAAGCAGAGTCAACTTTATAAATTTTACACAACTATATTTCACCGGGATCAATACCCTTTTTTAAAGTGTAATTTCGTCCATAAACATATGTGAAAACATAAATGAGATCAAGTATTGTCTTCTACATATCACTCTGCCTTAGAATAGGCCCTCTGAACAAAAGCATCTTCAGACCAGGTAGCTCTACCCACATCAATGATGAATAGTCAAAAGTTGGTCCCTTCTGGTTGACCAACTAACCTTGTGCACCGATCAGCTTGAGAATGCTCATAGTTTCAAACCTACTAAGACCCTCAGTAAGAATTTTTATCAACAGGCCAACAAATGAACTGTCAAGTTCCTTCCCAACGTTGGGTTGGCTTTTCTTTGGCGCCACCTGTTTTGAGACTAACGACTCTACCTCCACTCTCTCGGAGGGCTTTAGCTTTTTAGCCGCCTTTTCCTCCCACTTGTTTTCCTTAACTCACCTTTTGGTCAACGCTTCACTCCAAGGGTAGCCTGCATATTCACTAGGCCAATAGATTTCAACATCAAATCAGATTCTATCTCCATAAGGACAACACAAAGCTAAGCAGATGTAGGGAGAGACAAACTCAAGATACCGAGAACAGTCCACCACGCTCTATATATAAAGTTCATGTGCATGGAAATCCAAGAATTCTAATCATTGCATTAAATTATGATTATTAAGATTTGATTTATTGCATTTAAATTCTCCTTATCCTTAATATAGATGTCATTATCAAAGAGCAAGAAAATTGGAAAACTTAATGTGCAAAGATAAAAATAATCTGCATGAATCTCAAGGCAATCTTTCTATCCAGATTAAAAGAAGTAAAACTAGGATCATTCCTTTGACAAAAAACTATAAAATTTCATAAAGTCGACCAACTGAAAGAACATCAGTCAATTGGCAGCAAGCTGACCAAAGAGTTGACGACCGACTGAAGGCAAGTCAAATAATGAAAGGTTAGCCCGGGTCAACTAGAGAAGAATACAACTCAAAGACCAAACAAAGGTTTAGTATCCATAGCAATCTTACAAGTATCAATATGACTCTCTCAAGAACTCCCTCAAAAAAATTCCCAAAATTCTCCAAAAATAACCAATGAACAAGCAGATCGATCGAGCACCCTTAGGTTGATTGGCTACCTCTCTCAAAGTTGGTCGGCTTCCCAAAACTAAAGCCAACCGTTATCCAAGAAAAATAGCCGACTGACACCAGCTTAGTTGATCGACTCGAGGGCCAGTCAACCAGAAGGTTTTAGTGCATTAAATGATGCAAAAATCAATTGATGAATACGAAAAGGTTCTACAAAAAAATAATGTGATGTGACGTTTCTATTAAACAAGAGGCAAACATGTAATTTTTCACGTTTGGGTTTCTACTCTATAAATAGCGGGTCCATAGCATGCATTATGAGTTTTTTGCCTCTCTAGGCTCTACCTCCGTAGGCTCTCTAGACCCAATCTCGTAGGGGGTTCTTTCTCCCCTTCTCTCTATTGTGACTTAATATATAAAATGGGTCATAGAACCCAAAAATACCTCGGGTCTGTGTATGCTCTTTTATTCCTCTTTCCCTCTCTGTCACTTTCCCTATTTCTTCCTCAAAGTTCCTAATGCCCTGATCTTTAAGCATGCCTCACAAAAAAAACCCTGATTCAACAAAATAATATGTGAATCTCTTCTAGACTTGTAGGTGTGAGTGGAGCAATTGAATCCAACCCATTAAGGATTTGGGACTAGTTTTCCTTGTAATGGATTGAGACTAATCAGCTGTACGAAATGATCCAAGGATGTTGGTTATTATGGCCCCAACTTTACAAATCTGCATATATATTTCATTATTAAGATGGCTGAAAATAAGAAACTAATCATACTGCCATTCTGGATTTTTTCATATCTATTTGATTTACGATTTTATGGGGGCATTTACATACATACCCTCAATTTCCTATCTAAACATTATTTTTTTTACAATTATAACACTCCACATCACATTACAAATATCCCTATTTTAACAAAAAAATAAAATATACTTATTCATACAATTGTAACACTTCATATATGTAAAAAAAGGCTTAGGTGATGATATGCACATATATAAGAATCTTGGGGCATGAATGTAAAACTTCCTAGTTTTTTTTTTTATATAATATTGAATTTGCTATAAATAAAAATTATAACACCATATAGTGTTTATTAAATAAATAACACCTGTTTAGGAACTAGAATTGTTTGTATGTAAGACATTAGATAACTGTCAATACTATTTTTCTTTTGGTGGGACAAAGTTTGAGCCAAATCAAGCGTCCATGCGACTAATTGGCTAATTAGGCTGCCATATAACTATTATTTTAATTGATTACATACATAAAATTAGATTCTTGAAAAAGTCATTTTTATATAAAAAGGTATAATTTGTAACGCGAACTTCATCCTTTTTAAAAGTAAGAAATATTTCTTTCATTTATTGTATTAAAGTCTTAATCTTCTGGCTCATTATGCCACAAAAAAATTTTCCTAAGAAAGTATAACCTTAATTGGTTTTGTTATTGTTAATACTTTATTCAAGAAAAGAGAAGAATATATTATTCTTATAAGAATGGATCTAATAAACACAAATTGATTATTTTCTAATGAGAAGAAGATACCACCGAGAATGTAAAGATTGTGAGGTCATTCCAAGTGAGGATTTAAGTGAATAATGTGTAAGAAAAGATAAAATATAACAAGTTATGTTATATAAATTGGTTTAAATGCAAAAGCTTAGGGAACTGAGAAAAATATCAAGTGGCCCATAGGAAGTTTATGAGAATAATTTGTAACGCTAAAAATTCTGCTTTGAGTGATCTTTATAAGAGATTAGATACAAAGAGGGTGAAAAATATATGTTTAAACTAGCCAAATGAAGAGAAAAAAAAATAAAGATTTAACTCAAGTAAAATTCATTAAAGATGAAAATCAAAATGTGTTTTTCTTAGAAAATATATTCAAAATAGGTTAGTTATTTTGATATACTTTTTAATGAAGTTTTAGAAAATATGATAGACCTTAGTGATCTTAATATCATTATTAACAATAAAATATTTCATTTTTACGACCATATTAATAAAAGAGAAATTAAGGAGACTTTAAATAAAATTAAGGGTGGAAAGTCTGTTGGACCTCATGATATCCCAATTGAAGTGTGGAAATATTTAGGATATTTGAGAGTCTTTGGCTTTCTAAACTCTTTAATATTATTTTAAGAACTAATAAGATGGTTGAGGAGTAGGGGTGTAAACGAACCGAACACGAACGAACAGAGCTTGTGTTCGTGTTTGGTTCGTTTGAAACTTAGTTTGTTTGAAATAAACTCGTGTTTGAAATTGTTCGTGAAGTCACTGTTCGTGTTCGTTTCTTAACGAACGAGCCGAACACAAGTCGAACACGAGCTGTTCACGAACAACAAGCCAGTTTGACATCCTTAATATTAATATATATAAATTAATTATATAACTTATATTGTATAAATATAATATATATATATATATATATATATATATATATATATATATATATATATATATATATATATATATATATCAATATATTACTAATATAGTATATTAATATACTATTATTATTATTTTACTATATATTATAATTTATAATGTTTAATTTTTTGAATATCATAAATTTTTTATATATAATTATTTTAAATTATTTTATATTTCGAACAATAACGATTCGAACACGAACGAACGCATCACTATTCGTGTTTGGTTCATTTAACTAACCGAACGAAAAAAATTTGTTCATGTTCGTCTTGTCTACTTATCAAACAAATCGAACACAAACTCATTGACGAACCGAACACGAACTGTTCGCGAACAACGAGCTTTTTTGACAGCCCTATTGAGGAGTAGAGGAAAAATAGTTTGTTCCCCATTTTTATGAATAAAGGGGATGCACACGAGTGTGAAAATTATAAAAGAATTAAGTTGATGTGCATACTCTAAATTATGGGAGAGGAAAATTGAACATAGGTTAAGACATTTTACAAAAATTTCTCATAATCAATTTTGATTTATGCCGAGAAGGCCTACTATAGAAGCTATACATTTATTGAGAGGTTTGATGGAGAAGTTCAAAGATAATAATGATGATCTACATATATTTTTTATTTTTTTTTTAAGAAAAAACTTATGATAAGGTTCCAAGAGATATTCTCTAGAGAGTTCTTGAGAAGAAAAGTATTGATATGAATTATATTCTTATCATTAAAAATATGTGTACAAGAGTTGTTACTTGCATTCGAAGAAAAGAAGGATTAACCAATTATTTTCTTATTTTCGTTGGTTTACATGAGCGATTTTAAGCCTATATCTTTTTGTTTTAGTTAAGGATGGTCTTACTAGACACTTACATGAGGATGTACGATGGTGTATGCATTTTGTTGATGATAATCTTTTTGTGGATAAGATAAGAGAAAAAGCTCAGAAAACCTGAATTATGGAGGTCTACTTTGGAGTCTAAAAACCTTCGTTTGAGTAGAACTAAAACTGAACACATGAAAAGTATTTTTGGTAGTAATAGCTCTAGTGACAGAGATGTAACTATGAGTTATCAAATTATTAAAAGATGTGAAAGCTTTAGATATCTCGGGTTTATTGTTTAATGTGATGGTGATATTGATGGGGATGTTATTAGTAGAATTCAAGTTAGTTGGTTGGAGTGAAGGGTTGTCTTGGGCCTACCATGTGATAGAAAAGTACAATTTAGACTGAAAGGAAAATTTTATAAAATGGTAGTGAGACTTGCAATGCTCTATGACACTGAATATTGACATTTAAAAGAGAAGCATAAAACTAGTTGTCGTCGAGATGGAAGGATTGGGTGTATGAGTGGCTTTACACTTAGAGACAAAATTCGAAATGAATATATCCGTGATAGGGTTGGTGTTATTGCTGTGACTGACAAAATTAGAGAGTCATCTTAGATGGTTTGATCACATTAAATGTCGACCATCTGATGATCTGATTAGAAGAGTGGATATTTTAGATTTGACTTATGTTAAGAAAGATAGAGGTAGACCAACGAAGACTTGGCATATTGTATAAAAAATGATCGCAATTTATTAGTATTAAATGAAAACATGACACGGATAGTACGCAATAGATAAAAAGGATTCATGTAGCCTACCCCCCTTCATGGGATAAATATTTTGTTTTTGTTGATGTTGTAATGTATGACCTTGACGACTACTTTATCATGCATGAAAACATTTTTATAAAGGTTCATGAAAAGAAAATGTCAAAGTTTTAAAAAGAGCTCCTAATAACTACGAAAATTAAATAAAAAAGGGGTACCCGTAATCAATATTTGAACTACATCAATAGTAACTATAATATTTATAGGCTATAAATTTCGGCAAACTTTATCCCCCCTTCATTTTATGGACAAAAGCTGATAAACTTTTAAGAAACATCAACTAATTTGCATTAGGCAACCATATCATTGAAAACATATGATTTAATAATTGAAGAAAAACACACATGTATATCATTCTTGAGCTATGATTCCTCTTTCCAATCCTTCAATGGGAAGGCGCTCATTGGCGCATGATCTAAAAAATTGCATAAACATTTTCCTCTTATATCTTTACAATAGAAACAAGTAAGAACCTATTTCACAAAATTAGGAAGATTATTTATGAGCTTGGAACAGAGTTTGAAGAAGAATTTGCAGGGAGCTCGGCAGTTTTGTTGGGGGAGCGACTTTTTCTGAACTTTACAAATTTACTGCTTAAACTTGACCATCCACGAGGCTTCAGTTGGCCCATTAGTTTGAGCTGCTCCCTTCTAAATTTTCTGTTGGCAAACCAGAAGCCACCTCGCCAACCAAGCCCAAATCTACATTGAAATTTTGCAAAATACATATGAGCATTTTAACCATAATTTTATTAAGAAATCCTGTTGCAGAAAGCTATCATAAAATATAAAAAACCTTTTCGATGCAAATTAGGATTTGGGAGTAATAATAATATGTACCAAACCTAAAAATCTTGAAGAAAATAAATCTAGCATATTTTATATTTGATGCTACTATGGCTTGATTTTAGAGGAAAATCTCAATGCCAGTGCAAGTACCTAAAGAAAGAAAAAAAGAAAGAGGGATAATTACATACAGACCACCCAAAACAGAAACTTACAAATTATGCAAACAAGTGATTTTTTTTTAACCTCCGAACCGATGTATTTATGCGTGCCACAATTAAACTATTGATAATTTGATAAAAATGAAAAATACGGATTGGGGTTTTACTTTGAATTTTGATATTTGAATGAGAATTTGAAAAATGGATGAAAGAGGCTGATTAATTGTAAATAGCAACAATTTGGGAGGTCTGTAATCAGTAACAGATAGGTTTCAAGACCAGTCAATTGACATAATAATAATAATAATAATAATAATAATAATAATAATAATAATAATAATAATAATAATAATAATAATAATAATCATAATAATAATAACTTGATAAATAAAAAATAAATAAAGTAACCACAAGGAGTTACTATAAAGATAATTAGGTTAATTAGAAAATTGATTATAGATGTGATTCAAGAGAGAGAAGAGACCCGGAAGCAAAAGGGATAACGTAAAGAAATTTATACAAGTTGAAACAAACCCAACAATCAAGGAAGTCCCGCCAGTGACCATGAAAGCAGTCGAGCTCACATTGTCAGCATTGACAATTCTTCTGATTTCTTCGCGTTCAACATTATAGCTTTTTATCATCTGCTCACAAAAAAAAAAAAGGCCCTATCAAACATAACCTGAGAGAAAATGGCACATCTAAAAAATACAGTAGCAAAGCAATGCAGAAAAGGAACAAGCAAAAAAAGTCCTATAAAAAAAAAACCCTACTAAGGCCCTCATTGGCCTTTTGAAGGCCCATGCTATTATCCTCCCATTCAACAGCAAATCAATACAAAAAAAAAAAAAAAAAAGTGGTGTGGAGGTGTAGATGTTTTAGGAAAACCTTAGAGATATTAAATTAAAAAAAGAACTGAAAAGCACAATAGGTTCCTTATTAAAACACCAACCAAAATCAATATTACAACCAACGAAGACAGCTGAAGTATCGCTGGTTAAATTTATATATATAAGAAATATCATACGAAACATCTAATGATCTAAGGCCGCATTTGATAATGACTTTTGTTAAATGATTATGCATTTTAAGAGGCGAGTATGTTGTTGTAAAAAAAATTAACATATACAAAAGCACAGAAAATAAGACTAAAAAAACAATCTAAGCGACTATGCTCTCTAAAAAACACAATTTTATTGAAAACATTGTTGACAATGATAACATTCCATGGCATCCTTGTTGCAATAACAGCAAAACCTTTATCCCACTAAGTGGGATGCGCTACATGAATCCTTTTTCTCGGTGTCATCCTTATTAATACAAAAAAAATCTTGATCATGTGTATCTTACTTTCAAACATAACGTTAGGTGATTTTGACGAAGAATGTTGTAAAAATTTTCTTTGATTAAAAAAATTGACTATTTTCTTCATAATTATTTAATAATTTTAATTGATATCAAGACTTTAATTTTATTCATGAATACATAATTATTAATTATTGAATTCATTAATTATTTTAAGATAAAATGATACTATTTTATAATAACTACTCATGTTTGTTTTGACGAAAATAATCCTAATCATTTTTGACATTACCACAAAACCTTATTATTTATTAAATATTCAATTCTCACATTAACTGATTTTGATGGAAGAATGTTACAGAACCTTTTTTTCTGTGTAAAAATTTAAATTTTATTCAATGACACACGCTTATTATTTCTATTTAAAATAAAAATAATTGATACTATTTTGTCATTTAACCCATCATAGTTGTTTTTACCAAGCCAAATTCATCCATTACAACAGTCTAGACAGTAAAACTAACAGCATATTTTGTAATAATGAAAAATTTCTTTATATATATATAAGGAATGGTCGGAGGCTATTATACTAGCCTCGGTCATCCCTCGTGCGCCTAAGAATTCGAGTAACACACTCTACACTCGGGAGGAATCGAACCCCGGAGCAGAGGGGACATACAACTGACAAGCAGATGTCTGACCAACTGATATGAGTACGTGGAAATATATACACCTATATATCGATACACACATGCAAGCACACAGAATTTTTGTAATAGATGATTAAAACTCATCAATTGCGACTGAGAATAGAGACGACTATGCCAAGAAGATGGAAAAGCATGTTTTTATTTTACATTACTTCTTTTAATTTTTTAAATTAATTGCAAATTTTTCCATTATTTTTACTGTTTTATTTTAAAATGCACATGTTATATATTTTTTTATATGTTAAATTGGTTAAAGAAAAATTTAATAAATAAATAAATAATAAATGATATATACATATGCATATATTGAGTTACCCTGGTATAATATGGCTAGGGAAGCAACATAACCTTGCACAAAAAATGAATATGAAACTGAAAATGAAAATGAATGGATAACTTTTGATGGATTTTAGAAATGTTAGGAAATGTGTACTTTTAGGCTTTTAGTATGTGACGATCACTCCTATTTGATGGATGATTTATATTAAACAAAAGTAATAATCAAACTAAATTATTTATTTTCATTGTTACTGTTTATCATTTTTTATAAAAATAAATTAAAATATGAATTATTGTAATTTAGACATATTTTATCCAGTTAACCATTAACGCATACCTCTAATTACTAAAATTTTTCAGGGTAATCTAATTTAGAGTAAATGATCCTATAGATTAAGTTTATTGACATCGAAGAGCCTAGAGAGATAAATACAACATTTCAATTTTTCTATTTCTACCATTTATAAAATTTATAAAAATGAACAAATTTTGCAAGTTAAAATTTTGTATATTTTTTAGATGATTTTATTTAAGCAACGAAAATGTGTAGATAAAATTTTCTCCGCCCAACCTCCCATTTTCGTCTTGGAATTCCAAATAATAAGGTAATAAGGGCACTTTGAGATTAATTTAATATTTTTTTTTCATCTAATTTTTACTTTTGTTTCTAAAAACATATACATTTACTATACTTTTTACATATTCTTTTATATTTTTATAAATAAATAAATTAGCCATAAAAACAATTGGAACAACTTTTAAGTGTTTTAAGTATTTAAAAAAACCTAAACATACTTTGACATAACATATGTAATTTATTTCAAAATATAATAAAAAAATAAAAAATAGAAACTAAAATAAAAGTGATTCCAAACAGCCCCTAGCCCACTCGGCAGCATAACTGAACACCAAATAAGACTACAAAATGATGCCTTAGATTGCATGTTAAATCATTTATTTCCATGAACACTTTTAATACCTCTTGAAATATATTAGATGATATATTGTCTAAAAATAATCAAATCGTGATTTATGGTACAGATTAATAATATAATTTGACTGATTTAATTGCCACTAAATCTACGGAATTATTAAATAGAATTCTATATGTCAATTTTTAATTGATTAATGATAGTATTTTATTAATTACAATTATCTTTTAAGGGAATTTGAGCTTACTTTTTATTCTATTGAATTCATTGAGTTGTTTGTATGTGATTTAATGGATAATATTATAATTTTTGCATTTAGAATTAACCATTTATTATAAAAATAAGAACTTCCACTTATTTATGAAACTATCTCCGCTAAATAATTAAATTGATGTTTGGTGAAAATTTGGAATTTATAATGAGTTGTTAGGAGCTTGATTGTCCTCATATTTATGTATAAATAAAGTGCTCTAGTCGACTCGAAATAAGCCAAAGAGGAATGTTATGTTAGACTGCCTTCATGGCAACATCATTTATAAGAGAAAATTAAATCGTAAAAAGCAAAGAGTTCATGTTGAACAAATTCCTTAAATAGCCATTTGGTGAGAACTCACCCAAATTTTTTAATACCTTGCATGGTATGTGTGTGTGTGTGTGTGTGTGTGTGTGTGTGTGTGTGTGTGTGTGTGTGTGTGTGTGTGTGTATATATATATATATTCATGATGGGTGGATTTACCACTTCCCATCCCTCTGATTCTGAGGAGAGTTATTTTTTTCTTCTTCCTAGATTTGTAAACTTGTCATTCATCTCCAAGTGTTTGTCCCATCTGATATATTTGTGAATCTTCGATGGAGAGCTCACTCTGGGGGGTATGTTGATCCATAAATTGCTGAGCAGTCTCAGCCTGCAACACACCTTGATCATGGTGCTCCTCTAGGGCTTGATTACCCTCTTCTCTAGCGATAGGTGGTTTCAAAACACATCGGCTAGCATCTGCAACAACCAAATTCGTAGTTCAACAATAGTGGGAAGTAGCTGAGAATTTGGTTGGTGAGGAATAGCCCAAGGAGACAAATTTTCATTTCAACATTTCTGGAAGATCTACAGCTTCTGCTATATTTTCCTCCACTTAGGTGATGTTATTAGGAACTGCAGAATCAAAATGCACAAAAAGGTTGGATCTCAAATGTGGATGAAGCCTGAAATATTTGACAGGTGTGTGTCCAATCAGTTTATAGTGATTACAGTAATAAGGTCTTTGTTCTGCGACAATTGGCTACCAATACCCATTGTGGGCAGTACGAAGCCATATTTCTTCCACATCAGGGAGGGTGATATCCATTTCAACAAGAATCCTTTCAATTGAAGGCCTAGATAGGTTGAAGGAGGGTATGTCCAATTTCATAGGTCTCCCTAATGCAGCTCCAAATAGAAGACTTGGTGATTAATGTAGTGCAACTTTAGGCCAGATAGTTTAAACCAGATTGGGACTAAAGGGGGTTCATGGCAAGGATCGAATTCAAGAGACCACTTGAGCAATTTCATAAATTTCCCATCAATTGTCATATACTTCATGGAAAATATTTTGGCATAGTCCTCTACTTTGGATAATTGTATAACCAAATGTCTCCCATCAAAGAGACCAATCTTCCAATGTCCCAAAAGTTCGAGATTTTCAAAAGCCTTTCGAATGATTTCCATTTTAGAATGTCCCGATTGAAACTTCCCAATGAGGGTAAATTTGCACTTATCAACCAAGTTGGAAACTTCAACATAAGAGAAAATTAGAGCTAGTTTGGCACTCTTTCTACTCACCTTCTTGATGAGGTTACAGTCCCCTGACCTTCAAATGATTCATTATAAACCTGAGGGAAAAACTAATCTATTGATCCCACAGAGACAGTCATATCAGCATAAGCAGCCTTCCCAAGATTTAAAATTGAAGCAGTCAGTGGTTGAGGAACAGAAGCCATAAAGCTGAGAGTCGGACAGCGGGTAGCTAATGGTTTAGAGTCGTGACTTCTACCGGAGCTCTCATGCGTTTTGTTCTTGTATAGAGCTTAATGCCTTCTTTGATAATCGATTCGCAGAGCAGAGATCAAGCGATGCAGGAAGATTACGTCACAGGAAGGATCGTGACACTGTGCAAGGAAAGCTCGCGACAATTGAAGGAGGCGAGGCATTAGGAACAGTTAAGAGTGCAGCCAATGAGAGAGCAAACGCCAAGGAGCAAAACAGCTTTTACTAGCAATAAAAAATGGCAATCCAAGCCGAAGGTTACATGTAAATGTTAGTTGTGCTGAAACCAAAAAAAAAAAGAAAAACCATTATTTTTTGCTTACATTTTCTTTGTTTTACTATTAATTTGTTTAGTTTAATGACATTTAACGTGGTGATACATATGTGGAATGATCATATGTTATGATTTTCTGAAAAGATATCTCTAATTGTGCTTAAATTTACAATACTCGCTCTTAATCTAACATCTACACTACCACCTTACATATCTTGTAAACATTAGTTGATGTGTCTTTGGGCTTGTTCAATCAAGTGATCAAGAGATCGCAAGCTTGTGTGGTGGACTTAATTCATGTTATCATGCTTAATAGTTATAACAAACTTCTTTTTTCTTTTACCCATATACTATAAGATACAAGTGATTATGCTTCTATGTAGCATTTATTCATCATAAATTTGAATACAACAACAATAAAGCCTTTATCTCAATAAGTGGGGTCGGCTAGACGAATCCTTTTTCTCCATTGCGTCTTATTTAGTTTCGTAGTTTCATTTAATTATAATAAATTAAGATCATTTTTAATACAATATGCACAAGTCTTCCTAGATCTACCTCTACCTTTCTTAACATAAGTCGAATCTAATACATCTACTCTTCTAATTAGATTATCAGATAGTCAATGTTTAATGTGACCAAACCATCTAAGACGACTCTCTCTAATTTTGTCCTTCACTAGAGCTAAACCAACCCTATCAAGAATATATTCATTTCACATTTCGTCTCTGAGTGGCCACTCATCCACCTAATCATTCTCATCTCGGCAACACTTAACTTAGTTTTATGCTTCTCTTTTAAAGGCCAACATTCATCGCCATAGAGCATTGCTAGTCTCACGACCATCTTATAAAATTTTCCTTCACTGAATGCACTACTTTATCTGAGTGATGTCATTTACACTATATCATTTATGCACCCACATCAACATCATTTATCTTTACACATTGCATACACCTGCACTAATATATTGTATACTGGCGTAAATAGTAGGTAACCTGGAAATCCGTGGAATTGCAAGCCTAGCTGCCTATCTTGCCACCCATTATTGGCAATTCATGGGCCTCAGGAGAGATCCCTCTAAAATTTTCAAGAAAATAACTGATAGAATATCTCCTTTATTTTCAAAATAATAAAAATTTTCATAGGTAGAAATTAACAATTGTAATCTTGTAAAAATAAGAGAACAAGACTTCCAAAAAGAAACTCCAATACCCTCTTACCACCTAATGTCCGCCTCCAGAACTCCTCCCTCTAACTGTCCACTTAAACCTGTAGTCTCTAACACCTAAACATCTCCCACCACTAAATTACACATGCTGCAAGATACCTACTCCAACATGGGGGATTTTTTTTCCTTTTGAAAGAAAATGTCAAATATATTCTAAGTTGTTGACCAATTAAATGTTCCTAATCAAACTGGTGTAAGTACCAAAAATTTCAATCTTAAGTTGAACAGAAAAAATTAACTTATTTAATTTCAAACTGAAAAAATCTACCTCAAAGGAAAGGGAGAGTAGGGCCACCTTATTGACCACAAACGAGTGAAGTTAATCTCAATTCCGCCACATGAGATGTGGAAAATTCCTCAATTATGTGCATAGAAATGGAATTCAACGACACCACAAGCCAACAGAAACTAAATGTTCTAACAACAACCAAGGAAATAAGGAATGGAGCAAAGCAAATATATTCCAAGGTGTGTGCCATCACCTTAATCATATGAGATTGAGATAAAAAATCACAACAGCAAATAATGTAAACTTCCGGTTACAAAACTTTTATTAAAAAATATATATGTGTGGCTCGAACTTAAATACTTCCAGTATATCAAAATGAGATGCAGTAAAAATGCTGCAATGCTATAAGCTTATGTAGGAGAAAAATTTTATGAATTCCTAGATGGACTAAATGTTGAGTATAATCTACATCCATTCAAATAAATCGAAAGCGCCCCTTTCTAATCTAGGTAAAATCTTCTGGATTGTTAAAGGAGAAGAAAGCAGCAGTGTTAAGCTAGAAATACTATCAATAAAATTATTACTTTACTTGTACCTACACCAAATGCAACCTGAATCAAGTCATACAAACCAAAATTGGGTACAAAAGACATCTATTAGAAAATCCAAGGGAAGCATCCATAAAACAAAAATAAACATCCATATCTAAATCACTCTAGACATCATCAGGCACATATTTCATTTCACAAGAAAAAGAAAACCACAAATATAAAATGACTAAAGTAAGATGAAGTAGAGAAACGCAGCACAGCAATGAGTATGAGCGATATGGTTCAATCACGTGAGTATTTCATTTCATGTCTCATTTGTGCTTCTAAAAAAGTTCAAATAAAATCGAGATAATAGAGTCAAGCACAACTGATCACATGATCAACTCTCCCAACAAGTTTACTTATTTAATACCATCCAAAAAATGATAGACAAACTATATTATTATATTTCTCAATGTCAAATTACAACTCCTCCTTATATAATAAGGAACAACTAGGACAAACTTAATTACAAACAGTACAACTTACCAAAGATAAACTAACTCGATAGAAAAGAAATATGACATAATAAAAGGAGAATAAAAGAGAACAATAAAATAAGAAACTTAGAATTCCACACTCCCCCTCAAGCTGGGTCATAGATATCATAAAAGCCCAACTTGGTATTCAAATTAGTGAAGCTGCCTAGAGATAGAAATTTAATGAAAACATCAGTGACTTGAAGACGAATCAAATAGATTAAGTGAATAATGCTTCCATTGACCTTTTTAGAAAAAAAAATCTATCAATCCCAATGTCCTTGATCTTGTCATGATGCACAAAATTTTTTATAATACTAATGTCAACTTGACTATCACAAAACATCTTTATTGGATTGATCGTGCAGTGTCCCAACTCACTTAATAACCTTTGAATCCATTTTACTTCACAAATTCCAATGCAGGTGCTTGGTACTCAGATTCCGCTCAACTTCTAGAAACCATTGCTTCCTTCTTGCTTTTCCAGGTGACAAGATTTTCACAAACATAGGAACAATAACCAAAAGCGGACCTTCTGTCTATGAGTTCCCCTGCCCAGCTAGTATCAAAGTAAATATCTAGATTCTTGTTGCTTGATTCTTACAAAGTAAACCTATCAGGAGCCTTCTTATATTTTTTAAACCATCTTTGAATGGTCTTCATTCAAATCATTCATATGTTGACTCACGATACATATAGACTAAGTGACATAGTCCTAGTGTATGACAGGTAGTTAAGTTTACCCACTAATCTTCGATATCTACTTTTTTTTCCAATGGAATGTTACTTTTTTATTAACACTGTCATTGTCAGGTCCCAAGTCTCAGATGTGAAAAGTAGAAGGTTGCGCTAAGTAGTCAACATCCAATGTAAAGTTTGTCGAAAAATCATGACATGAATTCTTTTGATCATTGTGTAAATGCTAGTGTGTCCCCTGAAAGCAACGCATTGTATGTCCTGAATACATTAAAAAGTGTAGAACGCCACTACACCGGTGCCGGTAAGTAATGTCAAATAAGTAAGAATTCACAAATTACGAACGAATACGGGTAAAAAAGTTAGTTCATGAAACTAATATTAGGATATGGTCTTAGAATATAGGTCCTCTCACTGATAAATTAATATAATTAGTTTATATTATGATTCATAAAAAGATAAATATCTTTTAGGTATTCAAGAAACAAAATGGATTGGAGAAAAAGCTAAAAAGATTGATAACTTAGGTTTTAAACTTTTGTTTTCAGGTAAGAGTCGCACTAGAAATGATGTAGGTGTAATTATAGATAAGAGTTTGAAAGATAATTTTGTAAAAATTAATAGAATTGGAGATAGAATTATAGCCCTTATAATTATTGTTGATACTAAGATTTTTAATACTATAAGTGTTTATGCTCCTCAAATAGGTTTAGATATACGTTCCAAAGATAAATCTTGGAAGGACTAAGAAAATTTAATCCAAATGATACCTCTTGAAGAAAAAATTGATATTAAAAGAGATTTAAATGGACATGTCGGTAGATTGGTAAAAGAATTTAAAAATATTCGTGGTGGCTACGGTTTTAGAGTGATTAATGAAAAAGGTAAAGTCATATCAGATCTTGCTTTAGCGTATGATTTGTTATTGTTATTGCTTCAGTCAAGAAAAGAGAAGAGCATATTATTACTTATAAGAATAGATCTAATAAAACACAAATTGATTATTTTTTTGTGAGAAGAAGAGATCGTCAAGCATGTAACGATTGTAAGGTCATTCCAAGAGATGGTTTAAATACTCGATATCAATTATTAGTTCTAGATTTTAAGGTGAAGAATTATAGAATAAAAAATACTAGAAATCATCGTCGTAGAATTATATGGGTACCTAAGAGACACAAATAAAATGATGTTTATGAGTAAAACTCAAGATTTCAAGATTTAGGATGTTCATGAAGAAGCAAATTCTATGTGAGACAAAGTAACAAACACTATCAAACAAGTGAAAAAGATGTACTTGGAGAATCAAAAGAAAATTTTCTATAAATAAAAATAGTTGATGGTCGAATAATAATGTCCAATAAATAATAAAATAAAAGAAGTTATGTTATAAAAATTGATTTAAATGTAAACACTTAAAGAACAGGAGCAATATCAAATGGCCCGTAAGGAGTCAAAGAGAACAATAAGTGACGCTAAAAATTTCACTTTTAGTGATCTTTATAATAGATTAAATACAAAGAATGGTGAAAAATATATGTATAAATTAGTCAAACAAAGAGAAGAGAAAAATAAAAATTTAATTCAAGTAAAGTGTATTTAAGATAAAATCAAAAAGCGTTTTTCTATGAAAAAGTATTCAACATAGGCGGGTGAGTTATTTTGATAAATATTTTTAATGAAATTTTTAAAATACGACCGACCTTAGTGATCTAAATATTGTTAATGATAATAAAATGTTTAATTATTATCATTGCATTAGTAAAAAAATTGAGATCTTTAAAAAAACTAAAGGGAGGAAAGTCTGTAGAACCTGATGATATCTAAATTGAAGTGTGGAAATGTATAGGAGATTTGGGAGTTTCTTGGTTTACTAAACACTTCAATATTATTCTAAAAACTAAAAAGATGTCTGAGTGGAGGAAAAATATTTTGGTCCTCATTTTTTATAATAAATGGGATGCACAAGAATACGCAAATTATAGAGGAATTAAGTTGATATGTCATACTTTAAAATTATGGGAGAGGAAAATTGAACATAGGTTAAGACGCATTACAAAGATTTCTCATAATCTATTTGGATTTATGTCGGGCAGGTCTACTATGGAAGCTATAAATTTATTGAGAGGTTTGATGGAGAAGTTCAAAGAGAATAAAGAGAATCTACATATGATTTTTATTGATTTAGAAGAAGAACGATAAGGTTCTAAGAGATATCCTTTAGAGAGTTCTTGAGAAGAAAGATGTAGATATGACTTATATTCAAGCCGTTAAAAATATGTATACTAGAGATGTTACTAGTGTTCGAACAGATAGAGGATTGACAAATTTTTTTCCTACTTTTGTTGGATTACATCATAGATCGGCTTTAAGCCCATATTTTTTTTCTTTAGTTACGGATGCTCTTCTTGAACATTTACAGGAAGATGTATCTTGGTATATGCTTTTTGGTGATGATATCCTTCTCGTGGATAAGAAAAGAGAGAAAGTTCAGGAGAAAACTGAATTATGAAGGTCTACATTGGAGTCTAAAGGCCTACATTAAGTAGAACAAAAACTGAATACATGGAATGTAATTTTAGTAGTAGTAGCTCTAGTGACAGAATTGTAACTATGGGTGATCAAATTATTAAAAGATGTGAGCGTTTTAGATATCTCAGGTTTATTGTTCAAAGTGATGATGATATAGATGGGGATGCTATTAGTAGAAATCAACTTGGTTGAAGTGGAGGAATGCTTAGGGCGTATTGTGTGAAAGAAAAGTATCGCTTAGATTAAAAGGAAAATTTTATAAGATAGTGGTGAAACCAGCAATGTTTTATGGCTTTGAATGTTGGCCTTTAAAAGAGAAGCATAAAACTAGGTTAAATGTTGTCAATATGAGAATGATTATGAGGATCAGTGGCGTCACATTAAACGTTGGTGATCTGATGATCTGATTAGGAGAGTATATGTTTTAGATTCGACTTATGTTAAAGGCAGAGATAGACCTAGAAAGACTTGGCATATAGTATAAAAAATGATCTTAATTTATTAGAATTAAATGAAAATATGACACTCAACAAAACACAATGGAGAAAAAGGATTCATGTATCCGACCCCACTTAGAGGGATAAAGGTTTGTTGTTGTTGTTGTTGTAATGGAACTTTTCTATTGAAATTCAACGGAGTCTTAGCAGGTTTGCATCCTAGCATTCATGTCTTTTTAGTAAGCTTAGGATGTAATTTCTTTGAGATGCCCCAAAATCCATCTTAGACTGGCCACTTTCATGCTCAGAAAGTATCTCATCAGTCCTAGATCCTAAATTTTAAATTCAGTGACAAAGACGTCATAAATTTTCCAAATCTTCTTTTCATCATCTTCTATTAGGATCGTATAATCTATATAAGTAATGAGTATAGCCTTCTTACCTCCCTATGCATGTTAATGAATAATGCGTGATCCGCTTGGCATTAAATATATCCATAAGATTTCATAGTCATGGCAAGCTTGTTAAACCAACCCTTCGGAGATTGTTTAAAGCCATAATGTGACTTTCTTAGTTTACAAATCATATGTATATTTGAGTCATTTTTTAATCCTTTTGGAATTTTTATATACACTCTCAAATTCTGCATTCAAAAACGAATTTTTTAAATTTAACTTGATGCAGTTCTCATTCTTTATTCACTGCTAAGGAAATAACTCTTACAATGATTAACTTAGCCACTAGAGCAAATATCTCTTGATAATTTATCCCATATAACTGAGTGAAGCATTGAACCTTTCAATGCTCCCATCTGCTCTGTACTTGAAATTGAACGTCTAATTAAACCCAATGAGTCTCTTATTTGGAGGAAGCTTTATAAAGATCCATCTGTCATTTAGATAAAGTGCTTAGATCTCCTCTTCAACTGTCTCTTTCCATTCTAGATTTTGAAGTGTTGCATGAATAGGCGTGGGTATATCTACACACTATCAAGATTATATACAAAAGCTTTATAAATTGAAGATAGCTTCCATAGGCACCATAATTCTGGATAGGATAATATGTGAATTTTTTCCTGTCATTTCCAACTGAAATCATCTCCCTTGGAACTTCAGAGATGTGTGAATTCAGGCTTGCTTTTGAACATTTTTGTAGTTGCATAAAGTCTTAACTCTACTCAATAAATTTCTTTCTTGTATACACATAAAGTTCCTTTTCAAGCTCAAGTTGGATGTTCTCAACCAGTAGAACTTGGGAAATATGATGGCTAGAAAGAAAGAAAATAGATTGTAATGACTCAATATCAGTGTATCAAATATTCACCTGAACTCCCCCTAAGTATCAAATTTTGGATAATAGGTTTAATTTTCAAACAAAGTAACATCCATAGAGTTATATATATATATATATATATATATATATATATATATATATATATATATATATATATATATATATATATATATATATATATATATATA
>NEWO01000148.1:124582-180362 GCA_003013225.1 Phalaenopsis aphrodite | reverse complement strand
ATATATATATATATATATATATATATATATATATATATATATATATTGTAATATGAGAATAATGCTTGTACCATTTTTTATTAGAAACATACCTAATGAAGATACATTTGATGGATTTTGGGCCAAGCTTTGTGTTGTTTGGCTGATGAGCGCAAACAAAAGAGGCACATCCAAATATTTTAAAGAAACATTAGATGAGAAGGCTCTAATAATAGAGAATTTTTCTATCGTACAATTGAATGAGGTGTTGAATCCAAGAACCATGCTTTGAATTCTATTAATGAGGTAAGTGGTTGTGAGCATGACATCTCCCAAAAAAAAATTTTGAGACGTGAAAGCCATTATAGATCAAAATACCTTGAGTAGATGTATATTTTTCATCTCAATAATCCCATTTTATTGTGAAGTTTCAACAAAGAAACTCGTATGGATGATACCGTTCTTTTCATAGATCCAAGGATAGCATTAAAGTATTCTTTTGCATTTTTTTGTTTGAGAATATGAAGTTTGCATTGTAACTGAATGAAAATAATGTTATGGAAGAACTGAAAGATTTGTGAGGTTTCATATTTTTCATTCATAGGAATTATCTAACTGGTTCTAGGGTGTTCAACAATAAAGGACAAACCATTAGACTCTTTTAATAGTTTCTAATTTTGATGGTCCCTAAATATCACTGCAGATGCTAGAGAAAAGGTTGAAGGGTTTGTACTGAGACATATGATAGACATGATGAGTATGTTTAGCTAATTAGCAGTATTCGCATTTATAAAATTCTGATTTTTTATTAATAAAAAGATGAGTATAACTTTGGAACATAATAAAAATTAGGATAACCCATATGACGATGCAATGATAAAACTTGACTTTCAACAGAATGAGACATGACAGACTCAGGAATATGGGAAGAGAATGGGGAAGAAGACACTTGTGAGTTAAGAGAATAGTTTTCCTTAAGCAGGTGTAGATTTTGATGCAATTCAACACTGTCAATCACCTTCCCCGAATCAACCACTTGAACTTCACAAGTGATAGAATGAAATTTGGTCAAACAGTTCAAGTCATGAGTAACCTGGCTAATATAGTAGATTGGAATCTAAATTAAGGAACTTATAACACAAAAGATAGTTGAATATCTTTGTAGACTTTCATTACTCATTTCCCAGCAATCCTAGAGTAAGATCCATTAGCATGTCCGAAAAATTTGGAACTAGCGAACTCTTGGTAGTTGGTAAAGGCATGGATATCTTCAGTCACGTGATCAGAAGCCCATGAATCTATTATCCAAGTTCAAAATCATCTATTATCAGCGAGATAAGAGGATATGATACCTTAGTGTATCATCAAGTTCGTATGCCGCTCAGTTATGCTTGAAAGAAGTTTCTTCAACAACTCCAATTGTTCCTTGGTGAAAGGAACAGGATTGGCCAACCCTTTAGAAGAGGTAGTAGCATGGGCCTTATTGTATTGGTCTTTCTTCCCTTGCTTAGATTTTCATTTTGCAGGTTTTCATTTTTTAGCACATGTCCTTTTGTGTTACCAATTTTCTTACCTTGTTTACACAAATGAAGATTAATCTTTGAAGTGGTACTCAACGTCTTCATATCGTAACTCATCATAAACTTATGTATATTTAGGGTTGCATCTTTTTATAGAGATGAAGTTGACCCCAGTTGATGTAGGAAGAAAAATTCGGCGAGTGGCTTATAGAAGAGGAGTCTATTGTTGTTGTTGTTGTAGCAGGAAAAAGGTTTGACAACTACTGAGAGAACCAATGGTTGCAGCGGCGATTGCTGTTATTAGAAGAAAGATCCGGTGACAACAAGGTGAACAAAGGATGGCCTATAGAGAAAATTCAGTTTAAAAGGGTCTGCAGGGTAGAATCAGTGGCAAAGATGTCACTGAAGAAAGCAATGAAGAAGAATCCAATGAAGGAGGGCCAGTAGTAGAGATTTCTGGCCATAGGGAAGATCCTGAGAAGGTCTACATGCCAGTTGAAGGGATTCTGACGGGGATCGGGAGTAGTTCCAGCGACTGGAGTGAGATCTTCGTTTGTTAATGTTCTCTGGGACTTCCATTAGAGAGAGAAGTCCAACAGAGTAAGCGTCAAGACCAGATAAGATTTCCATTAAAGAGAGAATCGAACTAGTGGAAAATAATTGAAAAGAATGGCACCTAATATCGAAGGAAGATGCCAAGCCTGTTGGCGAAGGAAGATGTTGTGCCTGCTACGAAGGCATAAATCACGTGAAAGTCGCCCGTTGTGAAGCGTCGGTAAAGATCAAGAGGAAAACAAAGCAAAGGGGTCCTTATACGCTGCGATCTCACAATATGTCCTATATGAACCGAACAAAACCGAGATAGATGACCCGGAGTCTGCGATCTAGAAGATGGACGACACCGAAGTCTGCAATCTAGCAAGGGCTATCACACGCGGACAGGGAGGAGAAGGATCTCCGAGTTTGCGATCCAGAATCTCTTAACAAAATCGAAGACGAACGACACCAACGAGAATTATCCGACAAGGCTCTGCTACCATGAAGAATAACAAAGAAATAATATTCTTTTATTTCTCAATGATCAAATTACAATGCTTATGAGTGTATAATAAGGAACGACTTGGACCAGCTTAATTACAACCATTAAAACTTGCCAAAAATAAACTTACTCAAGAAGGAATGAAAAATGACATAATAAAAGAAGAATAACGAAAATAACACTCATATAGAAAATTCATAATTTCACACAATCATACACAAATTGTCATCCATTTTTAGTGCTATAATTTATATTTCTGATATCATTGTTGGAGTTGCAATCTGAGATGTGTAAAATGGTATAATAACATAGAGGTTGATATCCTTAAGCAACTCAAAAGCCTCAATACATTTACTTTAATCAGCATCGTTGCTTACGAACCATCCCACATCACTAATACTAATAGGGCAATAACTTGAGCTAGAGCAGCATGTGGATGGGTATCATCACAAACCAAGCCTTGAGCCATCAAATCTGTAATTGGCTTCTTGCACTCATCGTATTCGTTCGAGTTTATCTAGTAAACAAGTATGTAATGAGAATTCAACTTTGAGATAAAATCTATGACAAGTTGAGCAACGCTAACTAGCATCTACTCAGAAGAGGTATTGTCTTCTTCGCTAATAGGACTTGGATCTCATTGTTGAATTTTTATCTAACCAAGCTCTTAAGACAATTTACAAAGTTGTAGTCCGTCCCTCCTGTTGAAATGAATTTCATATCTGAATAACTCCGTTTAGGGTTCCATAAGTACCACACAAGATTCTCATCTTTGACATGTTGGATCACTTTAAGGAGTAACCACCCAATAGGTGAAATGTTTGTCAGGATGTCTAGCAATTATGTCGACAAAGTTCGTCCCTTTTTAAGTATTGATTTCTCGGACTTACTATCTTCTAAAACAGCCTCAACTAATCCAGCTGGAATCTCTCTAATTGGCTCTTCTCGAATTACTAGCATCTCTTCCCGCCTGCATGAAGTTGATGCTCATCTAGGATGCCTTCACTCTTTCTCGTGGCACTCTCTATCTCTTCAAGCTCAGTGAAATAGATCATTCTTTCGGTCGTGCAATTTGATTCAATATGCCCAAATATGCGACACTTGAAACACTTTCAGGCTAGGACGGATTTGGGAATGCGGATTGGTTATAATTACTCTCCCCTTTGAGCTAATGTCTCCCCTGGCGGAGCAGACTTAGATGTTCCCCTAAGTGTACTCTGGCTATAAGATCCTAGGGTTGAAACTTGTCTGTTAATATGTGATTGTTGGCTGGTGATGTGGTCCTTCCACTTTTGGAACTGGAGACTGAGCATCCGATTTGTAATGAGCTGGTAGGTATTGGCACTGCATCTCTCTTTTCATCTTAAACCAGGTATAAATTTTACACTTCTCTTCTCGCTGTCAAAAAATATTTAAATTCGTCCACCACTAAGATGCACTTTTCCTTAACTTGTTGGAGGTTAATTTCACTCTTTCGCCCAAACAGATGTCCTGACACACAGCCACATTCCAAAATCCAACGCCACTCGATGAAGTCGTCTAGATCCACGTGTTGTCAAGCGATAGCAAATTCACCTTTACTTTAAACACTAGCTTCTCCAAAATTTTATTGTAAATCTTCAGAGTAGTGAGTCTTCAGCTCGGGGATCAAATGGAATTACTATGACCCTATAGATAGCCTCTTCTCAAAAGTGATGAGCCTCTGTTGCAATTGGAAGGTTTCCTACTACATAACCTCCCTAGAAATCTTATCGACACATCTTTATGGATTTCTCATAAACAAACCCTTCGATCAAGCTTTTGGTTACTCTCCTCCGTGACATGGCTAGGGTTTAGGTTTGGGTATGTGAAAGAAGGTGTATAAGGGTTTGTGTAGGGTGATAAAAAAAATATTTGGGTGGCCGGTATAAAAAATCAGCAAAGACGAGTTTTGGGCGGAGATAGGATTGAGCATTGTTGGATGCGAAAAACCCTCGGATAGGACTAGGGTTAAGTTGTCTCTAATTCCAAATGATACAGGAATTAACCTAAATAATAATAGAAGCATAAATATTAATACTGAAAGCAAATGTGTGATTACAATCACATACAGTTGAAACAACAAAAAACAAGTAAACACAACAAAATATATCCAAAGGTGGTGGTCGATTTGGAGAGTGGAAGGTCGGAGGATGGTGGTGAGGCGGAGGATAGTTGTAGGAGGCGGATGGGCAAATTGCGTTAGGTTGCCGTCGGGAAAAGTGGTGGTTGTTCGGCTGAAAGACAGCAGTCAACTACTGGTTGAAGTGCTGGAAGAGCAACAAAAAGTCGGGAGCACTATTTGGAATGGTGGCACGAGTGGGGATGACGACAACAACAGCGAGAATGTGTGTGACTGTGAGACAGCAAAGGGAGGGTTGTCTCGGGGGCTACGATAATGAGGGGGATGGTTGGACAACAAAGAGGGGTGGCTGGAATGAGTGACAGCGGGTGGGAGGTGACCAAAAAGGATGACAACAGTGGATGTGGTGGTTGGCTGCTTCAGTTGTAGGAAAACAACATAAGTGTTGTCTGATGATTCCAATATGGAAAGGCGGTGGCGGCTGCAGCGGCAGAGAAGGAATGGTTGCAAAGGAAGGAAAGTCAGGAATGAATACTCCCTCAAGAACGAGTTACACTCGGAGCACCACTAAACCCTTGGAAGAATATCACCACCTCAGACAAGTTACAACCGGAATACCATGGATACAAGCCTAAAAAAGAGGAACTAGAGCGCCAACAGCTGTCATGAACAAAAACGCTATAAAAACTAACTCTAGACTCTCCGAAATATAAATATATAATAATTGGATAAATATGAGCGGCCCGTCGACTTGAAAGAGGTGGTTAGCTAAACTGAACCGATTCGAGCTGAGGATGAGCATCTGACATCCGTTTCCACTCGATCTTGTGTTTATCACCCACTCCAACATCCATTGCCCGCACAACGTCAACATCCAGCTCATGCACTCTCATGTGTCCCGTATCAGAAGAGACACTTTAACGTCAATCTTCTGAGGTTAAGAGAGTTTCAATCTCATCCGTTGAAGCTTGTATCCTCATAGTTTGATGTCAGGTCTATCACGATGAAGATAATAAAGCTACTGTAACTTCCCACTGTCAATCCTAAATGTATTGTCGTTCCAAAGCACATCTTAGTAGAATAAGTATCGACCATATTTTGGTATAACTTGAGCTGGACTTGCATGTGGATGGATATCCTCACGAAGTAAGCCTTGAGCCATCAAATCTATAATTGGCTTGCACTCGTCCCAGTGTATTTGATAAACAAGTATGTAACGAAGATTCAACTCTAGGACGAAATTTATGATGGGAATCACTAAAAATTACTCAGTAGAGGCCTTCTCTTCTTCTCTAGTAGGACCTAGATCCCATTATAGAATTCTCTTCCTTACCAAGCTTCTAAAATAATTTCCAAATTTGTATTTCATCCCTCCTGTTTAGACACTGCTAGTGGATATACTATTGACATGAATTTAATATAGTCTTTTATAAGTAGCTCGCAAGCTTCTCATCTCTGACATATTGGACCACTTTTAGGGGTAACCACCCAATAGGTAAACTATCAGTCAAAATATCTGGCAATTCTATCAACAGTGGTTGTCCCTTTTCATTTATCAATATCTTAGACTACCTCTAGAAAAACCTCGATTAATCAAGTTGGAGTCTCTAACAAACTCATCTTGAATCACTAACATCTCATCCTCATCAGTTTGAAGTTGAGGCTCATCTATGAAATCTTCATCCTTTCTCAAGTCATTGTCTATTTCTTCAACTGCTCCATACTCAGTGAAATAGATCAATTATCTGGTTGTGAAACCTGATTCAAAATGCCCAAATTGGAGACACTTGAATATCTTTGGGCTGGGACAAAGTTGGAAATGCAGATTAGCTCCACCTGCTCTCCCCTCTAAACAAGTGTTTCCTCAGACAGGTCAAATTTGATGTTCCCCTAAGTGTACTATGTCTATAAGAACCTAGGGTTGAACCTTGTTTCTTAAAATATGGTGGTTTCCAGATGATGTGTTCTCTCCACTTTTGAAGTTGGAGAAGGAAAATCCAACTTGAAATGAGTCAGTAGGTTCTAGCGTTGCATCTCCTGTTTTATATTTAGACCAAATGGTAATTTTACTCCTCTCCTCCCGTTATCGAAGAATCTTAAATTTTTCCACCACTAAGATGCACTAGAAACTTGCTAGCAGCTAATTTCACCATTCAGTCAGGTAAGACGCCCTGACAATCAAAGACACATTCCAAGGTCCAGAGCAACTCGATGAGCTCATCTGTATCCACGTGACCGTCGAAAGATGGTAAATTCATCTTTACTTGAAAAGTATGGCTTCTCCAATATTTTATGCCAAATCTTCGAGATAGTGGGTCTTTATCTTGGGAATCAAATGGAATTTTTGTGACCCCTCAAGATGGTCTCCTCTCGAAGGCAGCGATCTTCTATTGCAGTTAGAAGATTTTCTACTGCATATCATCTATAGAAATCTACTGAACACCGCTTTGTGGATTTCTCATAAAAGGCATTGTGCATTTTCCCCCTCTATCAGGCTTTTAGTTATTGTCTCCTCGGTGGCATAGCTAGGGTTTAGGTTTGGGTAGCTGGAAGAGCGTGTATAGGGGTCGTGTAAGGTGATGAAGAAAATTTTTGGGTGGTCGATATAAAAAATCAGCAATGTGAAGAGCTTTGGGTGGAGATAAGGTTGGGTATTTGCGGATGCTATAAACTCTCGGATAGGACTAGGATTAAGTTGGCTCAAATATCAAATAATACCGGAGTTAACCTAAACAGAAATATAACCACAAATATCATTACTGAAAGCAAAAATGTGATTACAATTACACGCACTTGAAAAGAAAACACAACACAAACAAACATAGCTAAATGTATCCATAGGTGGTGGTCGGTTTTGAGAGTTGAAAGCGGGAGGATAACAACAAAGTGGTAGATGGTTGTAAGAGGCGAAAGGGGAAGTTGCGATGGTTTCTTGTGGGGAAAGGTGGATGTTGGTCAACTAAATGACAGCAAGCAGCGGCTGATTGCAGGGCTAGAACTGCAACAAACAACTAAGTACAATAGTTCAGAGTAGCGACACCAAGCGGGAATGATGACGACAATGGTAGGGAATGTGTGGGATTGAGGGACAGCAAAGGAAGGGTTGTTCTAGGGTTGCGACAACGAAGGGAGATGGTTGGACAACAAAGACAAGCAATTGGAATGAGTGGCACAAGATGGGATTTGATGTGAAGCGATGGAGCAATGTGGAAGTGGCAGCTGACGACAGGTTTCATGAAGACAACAGGAGTGCTATCTGGTGGTTCCGACAACAAGGAAAGGCAGTAGTGGCAGCAGCGGCGAGGTGTTGATTGCAAAGAATGGGAAGTCAAGGTCAAATACTTCCTCGGGAATGAGCTTCGGTCGGAGCACCACTTGACCCTTAAAAGAAGATCACAACCTTAGGCGAGCTACAGTCAGAGTACCACCTGCCTTTAGATACAGCTCTAAAAGGGAGGAACCCGAACGTCGACAACTGACCTGAATAAAAACACGACAAAAATTAACTCTAAACTCTCCATAACACAAATATATAACAATAAGATAAATATGCATACGTGGATCCCTTTGTCGTGATCAGGCCTGAGACTTGAAATTAACCAAAAAATTAACGAACGATTGCATAGTGAAAATTAATTATATGTTATTCTATTTATATTACTAACAACTTAATATTCAAATAATCCATGAGTCACTAAAGAAAGTAATTAAATTAACATGTGGAAATTTGTATCTTTACGGCTCATCTCCTATACATATTTGTTCTTCTTTTATTCATCTTGTTCAAAAGCGTAAAATCTAAAACAAATATCTAACAAACATAATAAGTTGTCTAAAAATGAGTAACTTACTTCTAAACTACAATAACCCAAACAAAGAAAATAAATATGCATGTTGGTCTTTCATAACTCTATAAGAAATCTTAAAATATGCTAATTTTTTTTATATTTCTATAAAAAATCTTCAAATATACTAATGCATGTATCAATGACATTACTCAATGAAAATACTCAAATTTTTTGTATGTATTTTACTTAATTTTACTTTACTTTTACTTTACTTTTTACATACACATTTGTCAATTTGAGGATCGCCGTAAAAAAACCTAGCACACCCTTTGTCGATATTATCCCATCAACATAGTGAGTAGCGCTTTAAACATCGCAATTGTCTTAGGTGAAAATGTCTCAAGTAGTCCATAACTGATATTCTGTCGTCGGCACAACGGTTAGTGATCGAAGAATCACAATTGTCTGGGGTGGCGAGCCTTGTCTACTTGACCTGGCCGATATTATCCTGTCGGCATAGTTGTTAGTGACCTAAACATCACAATTTTCTGTGGTGATAGAAAAATCTATAGGCACAGGTACATCGATGTCCCCTACCTATGTCATTAGAGAGTGAACTCTACTTAACATGCACATACAAGCATAAAACATTCATATATAAGATATTTCATTTTTCAGAACATGCATACTTACACTGTTGTGCAACTAATAATTCAATTTTAATATTCAAACAAATTTTGTTAATCGCATTATTTTTCTTATCATATGATTATTTTACCTAAATTTACGAAGTTATCCAATGACTAGCTTCCACACGCTCGTCTCTAGCTCTCCTCCTCCGGTAAACAACCTGAGATCTATAAATATCTTAGGATTTCATAATATATTGGCTCATAAAGTGATTTAACCCAAAATATAACGGATTTACTAAAACATACCTCAAACGGGTTTCACGGCACAACCCAACCTTACCAATACCTCCAAATCTTCTTTTCTCTTATCACTTCAGTCTTTTCCTATCCTTGTTGATTTGTCTCTTAAAATCCTCACGAAAGTTCACAAATCAATTTTGTCACTTTCAACGCAACGCCATTTCCACTACAGCTACGTGAAATGAAAAAAGATGCATGATTTGTGACAAATCTCAAAATGGAAATGTGATGAAGGGATATCTCATATAGTGTAAATAAGCGTTTGGTACCATTAGATTTCATTATGGAACCAGGAAACCTAACCGACGGCTACTTGCGAGTCGCGACTGTTCTGCGATCACGCCTGTGTTATAGTGTCGTGATCGCGGCCACAGAGGTGCTTCGTACAACGAGATAGAGAGGTGGGAGAGTAAATCGATGGCTTTGGAGAGGATTCCCCCATCCAACACATCCTAGAGGTAAATATCACGAGGGTAGGTCGGTAGGAACAGTGAAGTCGGATTAGAGAGGGATTTAGGTGTAATTAAAGTTTAATTAGTTTAATTAGCTCAATGTCTTATAAATTTCATCTCTATCATTCCATTTATAATTTACATTTAGTGTATATAGTGAATTGATCAAATAAACGTGTAGAATTTTATTAAATTATTTCGATTGAATTTTGAGAAAATCAAAATTTAGAGTACATCTCAAAGTTATCAAAATTTTTACATGGTTTTTTTTTAAACCGGTTATCACACCCTCTACTTGAAAGAGGCATTAAGTTGGAGCAAACCAATCCGGGCTACAGATGAGCATCAGACGTCCATTCTCGTAACAATTGCACACTCCTGTGTTCCCGTTCTCGCATCAATTGCTCACTCCCGCGTCCATCTCTTGCTCTCGTGTCCGTCTCCTTTGCACGCCTCAACCTCTTGCTCCTACAATCTCGTGTCAAAAGAGAAGCTTCCGCGTTAATCTCCCGGGATTGGAGGACCTTCAACCTCATCCTTCAAAGCTTATGTCTCCTCATAGTATGAAGTTAAGTCAGTCACATTGAAGATAACAAAGCTACTATAACTTCCTAGTAAGTCAGTCTGAAATGTTTTATCATTCAAAAGCACATCCCAGTAGAATAAGTATACATTCACTTTTGGCACAACTTGAGATGGAGGAACATGTGGATGGGATTTCAAACAAATATATAATAGGCTTCTTCCACTCACTGTACTCATTCAAATGTATCTGATAAACAAGTATGCAAGGAGGATTCAATTTTGGGACAAAATATATAATATGTTGGGCATCTCTTATTAAAAATCACTTAGAAAAGGTCATTTCTTCTTCTTTGGTAGGACCTAGATCCCTTTATAAATTTTCTTCCACAGCAATTTCAAAGTTGTAGTTCATCCCTCCTATCCAGGCATCTGTCGATAGAAATACTGCTAAACTAAATTTAATATCTGAATAACTTCATATAGTCTTTCAAAAGTAACTCAAAAGCTTCTTATATCTTACATGTTGCACTACTTTTAGGATAACCGCACATTAGGTGAATCGTCGATCAGGATGTTTGGCAATGTTGTCAATAATGGTTGTCCCTTTTTCAGGTATCTGCTTCTCGGACTTATTATCTTCTAGAACAACTTCGACTAATTAAATTGGAGTCTCTCATGGGCTCATCTTGAATCATTAGCCTCTTTTCCTCCTCGGCTTGAAATTGAGGCCCATCTCTAATGTCTTCATCATTTCCTGTGTCATTGTTCATTTCTTCAACTCAGTGAAATAGATTTTTTTTTTGTTGTACAATTTGATTCAATATGCCCAAATCCATGACACTTAAAACACTATTGGGTTGGGACAGATTTGGGAATGTGAATTGGTTCCATCTATTCACCCCTCTGAACTAGTTTCTCTTCAGGCGGGGTCGGCTTGAATGTTCCCCTAGGTGTACTCTAACTGTAAGATCCTAGGGTTGAACCCTACTTGTAAGATGTAGTGGTCATCCAGTAATGTGGTCTCTCCAATTTTGAAGTTGAGGTTTGAATATCTGACCTATAGTGAGCTTATAGATACTGGCGCTGCATCTCTCATTTTATATTTGACTCAGCAGTAATTTTCCTCTTCCATTCTCGATGCCAAAGAATCTTTATGTTTGCCCGTCACTAAGATAACACTCTTTCTTAACTTGAGGGCAGCTAATTTCATTATAATGTACTTTGGAACGTCCTAGCACTCAAAGACATTCCAAGGTCGAAAGTCACTCGATAAAATCAACCAGATTCATGTGGTTATCAAAAGATGACAATTCCACCTTTACTTTAAAATTATGGTTTCTCCAATATTTCATGCCAAATCTTTGAGATGACGGGTCTTCATCTCAGTGAATCGAATGCAATTTGTGTGACCCCTCTAAATAGTCTCAACTTGAAGGCGACGAGCTTCTATTGCAGTTGAAAGGTTTCTCGTTGCATATCCTCCTTAGAAATCTCTTGAAAACCATATTGTGAAATTCTCATATATGGCATCTTGTCCTTTCCCCTCGATCAGATTTTCCTGCTATTGTCCCTTCAATGGCATAGGAAGGGTTTGGGTTTGGATTTGGGTAAGTGGAAGGTGTATAGGGGTTGTGTAGGGTGGGAAAGAAAATCTTTGGGTGGCCATTTTGAAAAAACAGCAAAAGAGAAGAGTTTTGGTGGAGATTAAGTTAAATATTGATGGATGCTAGAAACCATAGGATAAGACTAGGGTTAGGGTAGCTCTGATACCAAATGATATCAAAGTTTAACACAAACAATAATAGACTATTACTGAAAGCAAATATGTGACTACAACCATACACACTTGAAAAGGAAATACAACAAACACAAGCAAATGGAGCTAAATGTATCCAGAGGTGATCATCGGTTTGGTGAGTGGACAGCAAGAGGATGGTGATGAGGCGGTGGATGGCTGTAGGAGGAAGGGGAAGTCGCGATGGGCTGTTGTGGGGAAAGGTGGAGGTTGGCCAACTAAAAGACAACAAGCAGTGGTTGGTTGGAGGGCTGGAACAAAAATAAACAACAGGGAACAATTGTTCAAGATGAAGGCAGCGAGCGGGAATGATGGCAACAACAGTGGGGAATGCATGGGACTTCTTGACAGCAAGGGGTTTGTCTTGAGGCAGCAGCAACGAGGGGAGATGATTGGACAGCGAAGACGGAGCAGCTAGAATGAGCGCAGCAATGTGAGAGGTGGCCAGAAGGGATGGCAGCAGATGGAGGAAGTGGTCGATGGCTGAGTAGCAGGAAGATAGCAGGAATGTTGTTCAGTGGTTCCGACAGCAAGGAAAGGCAACGACGGCGATGTCGAGTAGACGGTTGCGGAGGATAAGAAGTTGAGGATAAATATTCCCTTGGGGAATGACTACAACCGGTGCACAACTTGACCCTTGGAAAAATATCACCACCTCAGACGAGCTACAGCCAAAGCAACACCCGTCTTTGGATACAACCCTAGAAGGGAGGAAACGGGAAACCAATAGTTGTCCTGGACAGAAACACGACAAAACTAACCCTAGACTCTTTGAAATAAAAATATATATATATATATATATAAATAAGATAAATAAAAGTGGACTCCACTTGAAAGAAGTTGGAAAAGCCAACTGACTCTCATAGATGCTAGAAAAAACTGGTATGGGCTGTAGACGGGCAGCAGACACTCGTTCCCGCATCAATTGCTAGCTCCCGCGTTGGCCTCCCGCTCCCAAGCTCGTGTGCAGCCTGCTTTAGGAGAGACGCTTCCACGCCACAACTACTTTATAAAAATTTGTGTCTTCATCAAAGCTCACTGATTTTTTGCTGGTACAAAAAAAACCTCAAATTTTTGTATTGATTTGAAATCATCATGTTGTACAGAACAATTTGAACTAAAGCCATTAAGCTTTTAAAAGTATAAACAAGTTTATGGCGTAAATGAGAAGGTTGCGATGACCAAACTTCCACATCAAAAGCAGGCTTTACTAACAAGGATTTAAAATGACTATTGGTAGAATTGTTAAAGGAATCTAATAGGGAGAAAATGAGCAGGGCAAATTGCTAAAAACCTTTACGACAGTTATAGAAATCAGGCTTGATTATTGTATAGTCCTTATTATCTACAGTTCTAAAAATGTTATAAAATCTTATCTCTGAATTCTTATGGCCTCATATTCTCCGAGTTATGATACTAATAAAAATTATTATCTCTATTCACTCAGAGATGTCAGAATTCAAATTAACTAATTCATGAACCACGAGATGTATCTGTACCAAAATTGTAATGAGCTTGCATGCATTTCGATACGTTAAAAACATACCTATTCTAGCTAGGTCCAAGTTTTCCCCTAGTCATGTTCAGTTTATGAAACATTATATAAAATGGGTTGTGTTTCTATTAGGCTTATTCAGCTAGAATGAATTTCAGGTCAAACAAAAACCCAACCAAATGACCCAATTAAACAGGCTCTGCCAACAATCCCACCCTAAAAGTTCGAAAAATGGATTTAAGCCCTTAACTGATGGGATCATTATCACAAATGTCTCTAGTGACAGAAGCGTGACTTTGGGTGATGAAATTATTAAAAGTTGTGAACGATTTAGATATCTTGGGTCCGTTGTTCAAAGCGATGGTGATATAGATGGGGATGTTAATAGTAGAATTCAAGTCGGTTGGTTGAAGTGGAGGAATGTTTCGGGCCTTTTGTGTGATAGAAAAGTACCGCTCAAACTGAAAGGAAAATTTTATAAGACGGTGGTGAGGCCTGCAATGCTCTATGGCGCTGAATGTTGGCCTTCAAAAGAGAAGCATAATAACAAGTTAAGTGTTGCCGAGATGAGAATGATTAGGTGGATGAGTGGCTTTACACTTAGAGACAAAACACGAAATGAATATATTTGTGATAGGGTTGGTGTAGCTCCTGTGACAGGACAAATTTAGAGAAAGTCGTCTTAGATGGTTTGGTCACATTAAACGTCGACTATCCGATGATCCGATTAGGAGAGTAGATGTTTTAGATTCGACTTGTGTTAAGGTAGACCTAGGAAGACTTGGGCTTATTGTATTAAAAATGATCTTAATTTAATAGAACTAAATGAAAATATGACACTAAATAGGACGCAATGGAGAAAAAGCATTCATGTAGCCAACCCCACGTTGTGGGATTAAGGCTTTGTTGTTGTTGTTGTTGTTGTTGTTTATCCCAAAATCAAAACCACCATCACTAAAATAAAACTAAGAAAATTCATATTTAAAGATTGGTCCTTCATAGACTAATTACATGTTGGTCCAATCCAGTATGTACTTTATCAACCTTGTGCATTGCAAATCAGTTCCAAAAAAGATCTTTTTCATAGCCCTCAATGCATCCTACACAAGAAAGTATTAAAGCTACAAGGGCAGCATTGTTCACTTACAGAACTTCGCAAATATAAACACTAAGGACACCAAACAGCAAGCACCATTTAGCATGTACTTTAAAATCCCTTATACTAATGAAATTTTAGATTTCTTGAGCACGGCTTGGGCACCACAGTCACTTTTTAAGGGGCATCCCATTTCACCTTAATCCGGCTACATCCAACATCAAAATCTTATTTCAGCAATTCACCCAGAAAAACTGCTGCCTAACCGCCAATCAAACCACCAACACTAAGAATTGGCTATGCCACTAGTCGCAAGATAGTTTTATGGTTCAATAGCCAGTGTCAATTGCTAAAAATAAAAGGAGTTCTTCATTGTAAATTTATATAGATTCATGACAAAAAAGATTAAAGAAGTAAAAAGTTTAGCGAACACACAGCTTTTTCAATTGACTCTAGCCTCCTTTCAACATTCGATTGATGGTACTGGCGCAAAGAATAACCTGCAAGTAAATTTTGGAATCGTAAGTTGACTAAAAACTAATAATAGAAAAAAGAAACCTGTAAAATTTACACTTATCATAAATGGAATCACTACAGAGCCTAAACTTATTACCAATGAAAATTTAAATTTTTTTCATGTATTTCACTACTTAAAACCATCATATTAAAAAAAATATAGCCAAATTGTTCAATTAACTTTATTATAAAATCAACAATTAATATATATAACATAGAAATCCCATTTCTCTCTCACAGAAAATATATCCAAATTGTTCAATTAATTTCACATCACTTGGGAGGGAAGAATCTAAAAAAAAGGCTATATGTTGCTGATTTAAACCAATCAGTCAAAAAATTAAGTGCATTCAGCTACACCACAATAAGTTATATGAGTATAGTTTGATTGCAATAAAACAGTCCATGCAATGTTTTGATGCAAGGGTCATAAGTTGAGGTAAAAGAAAGTGTCCAAACCTACCGACTTTTCTTCTTCGATTAGAAAAATAAGAAAAGGGCATTCTCAGATCAAAATTGAGGTGGACACTGAGCAACCAACTGTTTATAGAACTATCCTTCTAACCATGATGATGTTCATACAAAAATTTGCCTAAAACGGAATTTAATTATATGCTTTACATCTGCACACTACAATAGCATTGTAGAATGGGTTAAGCGAACCCATTTACCATAAGCCTATCATTAATAAGCACTAAAAGCTGGTCCAAGAGGTATAGGCTTGACCAAGCTGGCCTTAATGAGCATGGGGTTGGCCTGTAAGTTTGTTTATTGTGAAAAATTGAGAGGTTTTGGCTACTTTCCATGGTGGGTCGGGCGGCCACTTCAAAAATAAAAAAAGATTTGACAATGGACAATTTTGACAACCTCTTAATTAGTTTTATTCCCTTCCTATTTTATATTTTTTATTTTTTTTCTTTCACAATTATTTCCTATCGTAATTTAGATTAGATATATTTGGTAAGTTAGTAAATTAAGAGGAATTGGTTTCTCTATATATAAATAAGGAGAATAAATCATTTTTTTCTCTCCAAAATTATTTTTCGTATGGTATTAGAGCATCTGGTTAGACATCGCCGTGATTAGGACCGCGTTCATCATCTGACTCAGCTCGTCTGGATCGCTTGAACACATCGTTCGCTAATCTAGATCTCTTGACCGCATTGTTCACTTGTTTGGATTACTCGACCATGACGTCCGCTCATTGGGATCCCTCAACTATGTTGTCTACTTGTCTGAATCGCTCGACTGCTTCGGCCACTAGCCTGGTTAGCCATTTTGCTTTGTCAGATGCATCGTTTGGCTCCATCTGAATCCTAGGACGGCCATCATTTGTCGGCTCTCCTATCCCTTCTTCGATGGCCTTCTCCTGTTGTCCCAGTGGTAGCCCTCATTTTTCGACCCTTCCCAGCTCCTCTTTCCTTCAGGCGTCAGTCTCCCTGCAGACCATTCCCGTCTCGAAACCTTCCCCGTTCTCCTTTGCCATTAGAACTCTTCTTGCAATCAAAATCCTCCTGCTGCAAGTACTCTGTCAGAATCCCTTCAGCTAATCTGCAGGCCCTTCTCCGGAGCCCCTCCTCTTCTTCCTCAGTATTGAAATTCTCCCTGCAAGACATCCTCTGTTCAATTTTTGCCACCATAACCTTCCTAACAGTAAATCTTCCTCCATCGGATTATCCATGCATGAAACTTTGAAGAAATTTTTGCCCTAAGGCAGCAGCAACAACAGTAACGACAACAGCAACGGTGGCAGCAACAACAACGACAACCAATATTTTTCTCTTTCCTGCAGTAGTCATTCCTCAACCGCAAAAGAAATAATTAACTCTAATTTTGCAACTAACAACAACCATAAATATGCATAAGGTTTATAACCAAGTATGGGATGAAGATGTCAAGTTCTACTATGGACGTTAACTCTGAATCAGAGACCATGAATTATATCCAAAAGACTCTCAAATTCTTTAACTTTATCACAAATCATAAACTCAATAGCCATAACTTTCATCAATGGTCCTTGTCCATGTTTATATTTATTTTTGGTAAAAGAAAAAAGAAAGAGGAATATCTCACGGGAAAGGGCACAGTACCTGAGATCATTGATCGCAACCACCGCACATGGAAGCCAAGAACAATAATTCTTCCAATGACTCAAAGCTCAAAAAGAATACTATTGCAAGAAGATTGGGCATCTCAAAAATAAATGTTAGAAACTTCATAGAAAGCCTACACATTGGAATCCTAGACATGAAAGGAAAGATAAAGAGAAAAAGGCTAATGTTGTTACCACATCTAAAGGATCGACTGAACCATTTAGAGTACAAAAAAATTTCTTGGAGGCAGTTCAAAAAAGCACACCAACCTCATGACACACCAAGGTAATATATAATTTTCTCATCTTGCCAATAACGGGAGATTTAGATCTTAGATAATAGATTAAGGAGCCGCTGATTATATGACCAGAGATATCAATACTCTAGTCAACTATCAAAAGGCTTATACGTCTAGATCGACCAGATTTACAGATAGATCACACTGAAAAGTAGCTAAGAAAGGAGATGTGAAGCTCACTCGAGCCTCTGTTTTGTATGTTCTACAATGGGACTGTAATCGGTAAGTTCAATCATGATATGAAATGTATAACTACATACTTTAAAATTCTTGTGTATTTGAAGTTATGGAGTTGGGAGAGAAAAATCTCACTCAAACACACAAATGAACTCACCTTCATATTTGCCTTGAATTTTTGAGTCGGTTTAATCTGTCTGTCAAAAAATAGGTCATCTTCTATCATTGTCATCCAGGACATCCTGATTTTAATTATGTCACTAAGCTGTATCCTCGCTTATTTATCAATAAAAAATTAAATTTTTATCAATTTGAGATTTGTTAACTTGCTAAACACACTAAAAATATGTATTGTTTAACCCAATACAAACCTTCACACCCTTTTTTTTATTTCCACGGTGATTTTTGGGATTTTCAAAGGTAAAAACCCTAATTGGCGCGAGATGGTTTGTGTCATTTATTGATGATCACATTAGAACTACTTGGGATTTTCCAAACTTTTCATTGACATGATTCAAACACAATTCCAACACAAATTTTGGATCCTCAAAATGGATAATGCAAAAGAATATTTTAAATCCATTTTTGGGCTCTATCTTTCAAAAAATTTAAGCTCAATCATAATGTCTCGTCAAGTTTCAAAATACTTTTGGGGGAAGCAGTTTTTACTGCAACATATCTCATCAATCGAATGTTTAGCTGAGTACATAACTTAAACACACTACAGAATGTTTTGATGATTACTTATTCTCATATCAGAGCTTTCTCTTCTATTATACCGCTTAACATTTTTGGGTGTATATCCTTTGTTTATATCCATACCCAAAATCGCATAAAACTTGACCCTAAATCTCTCAAGTGTATTTTCCTTGGATTTGCCTCCAATAAAAAGAGGTATAAGTATTACTCTCCTACTACTAAAAAATATTACAATTCCATGAATGTCACATGTTTAAAAGCAACCCTACTAACCCAAATCTGATGTTCAGAGGAAAAGTCAAATGAAAATCAATTTTTGAATACACTTGATGAAACCTACAAAACCTCACAACCTACTCTTCCACCAACCCTCCTACTCTTCTACCCAGCCCTCATACCATGATTGAGAATCTCCAACTAACCCAACCTGAAGTCCATAATAAAGAACTTCGCTTTTACACAGAGCAGATGAAGAATCTAAAGCAGATGAAAGACAACTTGCAAAAATAGAACTGCTTTAACCAAAATCCGAGTCCACCTTTACCTAAAATTTTGGGAGAGTAGCATAGTACTCATGTGTTATCCCCTTCCTCTTCTGATGCTGATTACAAGGAAAGTTATGCTAGATACCAAATTCAATAATATGTAGCTTATGATAACCTATCCTCAGCCTATAGAGCATTTGAATCTAACATTGATAGTGTGCAAAATTTTAAATCCATTCATGAAGCACTTAAAAATCAAGAATGCAGAAAAGCAGTTGAAGAAGAGATTTGAGAACTAATACATAATGATACATTGATTCTTACTAAACTCTCTCAAGATATGAAATCAATTGGGCGCAAATGGGTGTAGACATTCACACTAGTTATCGCATTGAACACTATCAGAGTTCTCCTTTCAGTAGCAGTTAACAAAAAGTGGGGACTGCACCAACTTCACATAAAAAATATCCTCATAAAAAATATCCTCCTAAGAGGGGACCAGGACTTGAAAATGATTCTAAGAAGCACCTAGTGTGCAAACTTATGAAGTCTTTCTATGGGCTTAAGCAATCACCAAGGTTGTGGCTTTAATAGTTTTCCAGAAAAATTAAAATAAATTTTCTAAGAACTAACAAATAAAAAAAAATTCCGGAAAATTTTTATCATTCGATAGTTAAAACGCTTAATTATATCATCCAAATTATGAGAATTGGACTAAAGTTAAAAATAATAATAATAATAATTTTGAAGGGAAACAAAGAATTTGAATGTTAATGGAGAAAAATATCAACCACCTTCATTAGTACTTTATATTCTAATATTTATAAATGATCAACCCATATATATTCTCAAATTTGAAAAGTCTAATTTCTAGAACATAAATCTAAAGTTTAAATAATAAAATTTAAAAATTAATTATATTTTCTTCATTAAACTCTTGAATGGCCTTAATGTGGCTTTTGTTTTTGCTCTCTTAATTGGACACTTAGCTTTATTTGTTTGATACACATGATGTGCTATATTAACTCCCTCAAACTCATTTGAACTCTGCTCCCTAAGTTAAAATACAATTATATTAGTTATATAAGGCAAGTCTCTATGTCAATGTGAGACAACCATGTATCATTTATAGAAAATCTATTCTTCCAATAAACCAAAAATGTAATTAAAATGGGCTATGGACACTTCCTTAATAATAATACAACCAACTTCCAAAAGGGTAGGCGGTAAAGAATTCCATAAGCATAATCCAAATCTTTTTTATTCATTTCATTTTTTTTTATTTCCTATATAAATTAACATTATATCTAAAAAAATAACAAATTAATAACTTAATCAACAAATCATATTTATTTATTTATTTCATTGTATTGCCTCAGATATATTAGATATAACAATATATTAGACATAACAATATTATATATATATATATATATATATAACGTGCGGTATACCCAGACCCGTTGATTGGCATCCACGATATAAAACCCCTCAGGTCGGGTTTTCGAATCACCTCTGGCACAGTTGGCCTTAAAGGGGCGGTACTCAAATTGTTAGTCGCATTAGGGGTGGTTGCTATCAAATTTTTATTCGATATATATATACCGGCAAATGCTTATCGGCGTTAAGGACGGGCGATTCTTTTTTGGATCTTTCCATTGCATTGACAAGCAAGACAACATCATCCTGCAGGCCACTGTCGAGTACCACAGCATCCGACGATCGCCACAGTCCTTGATGGAGCAGCAATGTCTCAGAATCATCCTAATACCGGCCGCCTGCCGCTCTTCCTACCATCCGGATTGCTCCATCAACGAGCAGATGTCCTTGTTATCTATTAGCAGATGAAGATTTAGAGTCTGATGCGTGAATTGAAATTCGGCTAAATGAAGCTTCTTGTAAGTCTTTTCCTTTTGAGGAATTGGAAATTTGATGTTTATGTTATGAAATTAAACACACTATTGTTTGATTATCACTTTATTATGATATATATATATATATATATATATATATATATATATATATATATATATATATATATATATATATATATATATATATATATATATATATATATAACGTAATTGAGGCACTAGCTCAAATACTTTAAGATGAACTCCTTGGACAAAAAATTGTATAAGCCGCATTGGTGATAGCGAGACTCAAGCCCACAATAATTTTTCAAGTGCCTCGAGGCAAGTTCCGATGCACCTCAAACGCCTTTTTAAATAAGGATTACCAATTTGGAGTACGGAAAAATAGATCATTTTTTAGAATTTATCATCTCTCACAAAAAACACTTCATGGTCTTGAGCCATACTTGATATTCCTAAAATAAAATTCATCAATAATTCTTCCAAATGCCTATAAGAAAAGGGTACAACAATTTATTATCCTGAATTTTATTTGTAGCTTTAGCTCATCAATATATTGTGCATTAAGCGACCAATTTTGATTTTAGAGAAAGCCAAGAAAATCCATTCTCCAATATATAATATTGCCTTTTCAAAATGACCAATTATTAATCTACAATACAATTTAGTGATGAGAAATTTTCTAACATAAAATCAAAGATTACATAAGCATTTTCTCTTATATAAATATGCATTTATAATTGAGAATGTTTGTTGTAAAGTTAAAGCTTTGCACAAATGTTCGAGGTAAATTAAAAATCAAAGCATGCTTAATAGCCATCTCTAATTCAATCGAAACAAGATATTCTCATATCTAAAGAAAAAATCATCAAATTCACCCAAGAAAACATTGAGAAAAAAGTAATAAGAAATTTTTACTTATGATTGGAGCAACAATAGTGCTAAGCTTTTATAAAAATTTGTTGATGACACATATTTCTTTCCTTTTTTTAACCCATTTTCCTACATAATTTAATGGGTAGCAAGAAAGCAAACAAAATGAAGGTTTAAGTGTTTTTATTAGTAATAAAAGAATCCATGTAAGAAAGATAGATCAAAAAACAACCCCCCCCCCCATAATTTCTCCAGGACCATATTAGTTCCAAACTATATTAAAAATCTGATTTGATACCTAAAGAGTCAAAATGGTCTCACATTAAAAGTAACGGAATATGAAGTTAAAGTTAAAGGATAGTATTATGAAATGAGAATATTTCAAGGATTTACGCCTTATAATTTTTAATATGTCTAATAGATGAGTTTTTTAAAATTTGAGATACTTTTAGTAATTTATCAATAATAGTTACTAAATTTTATAAATTTAGTATGCATTAATTTCATCAAAAAGTCTCTAAAAATAAAGAAAGAAATATGTGGCATCAACAAATTTTTATGATCAAGCATAAATCTTGATACTTTATGAGCAAGAAATATTCCAAATTAAAGTTTAGGATCATCTAGGCCTCGATTTCAACAAGTTTATAGTCAAACTAAGCAGTTTTGATAAGACAAACCTAATGACGCCAAAAGTGATCCAATGCGAGTTCAAATAAGCCCGAGATCAAACACTAGAAGTGTAGTTGAGGCTTTGGTGCATCAATTGGAAGGCTAAATGATTTCAAAAATTAGCATGTTTATAGTTAAATCAAGCATGTTGATAAGAGGAATGCAGCAAGCCCGATATCATTTAATTATGAGATCGTTAAAATACTTAAATATTGAAAAAATTATCTATGATCAAGAAAATCAATGTTGATCGTTACATAGAGTGTTTTGGGAAATTAGCCAATTTTATCAAAATGTTAGTCTCAAATTTTATAAGTAGGTCTCTATTCTTTACTTAAGGGGAGGATAAGAGAAAATAGTGAGCTGACTAATAAAACTAAGCTCTTGAAGTCTCGAGATTGTCACAGGTTATCAAAGTTTACCTCTGACTACCAAAGTTAGTCGGCGACCATCGCAAACAATTGCTACAGTCAATTACGACAATTATAACAATTAACTACAGCTTTGATAGGTCTGCCACGACAGCTATAGCTATCAACTACAACTTCTATAATCAACTACGACGGTTAAAGAGCCACCACCACTTTTATAGTCAAACTACCACCGTTATAGTCTCAAACCTCTGTACTCTTGATTATATAGTGTATTATTCTAACTTGGCAAGAATCCATAGTTTTTTCTCCTCCAAGGTTTTCCATGTATGAAAATTTTGATGACTTCTCCCACAACTTTTTTTTTATCAGTGTGTGCACTAAATATCCGTACAATGTTAAGATGTTATATTATCACTCTGTCACCGCAAATTTTCTAACACCTAACACAGCAAGAATGTTCCTAATAAATTATATATCAAATAAGGTAAGTGGAAAATTGGATTTATAAAAATTTCAAGAAAATATAAATTCCTAAAATACCCTCATTTTAACACTAAAAGTTAAATTTTAACATCAATTTTCATTACTTTTAATGGTGGGATGATTTTTTCTCCTATTTTAAGTGTCCAAGGGAAAAATCATACATTGTGTATGGTATGGAAATAAAATGTAGCACTATAAATAGTTGCAGAACTATTTTGATCATTTTCTCAAAATAGAATTATAACATTCACTTAAAAAAGCAAAAAATATTCACTTCTATCAATGATTGCTTCTGATACTAAAGGCAAACTTAATTACTAGAAGATTAAAAATTAATTGATACAGTCCACACTTAACCATTCTATTTTCTCTCCTTCCTTGAAGTGGCTACCATAACTCATGTCATTAAGAAAGTCTGAGAAAAAAATATGAAAATATGTGAAAACATTGATACTAAATAATTGCTGAGATTTGATGGCCATAGGACTACTCTTTAAGCTCAAATTGAGCAATATTTAGCAGAAACCTATATAGATGCATTACATGTTTCTAGTAGAGCAAAATGAGCCCACTTGTTAAAAGTCAACTATAGGCATTCTCGCTCAAAAAACCCCAACTAGACTTAATATATTCATCGATAAACCTTTATAACTTAAAAGATTGTTAATAACTTATTTGTCAATTGTTAATAGCTAATGTTTCATAGTCTCGCAAATGCGGAGTAAAGTGCATTGTATTTATAGTACTGTCAGAGATGAGGTGTCCTTAAGATGCTGATGCATTCTCTACAACTTGCTTCATCTCACAAATGTATTGTAATTGCCAAGCTAAACATAAGAGGGACAAATATGTTGAGATTTCACTGATAAGGTGTTTTTAGTAAACAAAATCCGTAAACCTTTTTGAGGATGGATAATAGGTGTACCAATAAACCATAAAAAAACCTTTTCTTTTTTCTTTTTTTTTTTGTTTTTAAGGACTATTTGATTTTATCATATTTCTTAAAGTTTTCCCATGCTTCTGCCTCATTTATTTCAAGGTCACAAATGGTAGCATTCATTTTTATAGAGAGGCAACAAAATAAAGTTTCCTTTCCAATCAAAAGAACCACACTTTATCAACTTTTGTTCATTCAAGATGATCTTCACATTGGTCACTGTTGGAAAATGGATGAACTTCTAACAGATCTGTTAAATCCTCACTTTCTTACCCATCATGCTAAACAAATACCTGTAAATCTCCAAAATTATGAGCTTATATCTATCCAAAGTTATGAGAACATTTGCTCCAATGTGATGAATTAAGCTCATAGTATGCATTTTAAGATTTTTGATAAGATCTTATCTGGATTCTTACTAGGGAAATCAGGTGCTTATTAATGAACTGAAGCTTTCTCTAATCAATGCCTCTAACATTTTCATTGAGTCCCATAGTTCTTTGCTAAACATCTGAAAGCATACTTTCTAATAAAGAATATGTAGTTAGACAAGTCTCAAGAAATCGGAAGAACACAGCATTTCATCTATCCAATTTGCAGTACATACAAAGCACTCAATGGTGAAGTTCAGCACAAAAGATATGATATTCGGCGGGTAAAGATCCAGGGTTACAAATACAACTTAAAATGAGAAGCACAATGAAACCACAAAAAAATCAAAATGTCGGTGTTACTAACTCTTAATTTTAGCAAACAAATCCATCACTTTTGACACAAAAACAGCAAGCATAGTTATTTAATTCCAACGATCCAGTTCACACTGAAAAGAAAAATAGGAGATTCACAACGCAATTCTTAAAATTATAGAGAATTACAAAAGGACATGTATAAGATTTATATTAATCCAGAAACTGTATAGCACCTATTATCACTAGACTTTACTAGAGGGTAAAGAGTTTCCATTCCCAATAAAATATTTTATGAATCAGAATTAAGTCCTCATCCAAAGTTAAAAAAGAGTGAATGAGTAAATGTTTACAAGATAATGGGGGGCTCATGTTTAATTTATCAAAGACAAAGTGTGTAATATACGGATATGTAATTCTATTGAATATTTAGATAGGTTATTAGCAAGGTGCTATGACTAAGAATTTTGAATCTATTAATCGAAATATTTAAAAATAAAAAATGACGATACATTAAGAGTTAAAACTGGGTGGCTAAAATTGAGATCGCCTAAAGAATTATGCAATAAGATATATACAATGAAAACCTAAATATAAACACTATAAATTGATTTTAGACCAACTATGTTGTACAAATCCATGAATTGCAATAAAAAAGTTCATAAGCAAGTTCAGATTGCTGAGTACTTGAAATAAAACTAAGACAGGTTGAGTAATAAACAATAGAAGCTAGTGGAAATAGCACTTATTGAAGTTACAGGAAAAAAGGATCAAAGTGGTTAGGAGATACACATTGGAGAAAAGGGTTGAGCTAATATGATGAGTATCTATTAGGTGGGAAAAGGGGTAGACTATTGGTAAAATAACAATAAATTATACAAGTTTTGTGCAAAGCAGAGTGTGACGTACTAAACAAGGCTAAATAAATGACGAGTTATGAAACAAATCCAAAAAATTCTTATAGAACTACTAATAATGAAATGATATATTTGTCACACATAGTGATAACGCTACCACATTTTCCATTCATATCTTAGCAAATTTTTATTGTCTAGCCACTTCATTTTTATTTTCTAACATTTTAGGAAATTGCTACTTTTGTTTGATCATCATTTTCCATCTAAACACATACACCCAAACGCATAGATAGATAGATAGATAATTTAAAGAATACTAACCTGCCCATGCAGTCAATATTGATGCTACTGATGTACCAATAGTGAAAACAACTCGATGGCTCTCAAAGACTTCCTACAAACATAACAAAAGAAAAAAATAAGAAAACAAGATCTTTAACTTAACTTAAAAAAAAACACTGCAAAGAAGTACGTCAGGCAAAATCACACAAGGCCTAGTAATTAAACAAATTAACTAAAGGCTAGAAAGAATAGTGTAATCATTTGAATCGATGCAAACTAAATGCAATTCTAACACATTATAGAATGAAAAAAACAAGGTGAAGTATAGCTTGTTCCCTCAAATTTGAGAAAATTTGAAAATTAACCTCACAAGTTTTATTTTGTTCTAGTATAGTTCCATCAAGCTTGTGCACTTTGGCCTGCTTCATCAACAACACATCCAAATAGGGCAGGGCTAAGAGTTGAGGACAAATAACATAAATCACTCAAAAATTGATTTGATTTTTTTTGCAAATCGAACTTGGCTCGAAACAAGTGACCAAACCGTGAGCTACATATTTCAATCAAAATTGTTTTCGATCTGATTTCAAGCCATAGGCAAATCGGCTTGATAAAGCTCTAAGATGAATTTTAAATAAATATTTGTTGAATAAAATTTATTTATATTTTAGTTTAGCAAAGTTTTGATAGACAATTTTAGTTTCCCATGTTGCGGCAATGCGATTTGCAAATACTAGAATTAAAAAGGGAAGAATTTGAAACATTCAAACCAGTTTCCTTTTTTTAGTTTTGCTTTATCAAACTTGAACTACTCAAATTAAAAACACTCACCCTCATTCCATATTAATTTTTACAGCAATTTTCCAACAATTCATTGGGATCTCATTTTTAAATGCAGCACTAAATATCTTTCTGGATCTCTACTTCCTTTGATTTGTGTAGTCTCCAAATAACATAGAGCATCTTGTCTCACTTAAGCACCAAAGATGGCAAGGCACTACAAGGTCAGGTAGTCTCTGCTACCGCTAATGATAGCGAACAAATGCAAGAAAATGTTGTTTTACACGTAAACTATCCAAAAATAATAATAATAATACATTAGTTACTTGATTCTCACTATGGACAATGAAAGAAAATTTACATCAGAGCAAGAAATATTAAAAAAAATATTCATGAACTGCTTTAGTCTTTAACAAGAAGACTTGGAAAGATTGGGAAAATCTGCTTAAATGCTCTGTTTGTCTTGTCGACTGAAAAAGTTACTTTTATGTAAGCTATTGTTTTCAAATAGTGGGAAAACTCTTGCTGTAAATTCCCTTGTGTAGCAATTTAATCAAGAGTGAGGCATTGAATAGACGAACTAGTTAAAAGAAAATAGAAAACACCATATATGATCGACTTCCTGACTCCAAGAACTGACATACACTACTTGTTCTCGATTTGATTTTCCTCAATAGTTGGCTTTTGGTCTATGGATTTGTGGAAAATTTGAAGTTTACATGCAACATACTAATATGAGAACAAAGCAGTAAATGATTACAATTAAAAGTAAAGATTCTTCAAGAAGGAAAATGAGAAAATGTGTTTAAAAAGCCTTCCAAATTCCTTGATAGATTTCCATGTAAATTCTAGATATTTCAACTTGATTTCTACTGAATGCCTAGTGATATCAAGAATCAATATTTTGTTAATGGTTGGACAGCAACCCATTCCAATTTCTGCAACTGAATGGTAGTTGAACCTGGTGGCAAAGCGAATCTCCTACCCGGGGAGTGTGAAACCGTTATTAGGGTTGGTCTTTTATTTTATTAATTTTAGTATTTTTCTTTCTTTTTTGCTTTTTAGTTAATTAGGGGTATTTTTGTAATTAGGTTCTTTTAGAGTCCTTAGTATCCTCTATAAATGTCCATGCTATAGAAGGGTGGGGTCTCTTTTGTTGAGTTTTTTTAAGGTTTGTTTTGTTTGAGAGAAGGATTTCCCTATCCTTGGGGGCGGATTTCCTCTTGCTTGAGAAAGGTGGGGAGGAAGCGGCCATAGTGAGGTCTAAGACCTTGCCAAAATTAGTTTGTCTAGGCCTTCAATCTTGCTTTTGTGGTCGTCGATGGGTTCAACCACTATTCGTTGCAGAAATTGAGAAGTTGTTGTTGCAGTTTTGCTATCCGGCCATTTCTTTAGAAAGAAACCTTTATTATTGAAATGACTATAGATTCAGTAGAAATCAAGATGAAATACTTGGAGTTCCCACGAAAATTTATCAAGGAATATGAAAAACTATCTAAATAGGTTTTCTCATTTTCCTTCTTGATGAATCATTACTATGATTAAAATCAGTTACAGCTTAATTCTTTTATTTGTTTGCTACAGGTGAACTTCAAATTTTACGCAAAACCAAATGCTAGTTATTAAGGAAAATTAAAGGAAGAATGAGCATTGTCCGGAAATTTTTGGAGTCAAGAATTCAATGGTATTAGGTGTTTTCTACTTTTATTTAAATAGTTGATCCATTTAATGCTTACTCATGATTAAATTGCTACAAATAGGAATTTGCAAGTTGCAGGTCGACAAAAGTTTTCCCAATATGTGACAAATAATAGCTTACATCAAACAATCGAATTATATGATTTCAAACGGCAATACAAACAAAACATTTGAGCAGATTTTCCAATCTTTTCAAGGGTTGTTGAAGACTAAAGTAGTTCAAAAATTTTTTTCTTTTCATATTTATAGTTTTGATGTAAATTTCCTTCTAATGTCCATAGTTGAGAATCAAATAACTAATGTAGTTGAGAATCTAATAACCAATATTTTTTTTTTTTCATTTTAGTTAACTGATGTAAATTTTCTTTTTTGGATAGTTAACTGAATAGTTAACATGTAAAACAATCTCTTCTTGCATTTGTTCGGTATCACCTCATCCACTTTCCCCATACTTAATGTCAAATGAAACCCACTTGGTAGCCTCATGGCCCCTATAGTAAAATCTAAACTATTAATGGGACCCATTACCAAACACTGTATGTGGTATTGTCCAATTATTAACGGATATGGGTTGGGCACGTGGTAAGGGCACCACATCACCCTCCTAATGGGGAAAAGATATAACGTTAGACAATAAAAGAGGTTAGAGGAGCCTAATGACCGGAACATAAGCTAAAGATAGTTGGCATGACCAGAAGTTGCTATGGTAATCAATCTAGCTGTCGTGGGGTGGGTAAATAAGATAACACCAAGTAGGATCGGGGTATAGTGGAACCTTATAGTGGTACACTAAAAGGTGTAGTCAAATGACAAATCAAAATTAAATTATTGTAGAAAATGAATCAAAATGAAGCTTGCAGATTGTTTTCTCTTATTCATTCATGATATTATAGAAGTATGGAGTAAGTTTACCAATTTGCTAACTCAGGGAGAGCATAATATTAAAAAAATACTGATTTGAAGAACTTAAAATTTGGTTACTGAACACAACAGATCAAACTGCAAGGTACCCAAAAAAATAGAAATGGGAGCAACATGAAAAAAATATGTAATCTATAAATCATGACAGGAGCCAAACCAATTGGGTTGGTCTTCTTCTCCCATTCCGGTGTCTCTACATCTACCAAGGCCGCTGCATGGTGAATTAGCAAGATGGCTCTACCTGTAGTGTTCTCCAACCCACATAAACATGAAAGCTATCATCAGAGTTTTCCACAGCATAAGAGGTATCAATCCCCTTTAAACTTAATTGGGACTTTAATAAATTAAGGGATGATTGCATACAGAGAATCCGAAACATGGACATTTACAAATCAAGCTCCCAAATGATTTTTTTAACTACCGATGAATTTATACTTGCCACGATCAAACTAATGAGAATTTGATAAAACTGAAAAATATGGGTTGGGGTTTTATCATGAATTTTGATATTTGAGTGAGAATTTGAAAAATGGATGAAAGAGGATGGCTTTTGGCAGGGAAATTAATTACAAAAAAGCAACAACTTCAACCATCCATATCAATCAACTGAAAGATTACGAACTCTCAGGGCAAACTACAAGGTTAGAAATCATCCCAAAATGCTAAACAGCCGAGCATGTAAGAGAAAGGGACACCCTACATATCAGAACATACATCAACGCTACCATGAAATTCAAAATATCAACAAGAAGCCAGAAATCAAACAATGGAGCAAAAAAATAGAATAGTCCATGCCGATCAATCAAAACCATGTACTTTATAAAGAGATTACAAAATGAGAGAAAGATATGACCTTAGTGGAGAAAAAGGCGTCCTGAATCGCTGAAAATGAACTGGAGGCCTTCCTTTTCAGATTGGCTGGCGCGAGGGCACGGAAAAGGGGATGGCCTTCGGCGGGGCCACCGCCCCGATAATTCAAATTCAATGCTCGGAAAATCGACTTCCCCGAGCACCTCAGTCTCTGCGCCATCACCTCAAAAGATGGAAGAAGCGAGGGAGAGGTTCCTCTCCTTCAAGGTCTCCCCGTGAAATTTATGCAAAACTCTATTCTGTATTAAAACCCAGTCCGCTTTTAAATTTTGAAGAACAAAAAAAAATCGCATATTCTTTTTTAAACACCAAAATCTTAAAATACCTGTCATTAATTTTAAAAAAATAACTTTTCAAATATCTAGCATTTTAATTGAAAATAAAATGAAGAATTTTCAAATGCAAGATTTGAATACTAACCCTTTTAAAAAGTGAAATCCACTTTGTCATGCACAAATAAAATAGTACAAACATAAATATCAAAGTTTATGCGCTATATACGTAAATATATGATATCATTTTTTTTGAGGTGGATACATCTTTCTCTACAACTCTTTTTCTAGCTTTAGTAGCCACCACACTTAGCCAAGTTCTATTGAAAAATATAGCTTTCAAGTGAAGGTTATTGAAAAGGCTGACAAAATACAGTTTTGTCAAACACCAAAAAGTATGGTGTGACACCGCACTATCACTACACCACTGCTCCAAATACACTCTACACCTTTTTCTTTATGTCAAATTTGTTTTTTCTTCTTGCTTTTCTTTATGGTGAACGTTTTTATTATTATTATTATTTTGGGCAATCCAACTTAATGTGACATGGTTTATTCCCTTCATAGGAAATAATGTCATAATTTTTAAAATTATTTTTACTTCTACCCATTCTTCTTTTTTTATCTAAATACTTATTCCTTTTGTTCTTGGTGAAGGAATTGAAACTCCGTGTAATTTGAGTGTTCTCTTTTTGTTCTCCATTCTTTGATCCACTCTATTTTGTCTCTTCCGCTTTCGGAGCCATCAATCTCTCTTTTCTACTATCTATAGAATCTACTTGCCTTAAGGAAAACTTTGGTTCATATGTTATCAAAGTTCCAAGAAAATAATTAATATAGTAAGTAGATAGTTCTATAGATTCAATAATTGTTGTAACTTTAGTTTCCAATGATTCAGATTGATGTCTTAAAATATTATTTACTTTTTTAGTATTCGTAAAATTTTTACCTAGAGCATGAAGAGATGTATTAATTTTAGTAAACAGTGTGTGCGTTTCAGTAACATTCTTATTTGAATTCATGCAAAATAATTAATACTCATTGAGTAGCATGTTAATATGGGATTGCTTAACCTCACTTGTGGCCTCACAAGTAACATAAAGACTATCAAATTCTCATTCCTGTTTTATATGTAGAAACTTGCAAGTAATCCTCTAATTTAATAGCATCGAAAAGAATGTTTAAACATTCAGAATTTAATTGAGCTAGCTTCCTTCTTTTATAGTTTATTCACTGAATGGTGTATCAACATGCATCCATTTTTAAAATCTAAAACGAAATTATAACAAACTTGTATTGAATATTGCATAAACTTTGGCATATGAATTTTCTAAAAAAGCAAACAAAATATTATCAAACAGCAGAGGTTGAGTAAAGGAATAAATTCAATCAAAAGGAAAATCATAGCAAATCAAGTCCACCATCATGATTAGAACTTTCAAGGAAAAATATTATGAAGATAAAGCTATTTAAAAATATTTTTTAATTGAAAGATTTCAAGAAAATAAGTTGTTAAAAACAAACCACAAAAATTATGAAATCTTGGAAGACAAGTTGTGGAATGCTCTCGCTTAGAAGAATATGAATTGGAGTGGAACATAAGCCATAATTTTATTATTCTTCTTAAGGAAAGAGCTAAGCCATTTCCTCAAGACAAAAAGGTATGAAAGAACAAAGGAGGACTTGAAATTTGGAACGCAAGGAGCTATAGGAATTTCTACCAAATAAATAAAATTTAAGCAACCTTAAATTTTCAATTTTAGTGATTATATAAGCTATCTCATTATGAAAATTAGGAATAATTTATTTTACATAGATTTCAATTTTATGTTTTGAATTTTAGAGAAAAATTAGAATTAGAATTAAATCAGAGACATTAATTTAATTTCAGCTTAATTCGACTAAAATCTTCTTGTGACTCATAATTGATTCATTGATTAATAAAGTCTCCTTAATTCCATTAAAATACGCGTGGTCATAATTTACCAATTTTAAAATTAATTTAAACAATACGATATTTAATTAAATCAAATTCCCATGATTTAAGCAGAGGGCAGCCAAACATTTTGAAGAATGTAATATTTAATTTGATTTGATCAAATCAAATCATTGAATAGATTTAATTATTAATATATTTCTTTTGGATATTAATTAAAATGATAATTAATTCATTGATTTAGTTAAGTTTATTAGATACTATAATGGTTTATTTAATTGAATCCACTAGTTGCATTTATTAAACTAGTTTTGAAATCAAAAGTTATTTTGTTAGCTTCATATCATAATTTTGATGATATCACTTTAATATTTCAAATTTTAAATTTAAATGATAATTTTTACATGACTTATATAATTTTAAATTCATTTGAATTCATTTTGATGATAACTATTATTTTGATCTTTTTTAGGATAGAGAGAATAGTAAAAAAAGATAATTAATTAATTTCCACTGTTAAATTTGTATAATTAAATTTAATAGTTTAAATTATTATAATTCATCATTTTGATTCAATGTATTTTAAATAGTTTTACCATGTGATTTTCATTATGTTGAAATAGTCCTTTGATGATGTAATAGAGAGAAAATGATAATTGGGATAGCTCAAAATAACAATTTGGATGATTTCTAAATTTTATGTCAAAATATGAACCAAGTTTTATATCATTAATAATGAAAAATTATTAAGATTTAATAAACTCTATTTGAGATTTCATTGTGATTGCAAGTGAAATAGTTGAGTTTTCCCAAATAATAATTATTTGATTTCTTTTATGTTTTTTTCTTTTTGACATAGAAAGTTTGTAGGGCAAAATACTTTAAAATGATCAATGAAGTACTTTGAGCAACTATTTTAATATTGTATTTGAATAAGATTTGTATACTCATCTAACTATCCAACTCCATTTTTGAACAAACTCCTAGAGCAGACTAAACTAAGTTGAGCTTAGTGTTTCACTTGAAATATCTACATTAAAATTATTAGTACTCTCCACACATAGGTTTGTTGTCATCAAATCAATTAGTCTAGAGCTTTTGAGGGTCAATATTTATCACTAAATTAATTTTAATTCTTGAATTTATATTTAACAATTAAATGTATCAATCAAATAATTTTAATTTACTTAATATTTTTTTAATATATGTTTTTTAAAAGCACCATTATGGAAGCCCTTGATTCATTAAACTTTAAAAAAGAGGGTTGATGCAACTTTTTGATGATTAGTTAAACCTCAAATTTCCCCAAAGGCTTCTAAATTTTTATCTTTTAAAACCTTGAGGTTTTTCTTTCTTTTCTTTTTAATAATTTTTTTCTTTTAATGGAGGATTAGTATATCTAATTAAGCTCTATTTCATGATTTTAAATACCAAAATTTTTCTTAGATAAAATATATCAATTACTTTCTAATTGTTATTTAAAATGTTATAATTCAAACGATACTAACTTCCAATTAAATTATTTAGATTGATAGTTATTAAATTTAATATATGCGATGAATTAATTTATTTTTTGTCAATTTGCCTAAATGTTTAAGAATTACTATATTAAAAGAGATGTTAAGTTTTGTTAGAGGTTAGTTATTATTGAATTGATATTTAATTCTTTGAAGTTTAAAGATTGGATACTTATTATTACTTTAGGAAAAAGTGTTAACAATTATTTCCCAAACTTGTTTTCTATACTAGATAAATAAAATAAACAAAAAACATGAAAAAAAATTAAGGATAGGAAATAACATGAATATGGAAGAAATTGAGTAAACATATCATGGTGGAGAAATACTAAAATGAATTAGAAGTTACATACCAATAACATCAAATATAACAACCACATAAAATAGATCACTACAAAAAAAAAAATAGAATCATCAACATAAATACAATTCCACTCATCACTAAGTAGTAATAGAAACATCGAAGTGCATAAGTCCAAGTGCATAAGAGTAAAATCAATCCTCTTCCTCTACTCCACCTTCTCCTCCACATCATCATCTCCAATCTCCTCCGTGGATAATGAAGGGGTAGTTGATACGATCACCACATTCTCACCATGGGTTTATAAACTTTCAGTTATTAAAGAACTAGAAGGTCAGGCTCTAGTGGTGGAGGGATGTTAAGAACTCTCACTATGCTCAAAAGTTGCACCCTTGTAGGAAGCCAATGTCTCCTTTTTCATAAAATGACCGGGATGAATTTATTACTCATGAGCCCTTAACCCCTACATTAACAAAAGGAGAGTATATAACATATGAAAGTCCCAAGCATATGGTGTTCCTTCCCATAATCATGCTTTAAATAGAAACATAAAAAATTGATTATATGTCTATGTATATTTCTTTCTGGATACAAAAGTTAGAACCACCCAATCCTTGGTGAACTTGTTAATGTATGCAAAAAGCAATAACTTAGTGAATATGAAATAATACTACACATATTCTCGATGAATTTATTACTCATATATGCTATGTACAGATTTTAACATTGTTATAGGATTGTGCTCTTTTTTTTTTCTAATTCATTCAATTGTATAAAGCACTTTTTTACCAAATCCTTGAGATTATAATTAAATTATTTAACTTCCCAGCATGCTTTTTGTTATAATTCTATATGTGCATGACATACTTCTCTAAAATTTAATTGATAGGGAGACATTCCTATGATAGTTTTATAAGATATTCTATAGGCCCACAATGCATCATCTAACCTAAGAGACCAACGATTCCTATTAGGACTAACATTTTTTTCTAAAAATCTCTTAATCTTCATATTTGAAACATAACACTAGCATGAAGATAATAAATAGCATAAATTCTCTATTTTTCTCAAACTTGGCAATTAATATGTTGATCCTTTTATTATAGAAGTGACTACCTCCATCATTAATAATAACTTTGGGTATTCCAAATTTACTAAAAATATTTTTCCTTATTAAAATTTGAACACCTTATGAATCACATCTAGGTAGATTCACGATCTATATCCACTTTGAGACATGATCTACTGTGGTCAGAATGTAGTGGTTCTCTAAAAATGGTATAATAGGTCCCATGAAGTCCGTACCTCAAATTTTAACTTCTATTATATAATTCAAGGGAATTTCAAGTCTCTATGAAATACTTTCAACACATGCACATTTATCTAATCTCTTAATATATTTATTAGAATCATTAAACAAGCTTGTATAATAAAATCCTAATTATAAGATCTTAAAAGTAATTATAAAATTTCCAAAATTTGAGTCAAAAAGACAGTTCCAATCAGGTGCAAATGTAATTAATGATATGATTTATTTTTTCCTTAGAAGTTCAAACATTTTAATGCCCTCGTCATTAAATTTAAAGGGAATGCCATTGTCTAATAATTGACAAAGAGGTTCAAATTTTATAGAGAAGTTAATTATAAATCTTCTATAAAGTCTACTATGTTGATACCCAAAATTATTGCAAATCAATCAATTAATCATGCAAGTATACATTTTGATCAAGTAATATAAGGATAAATAGTCCATATATCAATCCTATGAGGAAAGTTATCAAATTAGTTCTAATAATAAAAGTTTTAGAGCACTAAACTGCTAAATCTTATTTGAGGTGATCTAAATAACAAGAATAAATAATCTAAAAGTCCTAAGAAGAAAAACCTATAGAAAAAAATAGTAAACAAAAATTGTAGTAGTTGAATGGCAGTGAGCAACATTGAGTCCTTATGAGGTGAAGAAGCTCTGGCTCCTATGACAACAGTATAATGTTCTCTTGATATTCTGAGTTCCCTTATGTGATATTTAACCCAAAAAAAAAATCCTCTTAGCCTACGTATAAGTCATAAGATGAGGTGGAAACCATAATACCAGTAAGAGGGACTAGTGCATGCAGCGTTTCCCAGAATTCGTTTGATACTATATTTAGGTTGTAATTTTCTAATGGCACCATGTATATTTTGTTATGATATTGCGTTTTAACTTACTCATTCTTCTAGTTGGCAGTTAAAAGTCATAAATCACAAGGGGTTTTAACTCTAATTGGTATCAGGAGTAAATGATGATTAAAAGGTTAACAAATCAATTTATGAAATCAAATGCTTGACACGATATGTGAAGAAAGATTCATGATAAAAATAATGGAAAAAATTATATCCTTTCATCACAAGAGTTTTGAAAGAAGGTTAAATATGAGGCAAGAGGAAAAAACATTGATGATTTCATTAAAAATAATCAAGATACAAGTGCAAGAAAGTACATAAACTTACAACAAAATAAAAAATTCTTAGAAATACTCATTTTGTACAATGACAAGTTCTCCACAATCTCCCTCACACAATAGCACTCAATCCCTCTCTCATACGGAACCTCTCAACACTAAATGAAGAAAAAGCCATATAACCTTCTCCCTCAAATTGGAGAAGGATTAAATCTCCGGGTTCTGAAGTAGAAACCCTCAATCTTGCTGAAGGAATCCTCCAAAGTGATACCTAGCTTTGCTAGATAAATGCATCTCATGTATATATCTTACCAAAATTACTATTGAAAAAGTTGCCAAAATAAACCTAGACATGATTTGATGTAGTTATGCTCACATCTAGCATAATTACACCACATGCCAACATAGATATGCCAGGTCCTGACGTAATTGAACTTCATACACAAACATGGAATAATAAAAACTTGAATGTCTGGAATAATTATGACGCATAGTGGCATAATTAAAATAATTTATCATTTTTCCCACTTCATATTTTGGTTCCACAATGTGTATTCATCTGCTATAACCTGAAAGGTACTACCAAACCACCATCCGCAAGCATAAAATCATAATAACTAGGAAAAAAATAAAGTATTTAAAACATGAAAATAACATAGATTTACATCATATCAATTCCCCTAAACTTACTTATTGCTTGCTCTCAAGTAATATCATATCTCAATCGAGACTAAGTGCTGTGTGCGGCTCTTATTTAGGGCTTACATATTCTTCAATAAGATTATATAAGCATAACAAACAAGATGCTTATCATTTTAGGGTAGGATTATCATTAACATTTAATAACAAAGAACATTCTTCAATCCTCATTTTTCTAAGCCTAAAAGGTCTCAAAACTCTTAATTTGGCATGATTAAAAAAGTTTATTTTTCCAAATAAATTTTAAATCAATTAAATCTTGATCAAATAACTCAAAATCACTTATTTTTTCTTTCAATATAATATTTTAGAGTTCCATTAAAAGGCATTTATGCTTTTTTTAATGGGTTTAAACATTAGCTTTTAATTTTATTCAGGTTCATCCTCAAGCTTCCTCTCAAACAGTTACTAGGCACATCTTTTTTTTTTATTTTTCTTTTTAAATTAGTGTATTTCAATAAATATTTTTTTTCTTTCTTTCTAAGCCCAAATTTCTTTAAAAATTACTGAAAATTACTATATCTAGCAGAACATATTTCTTTTAAGGATTTTTAACTATCCTCTGAATGGTGTCCATGGCGATCATAGTTGCAGTCATCTCTTCTATTCTTTTCTCCAGTAGACTGACTTGTTCATCCTTTAGGAGGATAACCCTACACAGCTCATCTACGGCATTCTCTTCGGTGTGGGGTTGAGCCTCGCGCACAGATGTGGTAGCTCTGATTTCGATTACGTGGACATCCATGAAATCGTCCTCCAAGTAATCACTGTAATCAAAATCTTCATTGTCACTATTGAAAGAAACTCTGTGCTCTCGAGCTAACTCAGAAATCTCGATCCTGAGTTTCTCAAATTTTTCCTCAATTATTGATTCCTTGATTGCTTTAAGATCTAGAGGACCCTGATGGACATTCTCTACTTGTTCCTCCATCTCGCTGGCTTTTGGCACGACGATGTCAGATATTTCAGGCACTGGTTTTACTTCCTGTCTTGCAGGCTCACTGAACTGTATCGGTGCAGCGACCTTGGGTACCCATACCCTTTTTTTCTTCGACGGTGATGTCTCAAAATGGGACGTCTTAGTAGAGACATTGGTATGCCGAGGGAATGTATGCTCCCCGTGGTGTAGAATGGCTACAGTGTCATGTAATCGTCTTGTTTTTCTTTCCGGGATTGCAGGAATGACGGGTAAGATTTTCAGACCCAGTCTCCATTTAATCGGTCAGTGACCTATGGTCCTAGTGGTGGTACGATCGGTGGTGACTATAGTAGTATCAACTCGGTTTCCCAAACGTAACCAGATGGGAATACTGGTTTGTGACTTTTCAGTCAACTTGTGAGACTTTCTAACGGACTTGACATCCTTCAAAATTTCTTCTTTCATACGTGGGGAAATCACATATCCCACTCATTTAAGTAACTCACTAACAGAACATCCTTCTCTAGTAGCAAGCCTTCTGAAGGCTGCACTAACTCGGGTGATGAGAATGAATTTCTTTCCCTCCTCACTGTGTCCACGGAGTAATGGTAATGTGGCAACAATCTTTCGGATACTCTCATATTCATCATTATCTGTCAGAGGATGAAATATACTCCCTCATAGGAGTGGATAAATTTCTGGTAACACCTCTTCAATTCGATGAGGCTCCTCCTCAATGGGTGTGTTTTCAGGAGTCTGGGCTTTGATGGCCCTTCGAACTCTTCTATTGTGGTTCTTTCTTTGAGTTCAGGTCAGTGGTACAGTCCTTGAGCTCGACCCGATTTCAAACACGGGTGGTGGGAAAGTTAATCCCTCAATCGGATCTTCAACGACCATCACTTCTTTCCCTTTAGCAGTAGCAAGGCTAGCAAGTTTGGCGAGTGCCGTGACAGTAGTATCTTTAGCCTTCTTGCAGGCACGGAAATCTTGAAAGCAGTTCAAACTAAATTCTGTAGACGCTTCTTGCATTTATGGAGCAGCGATCTTCATTACCACGAATGGGGCTTTCCCGAGGATGACCTCGAGATCTTCAAATTCAGCTCCGAATTTGATGGTGGGAGCGACGATATGGGCGCTGCAGTCCGTTGACAGATTGCAGGAAAAGGTCAGCGTTGGGTAGGTCATTGCAGCGGGCTTTAAAACAGAAAGTTTTAGGGTTAGCTATATGGCCAAAAACCTCGTAATCTTTAGTGCAAGCACTAAAAATAGATGTTGATCTGTAGACCGGGCGGGTCTTAATTTATAGGTATTTTTTAAAATCTTTGTTAAAAAAGGTGTTAAATTTAATTAATATAAGAAAATTTCAAAGTGCGCACAACACAACATGATTTGGTTTAATTTGCGAAATAACAAATCAAATTTGGAAGGGAGATGTGAAGAAATTTTAGGACTCAGTGCGGGACCCAATTAGTGGCAAAGAATGCCCAGGTGGAATTAGTCCACCAACACACCTATTGAGGATTTGACCCCATATAAAAATTTAAAGAGTCCTTAATGGCCTTCTGACCCTCTTTTTAAAGATGGCTGAATAGCTAGTCCTGAAGTCCAAGGAGTTGGCAGTACTTTCCCAAGACATAAATGGGTAAAGTATGTAAACGGAAGAAGGGTAATTTGGTCCAAGAGGGACATTGACACATTACCGATCTGCAAAAATAATATTTCTTGATTTGTATGGAGAGAAAAACACATCCCCAACGGAGTCGCCAGAAGTTGTCGGCGTTATTTTGTGGTTGGAGGGGAGTTGCCCGCAAGAAGCTGTCGGCCACCAGAATCAAAATCAAAATCCTGTAGCCAGCTTCGGAAGGATGTTGAAGTATAAAATCAAACTGACCCCATATTTTTCATAGTTTAAAATGAAAGAACACTATACCTCAAATCCTGTATCTATCCCGAAGGATAAACACAACACATGAGGATGAGACTCGATCAAATAAACTAAGGAAAGTATGACGTCTGTTTGATCTCCGAAACCTTTATATTTGTCGACAAGTTCCTTTATTTAATATAAAGGATTAAATAGGATTTATATTAAGCTGGGTTCGGACATGCTTCCTATAAGGGCAAACCCCTATAGTTAATTACATTTTAAATGGCCAAAGTCACCTAAGAAGACTCTCGATAAAAATCAAGAAATAATATCTTCAAGGAATTTCAAAGAGTTGGACTCTTCAACAAAATTGGACATAGAGGTGTGAAAGGAGATTGGTTCAAATTTGAAACATTTTATAGTAGAGTCAAAAGGAGGAAGAACAAAGGGATTTCATTGATCCAGAGGAGAACCCTAGTGACTTCCCAAGCTTTCCTAATGTTTGGCTTCAATTTTGAGGTGAAATATCTAGTTGTTTCATCCTGCCAATTTTATTAGTTAGGGCTTACATTCGTGTGAAACTATCACACAAATAGCCTGGAAGATATGAGGATTTAGGTCGTGACAAATGACAACCTACAAATACTAAGATGAGTTAGGGCTTATATTATATAGCAGGGTTATACAAAGGCCTAAAGATAAGTTGAGGATTTACGTTGCATAAGACAGTGTCGGCATTATTTTGGGGTTGGAGGGGAGTTGCCCGTAAGAAGCTGTCGGTCACTGGAATCGAAATTCGGTCGCCCGCTTTGGAAGGATGTTGAAGTATGAAATCAAACTAACCCCATATTTTTCATAGTTTAAAATGAAAGAGCACCGTACCTCAAATCCTGTATCTATCCCAAAGAAAAAACACAAGACTTGAGGATGAGGCTTGATCAAATAAACTAAAGAAAGTATGACATTCGTTTGGTCTGCGAAACCTTTGCATTTGCCGACAAGTTCCCCTATTTAATATAAAGGATTAAAGAGGGCTTATATTAAGCTGGGTTTGGACATGCTTCCTATAAGGGCAAGCCCCTATAGTTAATTACATCTTAAATGACCAAAGTCACTTAAGAAGACTCTCGATAAAAATCAGGAAATATTATCTTCAAGGAATTTCAAAGGGTAGGACTCTTTAACGAAATCAGACGTAGAGGTGTGAAAAGAAAATAGTTCAAATTTGGAACATTTTATTGTAGAATCCAAAGGAGGAAGAGCTAGGGGATGTCATGGATCCAGAGGAGAACCCCGGTGACTTCCCAAGCTATCCTATTATTTGGCTTCAGTTTTGAGGAGAAATATTTAGATGTTTCATCCTGCCAATTTTATTAGTTAGGACTTACATTCATGTGAAACGATCATGCAAATAGCCTGAAAGATATGAGAATTTAGGTCGTGACAAACGACAACCTCGAAATCCTAAGACGAGTAAGGACTTATATTATATAGCAGGGTTATACAAAGGCCTAAACATAAGGTGAGGATTTACGTTGCATAAGCAAGCAACCTCAAAGTCCTATGGCTTTGTTGTTTAAGTCTAAGGAAGGAAGATTGGTTTAGCTGGGGAAGACAGGTTTTGCTATTGAAGATAGCCGTGCTGCTCACAATACTAGTCACAAGCTCCTTGCCGCGACGAGTTAAAGTTATCTCGTGTGTCAAGTTATAATGTTAAATCTAACATCAGGTGGCCCTATGGTTGAATTTCTTTAAATTTTATGATAGCATATTAAAGTTGATTAGAGCGACACCGGTTAGGATTCTACGGTTCCCTCGTTACGACACCACTGTTTTTTATTGGATTCACTTAGTCCAAAAGAACTTACTAAACTCAACTTAAGAGTTCCATAATTTCCTTTAAACCGTGGGAAGCCTCGTTAGCAACTGTAGGTTTCTTCCTCCTAGGGATTCCCGATCATCCGATAGAGACATCTTAATTCAGTTGAAGTTGTGGTTTTGTGTGATGTTTGCGATTAAATTTTGAGTTGTTTTATATTTTTATATTGTGGCGGTGAGTTTTATCTTGATTGATTTTAATTTTAGTTTCGGGTTATGGTTATGGTTAACATGCAAGTTTATGTAGGTAAATGCAAGCATGAAACATGTAAGGAAAAGACAGAAGAAAGAAGTAACTATAAACTGTAAAAGCGTACCTGGCGAGTCTTCTCGTTCCACCACCTGAAACTTAAAAAATGCATGTGAGGGCATTTATGAAGAGTAGGAAAAGTAGAGTTCTGATAATTTTCCTAACCCTATGTCATATCTTGGCGGGTCCTTAGAAGTTTAATTAAGGATGACTTTATCAAGCAAGATATATTAAGTTTAGTAGATCTCCGAGATGTCCAAACTACTTTCTTGTTGCCTGGTGGACAAATCCCGAGTTCTTTTTAAACTTATTATATTTCTTAATAATTCATCCTATAAATACCTTTAATGCTCAGTGAACATTGAAGTCTCAATTATTCCTAAGAAAGGGGTAATTATCATTTATCATTCAATTTGAAAATTATGTGAGTAAATTCCCTTGAAGGGGAAGTTAGTGTAATTTGAACACTTAGCCAAATTTTTAATCCTAATTGAGCTTAGTGGTGTTTCAAGGATGTTTGATTTAATTATGTTTATTTCTCTAATCCTCATTTAGTCAATTTTGATTTTTCTTAAGTCACCATTAAGCCCTTAAGGCCTAGGTGAGTGTCTTAATTAGTTTTGAAAAGGGTTAAACCTTAAGTGATCATGATTCATGAATTGAATTTTATTTGAAAACCAACATAGGGGTATTAAATTGATTTATTATAGACATCAAAAGTCATACCCCTAAGTTTAGGATCATTTAATTTTAATAAACTTCCAAATTTTTTATTATTTAAAAATTTATTAACTTAATTAAGAAAGTGGGATTGGTTTCTACCAATTGACCCCTTGTGTTTCAAGCATCAAATAAATTGATTAAGATCAGAGGTTACCCATTCCCCTCCTTGACTTAAGCCTAAATGTAAATTAAGGCTAAATTTCTAAAATTACACATTCACCCCTAAGGCTCTAACACCTCATAATTTGTCAAATTCAATTCAAATGACTTTGAAATTTTTATCCTACCTCATTCATGGGCAAATTGAGACATTAGAGGAGAAAATGTGATTTTTCAAAATTTAAGTTAATTTATTTAAATATTTTAATGCAAAAATAAGATTTTTCAAAATAAATTCCTAACTTGACCAATTTAAATTCTAATCCCTTGAAAATTGTACTGGAGGTAGACCAATACCAGGTAAATCTTTAAACCAAATTTAATGATTTTTTGAATTCTCGGTCATTTATTAGAATTATTTCAAGTTATGGGTTATTTAATAAAAATAAAATATTTTAGGTGCTGAAATTTAAGTTTTGTGTTTTAGAAAAATCTCCCAAAGGTCAGAGGACTCAGAGGAACAAATTTAATTTTTTTGATTTTTCTTTGATTTATTGGAATTATTTTAGTGAAAACTCATATTTAGCCTTTAAAAATTATTTTTTAGCTTTGAAATTCAATATCTTTATTTAGAAAATCAGAAAAAATATTCTAATTATTCATAAGTGATTAGGGACCAATTTAGAACATTTCCATGAGTTTTATTATTTTTGAGGTTTTTATGAATTTATAATTATTTAAATATTTAAAATAGGCTAAAAATCAAGTTTTTTATTTTAAATATAATTTTTTTTTTATAAAATATTCTTGATCATAGAGAACTCAAAAAACTAAGTTTCATAATTTTTTTAGTTTTATTTTGATTTTTTTTAAAATCATTTAAGCGTCAAAAGTGATATTTATCATTAAAAATCAACTTAACTTGTCAAATGAACTCAAAATATTTTTAAATTTTTATGATGAGTTTTCTAAATCATAAACCACAGTGGAGATAAAAATTCAAGTCATTTAAATGTTTATATTTTCAAAAATTAATTATCCTAGTGATTTGGTGTTTGTAAAATTTAAGGATATTTTAAATGACTTGACCCATGAAAATATTTCCAAATGTTTCTCTAGTCATGCTCGACCTTCCAAAATTTTCTTAGGATTTTCTAATCAATATGCTAATTTCCATGATTATTTTAAAGAAATAATGTGGAATAACTTGAAAAATATGGATCTCTCTATAGAAACCTCTTTTGACTTTGAAAAAATTAAAGAATATTTCCTTGACAGAGGCAACAACATGCCAAAATTTCAAGCCAAGGTGATGTGCCAATATACATGGAGAATCAAATGATTCAAAATAGTGTTTAATTAATTAAAAATATAATATGCATAAAATGGTCTTGAAATTTATTCCACATTGTTCTCCTCTATTCACTAAGCAAGGGGGTATTTTTATTTTATTTTTGTGATTTTTCTACACAAAGTTATGAATTTTCTAAGTTAAGGGTATTTAAATAAATAAGGAAAGCCCTATTTATCTATTTAAACCGCGCGTGCTGACTAGATCCTAGGTAGCTCCAAAGGCATGCATGACACACTCTGGTTGGACACTACCATCCACGTAGTTGCTGACTCGGCTCGCGGTTTATGTCCCGGAGCACTGTCCGGCTCGATCTCCTCCGTCCGTTTGATACACGCTCGATCGAACGACTCCCCGTCATATTTCTCGATAGAATGATCCTGTGACCGTCTACACTAAAACCCTAAGATCTCAGCCTCGACTCAACCAAATCACCTCGGGTTTGATCCTATAGACTCTTCTAAGTGAGATAAACATATCCATATGGTAATCATGCTATTAAATTAAGCCTAATTAAATGGAGAATCGAAATAGGCTCGGGATGAGGTGAGGTTTTATACTTTTGCTACAAGAAGTGAAGCTTTGATTATAGGGGTTCAACACGTTCGTTTGGGTCCAAGGAGGCTAGGGATTGAGTGTCTGGTTTGGTGTAAGGCCTAAGTAGGAATTCGATCACAACCAGATTTGGGTGTTGGTCTAAAGCTATGGTAGAGGCTCTGTGAGAGGGGGATTTTATGGGGGTTTGGCTTCTTTCACTGTTGTGAAGGTGTGGGTGAAGTTAATTTTAGATTGATGGACTGTGGAGGTGTGTTGGATTCTGTCCTGGTTTCTGACAAGATTTCAAGCTTAAAATTGAGCTCCGACAATGGGAATTGGTGAGGGAAAATTGCCAAAATTCACTGAGGGGATCTTAAGGAAGCTCTGTGTGAAGTTTTGAGAGGCCTATTTAGGAAAATTTCAGCACACCTCCCATGGCCGTGGTAGATGATTTTTTTATAAAAATGGTCATGGGGTGGCTCTCAGGGCACACGTTTGGGTGCATTGTGGTGCTTAGGTGGAGGGCAGAGGAGCTCTTCAATTTGATTTGGATGAGCTGGCCTCTAGGTTTGATTTGGGTGAGGTGACATGGGAGTGGCTCTCACTTTTGAGCTTTTCCGACCACTAGGCTGGCCGGCCGGCCAAGGGGAGGTGGCTAGGAGCTCAGTGAATCCAGAGGAATCCATCACAACAATTTAATGCAAATGTGCTTTGATTTGGCAAAGATATCTTATGTGAATTTTTGAAAATAATATCCATTAATTTGGGGGACCTTTGGTCCATAGCTTGATTTAGGTGGATTCATGGTGTTTGGACTGGTCACTAAGTCCAACTAATGGCTGGGGTGGAGTTAACTTGGTGACTTTAGGGTGGTTATGTCACATTTAGTGCATGGGTCCAAGTGGGTGCAAATGACCAAATTTTGGGTTTTTGCTAGGTTAGCCATGTCAATTGGACCAAATAAATATTTCCTTTGGTGTAGATGATCATAAGGAACAAGTTTGGTGAAGAATGGAAGTGGTTTTGAGCTCAATTGAAGGGTCAATTTGAGGGAATTTTGAACCTTAATAAATTTGGTTATGTTGGGCTAGGCTTAGGTCTAGCTTGGGTTAGCCTTGGGCTAAGTCCAAATTGATTATTTTAAATAGTCAATAGGGACCTCATTAAGATTTTTCAACATGAATTGGATGCCAATTTGGAGGTTAAGGCAATCAATTGGGTGAAATTTGGGGACTTAACCAATTTGGGGCTAAATTTGGGAATTTTGGATTTAGGCCAAAATAAAATGGATATGAGGCTTCACCAAAGTCAATTGATGGTTGATTTTGATGTATAGGAATGTTATCAAGATTTTGAAACATTAACTGGGGCCAATTGACTAGGCTATGAGTTCAATTTGGTGAGATTAGATCATTTGGTCAAAATTGGGGCTTTAACCTAACTCAAAATTAGGTTCAAATCATGGACCAATTGAGCTTGGATTTAGTTTAATTTTGTCATATCAAAAGCAAATTTGAGTTTAGGATTGAAATTGAGGTAAATTGAGGTCAAATTGACGGACATTTGAATTGGATTTGGGGAAATTTGGGTCTTTAAAGGCAAATTTGGGGGTTTTGGTTAAACATAGTCAAATTGGCCAAATTGGGTCATGTGGTAGCTGAAAGAAATGAAATTGGGAATATTTGGGATTTATTGGGATTATCTGGGAATTTTTGAAATTTTTGGAATTTTGGGTCCAAGAGGGGTATTTTGGTAATTTGGAGGTGTTTTAGGGGTAAAAGGCCAAGATGGGTATTTTGGTAGAATCCAAATCATAGCCATAGGGCTAGTAGGTTTAGGGGACCATCTACATGAGTATCCCAAAAGATCAAGGGATCTAGGCTAGAAATTTGAGTTTAGGGTTGTGAGTGAATGTGGGTGTATATGAGTGTAGTGAGTGTAGTGAGTGCCTTAGCTCCAGACCAACACCCAGGGTTAACCTTAAGGTCCAACAGTCCTAAGGGTGACTCATCTTGAGTTTCCCCCATAGTGATCCCACTTACTAAATGCTAGAGGTTGAGACCAACATGGGGCACTTCAAGTTGAGCAAAGAAGAGGGTAGAATTTCTAATGGTGAGGGTTCCATGTCTAGTTTTCTAGGAATAGTCAATAGGAAAATCCTATGGCTAGACCTTAGGCTACTAAAAGGGAAAAACTAAACCTTAATCAAAAGTGAGGTCAACAAATGAACCCCCAATAGGTGTGGTGCGTTGCGCAAGCACACCGCGTGTATTGGTGTTGACCAACGAGATCAACAAAAACCAATACAACCTCTAAGTTAACAGACCCAAAAATATGTGAATGGTCGTGTGTGTGTGTGATTTGTTTCTGCCAGGGAATTAATAGGTGTGTGTTTAATCAAGTTGAGAAGTAGGGAAGCTCGATGGAGATTGGAGAGTGGACTTTGAGTTACGAAATTTCAAAGATTTCCAAAGGATGGGAGTCACAATGTAAGTGCTGACCTCGAGGTGGGAATTGAAATTCAAATATCAATTTAAAAGGAGAGAGAGAGAGAGAGTCGGAGTGTAAGGACCGACCTCAAATGTAATAAATCAGAAATGTAGGACTGATTCGGAAATGAGAATTGAAATGTATGTCAATTCTCAAAAGAGTGTCGGAATGTAAGGACCGACTTCATATGTAATGAATCAGAAATGTAGGACTGATTCGTAAATGAGAATTGAAATGTATGTCAATTCTCAAAAGAGTGTCGGAATGTAAGGACCGACTTCATATGTAATGAATCAGAAATGTAGGACTGATTCATAAATGAGAATTGAAATGTAGGTCAATTCTCAAAAGAGAGTGTAAGAATGTAAGAACTGACCTCAAATGTAATGAATAAAAAATGTAGGACTGATTTGGAAGTGAGAATTGAAATGTAGATCAATTCTCAAATGAGAGTGTCGGAATTTAAGTACCGACCTCGAATGTAATGAATCAGAAATGCAGGACTGATTCGAAAGTGAGAATTGAAATGTAGGTCAATTCTCATAAGAGAGTGTCGGAATGTAAGGACCGACCTCAAATGTAATGAATCAGAAATGTAGGAATGAGAATTGAAATGTATATCAATTCTCAAAAGAGAATGTCGGAAATGAGAATTGAAATGTAAATTAATTCTCAAAAGAGAGTGTCAGATTGTAAGGACCGACCTCAAATGTAATGAATCAAAAATGTAGGACTGATTTGGAAATGAAGATTAGAATGTAGGTCAATTCTCAAAAGAGAGTGTCAGAATGTAAGAATTAACCTCAAATGTAATGAATCAGAAATATAAGACTGATTCAGAAATGAGAACTAAAATGTAAGTATCAATTTAAAGATGAGAGAAATGAAATGTTGGTATCAATTATGAAGATGAGAGAATTGAAATGTAGGTATCAATTCCGAAGCTGAGAGAATTGAAATGTAGGTATCAATTCTGAAGATAGAATTGAAATGTAGGTATCAATTCCGATGATGAGAGAATTGAAATGTAGGTATCAATTCCAGGAGAGAGTCGAAATTTAGGTATCAACCTTGAAATGTAAGACTCAGGATTTAGGTACTGATTTGAAGATGTGATTTGAAATTTACAAAGAGCTTGCGGTGTTGAATTTGCAGAAGTGTGTCATGTGGAAATGTTGATTTTGTTGAAAAAGATTTGTAGAGCTTTGTGGAGTTTTGTGCAGAATGCAAAATTTTGCGGGAATGTGAAGAGAGTTAAGGTAGATAACGATGGTTGTGCTGCACACACAAAGAGCAGGAAATTCCGAAAGTGGAAGCATCCACTCAGCAGGCTCATTTCATTTTCTTATTGTTTTCATCACATTTAATTTTTCAAAAATGTGTTCTTAAAGTTTTAATTTTAATTGGTTGATTTTTAAAAGAAATTTGTTTTGTTATTCACTCATTTATGATTACTTTTCATTTGTGTTTTATTTATTGTTGAAGATTTGTTGTTTCATTCTTTGTTCATTGAAATTCTGAACCATCGCATGGTTCACAGCTTTCATACATCGCACAAAAAGGCAACTAACAAAAAGTCACAATTTGAGAGAAATCTCCATTAATTTGCCCAAAAAGGGATATCATAAATCAACATAGGCTAATGCCTCAAAAGGTACATCATGTAATCCATGCTGAAATACATTGAGAATCATCTCATGATATGAATACAGTATAGACTGTATACATCAAATACATGTCATGCCGTTAAAAGAAAGCAAGTGAACCTCTGTGCCTGGTATATTGATCTCCTGATCAAGCAGACCTTCTAAGTCATGCTCCAGGATAAGAGTTTCCTTTGCATGTACTTAGAGGTACAACCTTCTCATAGCTCGTATGGAAATAACTCCTCCAATTCTGGATCCTACTGGAACCCATATGGTATTTTACTGTCATCCATTCTGTGGAAGGTTACAGACACCCTACGGTGTCGTACTCCTAGAATTCAGTGCTTGGCAACGTCTGTACCGTTGCTCTTCAGGACAAGTACTGAACCAACTGGAAGATGAATATTTACAGCTCCTATGAATTCGCCAGGGCCGACTATATCGATTTATTTTCCAAATAGAATATTTATTTTACTCATGAATGAGACCATGTAGAAAGGCCTCACAAAATCATGATGGTCGATGTGTGGGGGAATGCAATCACCTTCTTCATAAATGTTAATGATGCAACTGTTGGGAATGCAAGTAGCGGGTAGAATATTCCACTTGACCATTCTCTTGATCATCCTTTTTTATCATCTGTGATAACGAATCCACTTGGTCGTATCTGAGGATCCTAGGCAGATTCCCTTGTCTGTCGTTTGTAAAATTATAGCAACAACCGCATTGGATGGTGATTCTTCCCTTTCCCCTTATTCATTTCTTTGGTTCGAAATATGTCCTCTCCATGAGAAGGCCCGCTCAACCTCTATCTCTTAAATCGAAGATGCAGTCCAGAATGCTTCTTTCATCAGTTTCAGAGATAACCCTGGTATATAGCTCCAGGCCTTCCAATATGTTGATAAACTTTCCCTGAACTTCTTGATAGAAATCAAAGTCTCTTTTATTTACTCTGCTTATCTTGTAGTATTCTACCATACTAGGAGTTGGCAGCTATCATGGGCGTTCCTTCCTTCGGGCCTCGGCAGTAACCCAAAATGGTGTCGGTCGATCCGGAATATGAGATTCAGCCTCTAGTGGGATGTATGATCCTGGGCTCCATGACACGCGCTGATCCGTCCCTAGTGGGACATATGGTTCATTTGTCACGAAGTCTCGAGTCTGAGACTCATTGGTTCTTGAAGTGTATACTTCTAATGTATTGAAATGTTGTAGATGCAGTTACAGTCTGGGTATTCTACAAATGCGCCCGTGATTAATATATTGACTGGTACCTCAACATTGCATGTTGGGCAACCCCTGCATAAGATATCTGGAACTGGGTGCACATCTGATTCTGTCACAAATCCTGACTCTTCATTTGTAGTGGGCAGGCTGGCAGAAGTTTCTCTCAGATCTGGGTCGTAAATATGTCCCTCAGGAATGGGGGTAAGAAAACTGCTCACGTCTCTCTGGCGTTTACGTTCCTGTCACAGAAAAGCTCTATGTTTCTTTCGGCTGGCATTTCTGCGCTGCATCCTGCGGAGCAGAGTATTCAGTAATCGTTCATTACAGGTGGCTATCAGGTCCCTTGTTGGAGTAGCTATCATGGAGGGTAGACGGCTAGGCCCCTCCATCGGATCTTGTTTCGTTATCACGTTTTTACCTTTGCGTGACACATTATCTTGAGTGGTCACCCTTAACAGTGAAGGCAACCCCTCCTTTTCTTTATTGCTGACTACATCCATTAGAGGACGCTCGTAGTCCATATCAACTTGGTTGAAATCCACGTTGACTCTCCGGGCGTTTGACAAGATGGTCAATGATCTTATTGCAATTTGATATAATTTTTATTCCCCTTTGTGCTATCAAGGGACAAATACTAGCATATTTTCTCGTTGCACACCCACTACCAGCTGGGTCCTCTCTCAATGACAAGTTACCAGATTAGCAAATTCTACAAATAGAATTTTCTAGTGCGCAACACTGGGAAATGTACTTCGATGGCGCTTCGTCAGCCAGGAAAGACAAAGGATCAGACACAGTTATACCAGACAAAGCAGGGATCAGTTTGATCTTTATCACTCTAGATAAGGGTATGATGAGGTTCTCATACCACCTGACAGAGCCGTGCACCAACAATGAAGTAGAATATGAAGCTTTAATCACCTTTTGGAATTGGCAATCTCAATGGATATAACAAAAATTTCCATTTATGGTGACTCTCAACTTGTCATCTAGTAGGTCGTCAGAAAATACAGAATTCTGAAACCAAGATTAGCAGAGTACCAACAGTACACAATGAAGCTCCTAGAACAGATTTCTGAGGTCACTTTCTACTAGATTCCTCGGGGAGATAATGCCCATGCCGACGCTCTAGCAAAACTTGCTAAGGAAATGACATGTCACCCAGAGGATTCCTACAATGTCACGGTGCAATGAAGACGAGTATTGTCTCGAAATGACTTCAAAACTCTACACAAGATTGGAAAAGAAGAAACATCAGATACAGTTGCAGACACCAACAAAGATTGGCGCAAGCCATTAATAGAATATTTGCATGCTGGAAAGCTGTCAGAAAATAAGTCTGAGGCACACCACATCAGAAGGAGAGCTATATCTAACGTCCTGGTAGGAAATGTTCTGTACAGAAGATCATTCGATCAAATGTGGCTACGGTGTTTGAGCAGAGCCGAAGCACAAAATATTGTCTAAGAATTATAGGCCGGATTGTGTGGTGCTCACCAGTCAGGGCCAAAAATGAAAATGAAGTTCAAAAGACTCGGGAATTATTGGCCAGCAATGATGTCCGATTGCTTGGATACAACCATAAGATGTCACCAATGCCAAGTGCATGGGGTAGTCTTACACGAGCCTCCAAATGTGCTATACCCAACTGTTGCCTCGTGGCCATTCGAGTGTTAGGGCACATACATAATATGTTTGATAGACCCTCTATCTTCTAGAGGACATAAGTTTATACTTGCCGCTACAGATTACTTCTTTAAATGGGCAGAGGCAGTACCGTTACGTGAGGTTACGACACAACACGTCCTTCAATTTTTTAAAATCCAAATTGTCTACCGTTTCGGAGTACCGTGAAGAATAATCTTTGACAATGGACAACTTTCAAAAGTACAAATATTAATAATTTCGTCAGAAGACATGGGATAGAATGGAGATACTCTACAATTTACTATCCCAGAGCAAATGGTCTGGCTGAAGCTTTCAACAAGACACTTGTACATATTTTGAAGAAAATAATGGATGAAAACAAAAGGGATTGGCACAACAAACTATTAGAAACCTTATGGGCCTACCAGACGACTTTCAGGACTCCCACTTGGTGTACACGTTATGCGCTCATGTATGAGGCCGAGGCCGTGCTACTGTTAGAGGTCCAGACACCATCTCTCAGAGTCGTCGTTGCCAATCAACTCACAATGAAGAAAGTGCAAAACTCAGACTTGAAGAACTGGAGAGTCTTGAGGGAAAACAACTAGAAGCCCAACAACATTTGGAGCTCTACCAGGGGAATATGGTACAAGCCCATGACATATTGGTCCGCCCAAGGACATTCAAAGTTGGTGACCTCATTCTTGTGCTCAAAAGACCTATTCTTGCACGCCGTAAAATAGATGGAAAATTTGAGCCAACTTGGGAGGGACCATTTGTTGTTGAGAAGGTCTATACAAGAAGAGCCTACCAGTTAGTGGACTTCCATGGCAAAAGACCCATGTTACTGATAAATGGACGATACCTAAAAAACCTATTACCCAACCTGATGCTGCTCAATGCCCCTTGCCTCTGCTTTCTTTGAAACTTTGATTGTTTTAGGGTTATCTATGTGGCCAAATGTCTATGACCTGGTTCAAATTTTGTAATTAACCTCATTATAACAAAAATTTTGAGAAAATTTTTTTTTTGAACTTCACACATTCTCTTTTCTACTTTTGAATTTAAATACCCTACTAAATTAAATAAAACTCACACATAAAATGAATAAAACTCTTCACCAAAACAAACTAAAATTTACTTTAATAAATACTTTGTTTTGTTCTTGTTCATGCCAAGCTTCGGCTCACTGATGTTTTTCCTGTCGTCTGCAAAAAAATATCAGGACAGAGGCTGATCTTTGCCTTCCAGGACGATTGGAACCTCGCACTGAATGAGGAGATGGCGCCGCAAGGAGGTGTTATAAATTTCAACATGGATTTCAACCAAGTTGATATGGACTACGAGGGTCCTCTAATGGACATAGTCAACAATATGGAAAAGGAGAGACTGCCTTCACTGTTGAGGGTAACCACTCAAGACAATGTGTCACGCAAAGGTAAAAACGTGATATCATAATGAGATCTAATGAAGGGGCCCAGTCGTCTGCCCTCCATGGTAGCTACTCCAGCAAGGGACCTAATAGCCACCTGTAATGAACGATTACCGAATACTCCACTCCACAGGATGCAGCGCAGAAATGCCAGCCGAAAGAAGCAGAGAACCTTTCTGCGATAGGAATGCAAACGTCAAAAAGACATGATCAATTTTCTTACCCCCATTCCTAAGGGACATATTGACAACACAGATCTGATAGAAACTTATACTAGCCTGCCCACTACGGATGAAGAGTCAGGATTTGTGACAGAATCAAATGTGCTCCAAGTTCCAGATATCTTATGCAAGGGTTGCTCAACATGCAATGTTGAGGTACCAACTGAAACATCAGTCAACGACGCATTTGTAGAATGCCCAAATTGCAACATTATGCATTTACAACACTTCAGTACATTGAAAGAATACACTTCAAGCACCAACGAGTCTCAAACTCCGGATTTCATGATGGATGAACCATATGTCCCGCTGGGGACGGATCATCATGTACCATGGAGCCCAGGGTCGTACATCCCTGAGTCTCATATTCCATATTGACCAGTGCCAGTTTGGGATCCCATGAATGCTCATAGGAAGGAATGCCCGCGACAGCTGTCAACCCCTGGTATGGTAGAATACTACAAGATAAGCTGAGTAAATAAAAGAGAATTTGAGTTCTATGAAGAGGTTCATGGAAAGTTCATCAAAATATTGGAAGGCCTGGAGCTGTACACCAAGGTTTTCTCCAAAACTGACAAAAAAAGCATTTTGGACAATATCTTTGATTTGAATGATAGAGGCCAAGCGGGCCTTCTCATGGAAAGGACATATTCCAAGCTAAAGAAATGGATGAGGGGAAAGGGAAGAATCACCATCCAATGCGACTGTTGCTATAACTTCACGAATGACAGACAGTGGAATCCGCCTGGGATCCTCAAACATGATTAAGTAGATCCGATACCACCAATGATAAAATGGAAGATCAAGAGGATGGTCAAGTGGAATATTCCACCTGCTACTTGCATTCCCAACAATTGCATCATTAACATTTATGAAGAAGGAGACTGCATTCCCCCACACATCGATCATCATGATTTTTTAAGACCTTTCTACACGATCTGATTCATGAGTAAAAGAAATATTCTATTTGGGAAAGAAATTAATATCGTCGGCCTTGGTGAATTCATAGGTTATGTGGAGATTCCTCTTCCAGTCAGTTCAGTACTTGTTCTCAAGGGCAACGGTGCAGACATCACCAAGCCTGCATTCCAGGAGTACGACACCGTAGGGTGTCTGTAACCTTCCGCAAAATGGACAACAGTAAAATACTGTATGGATTCCAATAGGACCCAAAATTGGAGGAGTTATTTCCGTACGAGCTGTGAGAAGGTTGTACCTCTAAGTACATGTGAAGGGAACTCTTATCCTGGAGCATAGAAGGTCTGCTTGATCAGGAGCTTAGCATACCTGGTACAGTGGGTTCACTTTCTTTCTTTTAACAGCATGACATGTATCTGATATATTCAGTCTATGATGTATTCACAACATGAGATGATTCTCAATGTATGTCGACATGGATTACATAATGTACCTTTTGAGGCGTTAGCCTATGTCTGATTTATAGCATCTCTTTTGGAGCAAATTAATGGAAATCTCTCTCAAATTGAGCCTTTTTGTCAGTTGCCTTTTTGTGCGATGGATGAAAGCCGCGAACCATGCGATGGTTTAGAACTTCAATGAACAAAGAATGAAACAACAAATCTTCAAAAATAAATAAAACATCAATGAAAAACAATCACAAATGAGTAAATAACAAAACAAATTTCTTTTGAAAATCAACCAATTAAAATTAAAACTTTAAAAACATATTTTGAAAAATTAAATCTGATAAAAATAACAAGAAAATAAAACAAACCTGTTGAGTAGATTCTTCCGTTTTTGGAATTTCCCACTCTTTGTGCGAGCAGCAAAACCATCGTTATCTACACTAACTCTCTGCACATCCCCGCAGAATTTCACAGTCTAAACAAAAACTCACAGTGCTTTACAATCTCCTTCAACAAGATCAACCTTTTTCACATGATACATTTCTATAAATTCAACACTACAAACTCTCTTTTGAGAATTGATCGACATTTCAATTCTCATTGTCGAATCAACCCTACATTTCTGATTCATTACATTCGAGGTCGGTCCTTACATTCCAACAC